>VZRV01009277.1:182662-267026 GCA_013398115.1 Falcunculus frontatus
CCCCCTTGCCTGCTACCTACTTCATTTGAGTCCTAATATGCAAATGCTGTAATTTAACGGGATGGTGAAGTTGATTTTCATGTTAACTTAATTACTTTGATTTATGAAGGGCTGGGATGTAGACACGGCTCCATCCTTACCCACCTCCCACCCTCACCCCTCTGCAGTCCTGCTGACCCGCCGCCTCTCTTCCCTTTTCTTCCCTTGGCTCCGTCTTCTTTTCCTCTTCTTCCCAAGTTTAGTGTTTTATTAGCTGCCTTTAAGTGGACATAAGTCCTCGCGACAATCGCATGATGCAGAGGACAAATTCCCCGTCCTGCCTTGTTTAATCGTGCCTGGATAATGGATGTATAATTGACTCATTTGAATGCTTTTGCCTACAGGAGTGCAGAGCATTAAATGTTTGATTGCCTTAATTTCCAAACAGATCATTATCCCCTTCTTACCCGCTCTTAATAAACACTTTATGAGGATTTTTTTTTGTAAAGGAAAAAAATCTCCACTCCTCGTACTTCTCTGAAGTGATAAACTCTAATTAAGTCTAATATTTAAAAATATGGTAATGGTGACTTGTTTGAATAAGTGGCCTGCATTTCCATAATTTCATTATTACGTAAAACACGCTAATTATTTGAAGTGTGCTTATTACTAAAAGAGAAATCTCCTTCTAATAAAGATGAAATTGGCTTTTTTCCCTGTATTGCTGTGCACACCACTCCCCTTCTCTCCCGGACAGTGAGCGGCTGCAGCCAGGAGCGGGGTGATGGCATCATTCACTTTGTTTGCTCAGGGAAGGCTGCCAGCCAGGGGATGCTGGGTGTGCAGGGACAGGCACAGAGGCTGAAGGACAAGCTGAGGTCTCTGTACACCCTGTGTCACCCTTGGCCCCAGCAACATTGGTGCTCTTTGGGCTCATGGGCTCCAGGAGTTGTTAGGAATGTTGTGAGACATCTCAGCCCCTGCTACCCATTCCCTCCAGCAGGGATGCTCCAGCTGTCATGGTTTCCCCACATGGCATTGCCTGTGCCAGGCTATCCAGCAGCCTGTGGGGCTGGAAGGTGTCTCAACAGCCTGGTGTCTTGCAGTGCAGAGGCCCCAGCCACCCAGCTCTGCCCTGGGAAGGGGCCAGCACAGTGGGTGCATGATGGGAAAAGTGATTCCCAGTGGAGAGGATGAGAGGAAGCATCCTGTCTCCCATGGGGTGACAGTGGCCAGCCTTGGTGGAAGGAAGGAAGTGCCCAAGGCAGCAGATTGACCATCAAGGCTGGTCCTCTTTTGCTGCACTTCCTACTGACCTGGGAACTGCCAGAGATGGGCCCTCCCTGCTCCAGTGTCTCTGCTGGGGTAAACTGGATTTGGAGGTCCCACTGACCCTGGCGTGCAGGGGGTGGGACAGGTATCCTGTCCCCCTGGGACAGAGACAGCAACAGGTTGAGGGAGGATGAGTACGAATTGTGTCCAACCCCTCTTCAGAGCCTGTGCGGGCGCTCTGTGGCAGGGCAGGCAGGGAGGCACTGGGATGAAGTCAATATAAAACTAATTTTCTTTTCTTCATGAAGAAATGAGGTGTGTGGCAGTAACGTAATTGCAGATAATGAGGTAAGTTATTCTTAATATTCTGCACGTCGCTGTCAGCTCCACCTAATATACCTGCCGGCTGTGCGGGGCACGCAGAGCCCCTTGCCCCATGCGCAGGATTATGAGGCCATTAATTTGGGAGCAGCTCAGCAGGACCATCCCTGGTGTCCCCATGGATCCCTGGGAGCTGGGAGCTCTTAGCTCTGACACGTCCTTGTCACCACTATGGCAGGCATCCTGGTGTCACCACCTTGCCCAGCGTGTCGTGGTGGGGATGGATTCAGATCAGACACAAACTCCCTCCTGGCTCCAGTGTGGACAGGGTGAGCGACACAAGAGCCTGGCTGTGTGCTGGGAAAATGCTGTCACTCCCTGCCCCTGTCACAGTCCTGCTCACAAGGAGCAGCGCAGCCCTCTACGGGGACACAGTACCCAGTGCTCCCATTCATGATTGCTGGGGACGCCAGCAGCAGTGCCAGACTGCGTGAGGTCCGTACAGCTCCCGCCGCTCACAAGGCCACCTGCTGTCACCCGGGGCCGTGGTGGGGAGGCTCTGGGCAGCGGTGGCCGGGCAGCCCTGTTTCCGCTTTGCAGGGAGCTGTTATACAAAGGCAGCGGTGATATTATTCATTAACAGTAATCTGCCATTAGAACATTGACAAATGGCCCCTCGGCGCCTGAGCATCAGTTCTGGTACAGCCCATAAAGCATGGGGACAGTTTAAATATGGACCTGCTCAGCTCGGGCCAGGGGTGATCCGTCTTCGTGGCCATAGCACAGGTGCGGTGGGGTTGCCTCCAAATGAGCACGTTTGGGGGGGCCCTGCAGTCCCCGACCACCCACAGCCCACCAGGGCGGCTGCTGGGATGGAAAAGCTCCCTCCTTGCTCCAGGAGCGTCTTGGCCCAATGCACGGCGCTTGCGGCAGCGCTCGGCCCCCTGAGGCCCCGTGGTGGAGGTGTCTGGGTGGTTTGGTCCTGTGGGGAGGTGGGAGAGAGGTGGGACAAACGCTGGCAGGGCAGCACACATAGGGATGTGGCCCCTACCCTCCTCGCCAGTGCCTGGGCTGGGTGTGGAGCTGATGCTCTCCTGGAGTGAGCATTGCTCCTGGCAGCTCAGTCCTGCAGCACAGACTCCTGCTGATGGAATCCTTGAGCTCATCCTGGGTTTGCAGGGGTGCTGCTGTGTAGTGGCTGGTAGGAGGGCACACACCAGGCAGGTCAACCCAGTGCCATGGGCTGGGGGCTTTCTGCCTCCATCCCAGCAGAGGAGTGCAATGGGAATGTCTGTGCCCCTCCAAGGATAAGGCAGCCAATGATGCTGAACGGCCACAAACTCCAGCCTAAACTATGAGAGTGTCATGCTGCCCCATGCATGTGCACGTGTCGCTGTCCTTGGCTGTCACCACAGCGAGAGCTTGGTAGGCCGTGGAGAGGGCTGAAACAAGGGTGTCGAGGCAGTGTGGTGTCACAGTGGGTAATGCTGAAACACACGGGGCAGGAGGGTTAAAACCTGGTGGGCTAAGCCGGCCAGGGCGAGGGAAGGCTGGGGTGTCACATTACCCCACAATGCACTGGCAGCTGGACCAAAGGAGGGTCCCAGAGGCAGCCAGCCCCAGAACCCAGCACCTCAGGGCGAGCTCAACCCCAGCCATCCTGGGCCACTGCACGGGGACATGGGGTGATGCTCTTAAGTGGCTCAGCAAGGTGAGGGGCAGGGAGGCAGGGCAGAGTCACCGCTCTGTTTGCAGGAGGCAGGATAACCCCAGGCTGACCCCTTTCACACACACCGCACAACACCCCTAAATCAATTGCATCTTATTATTACAATATCAATATACAATATTCCTACAATAACACCATTGATTTTCTACTCAGAGGCTGCACCTAAGTCTGTTTTAAAGAGGAGGGAGTTAATAGTGCCCTCATTAAAAATCTATAGATTACCCCCCACCCCAAAAAAAAGAAAAAGCAGTTTATATTCATTAGGGCTATTGAATATAAAGTAATATGTTTGTGTAGGACATTGGAGTAATGTGATAATCCGTCCGCATATCAGGGAGAAATCCACTTAGCAACCCTGTCAGCTTGACAAGAAAAATGTGCCCATAAAGTCGGGAATACATTGAGGGAGTGAGCGGGAGGAGAGCTGGGGCGCGTGCGCGTGTGTGCGCCTGTGCAGAGCCGTGCTGGCCATCAGTGTGGGACCACCTTCACCCCATCGCCCCGCTCAGCCTTGGGACACACATGGGCACCCCTGAGGCCCCTGGAGGTGTCTGGAACTGGGACACGCCAGGATAAGGATCAAGCTGGGGGGGATCTGCAACCTGCCAGCCTCCCTGGCCCCAGCCAGGGTCACCAGATGGGACAGGCTGGTGAGCGCCAGCCTGGGTGCTGGGGCAGCACTGCCACAGACGTGTCCCCCCCAGGGAGAGCTGGGCTGGGTAGGGGCTATAGGGTGGGCAGGGCTGCCTGTGCCCTCCTGCCAGCCTCGGACTCCGCTTGTCCCCTGCCCCGTGGTCACCTTTGCGATGGATTAAGCACTGAAAAGCAGCAGAGCAATCCCGGTCGCGCTCTCTTAGGCTGTCAATTGCCATTTTTGTAATAGAAATTCCTTTCACAAGGTAACGACGGCCAGATTTAGAGGATTTCATATTGCTAATAATTCCCCAAACAGCCATCTGACTGTGTTGTTTTAAAAGCCGCTTAGTTTTTTGCTTTGGAGTTTATGAAAATCTCCCACTCTAATATCCCGAGAGCCAGCCTATAATTGTGTTATTAAATCAATCGGAGCAGATTACATTGTAAAATCAATAGATGGCTGTAATTGCATATTAGAAAGTTGTTCTGCTGTTGTTGATTTTTTTTTACATGGATAATTATAATAAGCGTGTTTACCTTAGCGCTGATTTGGAATGAGTCTCACTACATGACGTATGATGAGCTTGGCACACTCGCTGCCAGGGGCCGTGGCATCATTTGGGACAGCAAGGAGAGCACTGGCACCATGGGCATGTGGGTGGCACTGACCCAACAGGGTCCCACCGGCTTTGCAGGGTGGCAGCCCAGAGTTCGGGTGTCTCCCAGCGCTGGCACCTGGCAACAGAGCACACTGGGGTTTTGGGGAGGCAGATGATGGGGTGCAGGAAGCAGACAGCAGTCCCAGAGGGTGTCCCCAGGGACCAGCTTGGGAGTCCCAGGAGGTGCTGGGAGGTCTTGCTGCCAGTCTGGTGGCTCCCCAGGTCTCTGTGCAGTTCCCCCTCAGCAACACGGAGCAATAGTCAAGCCCCAGTGCCCACTCCAGCTTGGGGCAATGCTGCAGGCTATGAGGTTGGCAGTGGGACACCTGGGGCTGTGCTTTCACATCCAGACTGCTCACTTGCCACCCACCTGCCACAGCTCCAGGATTTGCTTTGCTGTTACTTTTTGGGGGTACCAGGCCAGGGCTGGCTGGGTGGGGGTACTTTGGCCACAAACAGTTGCACTCGTCTTACCTCGGTTTCCCCAGCTTTCGAGCTACCATTCCCCTGTTAGATCCCACTAGCAGCTGGCTCCAAGGGTTGAGGGCTTTCCGAGGGGCTCAGTTGTCTGGGGAATGAGATGGAGCAGGGGATCCTAAGGACAGTGAGGGGATCACTTGAGTGGGAGCAAGTGACAGCAGCAGGAGCTGGCATTGTGACTTGGCTGGGCAGGACACCTGTCACCTCCAGGGGCCTTACGCAGCCATCAGTGTCTCCTTGGGCAGCAGAGAGGACAAAGGCACAGAGAGATGGGCTCATCTCTGCCCCCGTGCCAGCCAGTGGGCTGGAGACACCCTTCCTTTGTTGGGCTGTCCTCATGCCCAGCTGCTGTCCCCTGTCTGGCACACCAGTGAGGGGAAGGGGT
Organism: Falcunculus frontatus; assembly: GCA_013398115.1. Lineage (NCBI taxonomy): Eukaryota > Metazoa > Chordata > Aves > Passeriformes > Falcunculus > Falcunculus frontatus. Next base: position 188,124 of record VZRV01009277.1, read on the forward strand.
GCCATGAGAGGGGCTCGAGGGACACTCCAGAGGTACATGGCTCTGATGGGTACAGTACCTCTTTCACTGCTGGTCATCAGCCAGGAGGGTCCCTGGCAGCTCATGGCAGCCCCTTGGGGAGCTGCGCATGGGGAAAGTCCTGAACCTCCAACAGACACTGGGGGACAGGTGGACAGGTGATGGCTTTGCCAGCGGGTCACTGGGCACAGCAGGGCTGGGCAGCCCTGCTGGTCTGGCAGGGAGCATCCAGGAGGCTGGGCAGCCCCATCCCTGCAGGCAGATGCCTGGCAGCAGGACAGCGCTGCCCGGCTGCGGGGGGCCCTCAATCCGGCACGCGGCACTGTCAGCAGGCAGCCTGCTGTCTCCTAGACAGTGAAATATGGCCACAATTAGCCCGGATACAGTTCAATTATGATAAACAGCGTTTGCACCCTTTAAGCTGTGATTAAAAGGCCTCCTCCCGTTGATAGAGAGACCTAATTTCACATTATTATCGCTGTAGCTTGATTATAAAGCACTCCCTGGATTTACAGTTGGGAGATGGATGTGGAGGCTTCTTTATCATTTACACATCAGTAATGATGCAGCCTTCCCTCCACCACAACATCCATCGAGCAGCAGCGGAGAGAGGGGGGCCTTGCCTGCACCCCCCTCCCGGGGCACCCTCTCCCCGTGTCAGCCGGGCCCCGCTGCCACACGCAAGTGGGCAAAGTCACCCTTACGGTAACAGCTTGATAAATGGGCGGGCGGTAATGAAATGGAGACATCAAGGCGTGGGGCGAGGAAGAAAGAGTGGTAATCGGAACGAGTGGAGCTGTCCCGAAACGGAGGGGAGCGGGAAGAAGGATCGCCTCTGCGCCGTGTGCTGTCAAGGGAGAAATTACACATTTACTCTTGCTTTTTCTTAAGGAGACGGCCCTCATAGATCAAAACATGGATTTACAAGCCAATTTTCAACATGAAATATAGACACTAGGAATCAATTTAAGCCCAGCTTCTATTTTAGCAAACGGTGCCTGAGTTTAGTCCCAGGTAAATAACACCAGAGCCTTCCCCCTTCCCATTTTGCTGCTCTGCCATGGCCCGGCAGCAGGAGTGACTGTGGCTTGCCATCCCAGCCACCTGCCACTTGTCACCCTCTGGTCAGTGGGCATAGGGAGGCACCACGGGCTGGCTCTGGTGGGGACATGGACCTCCAGGTCCTGGGCATGGATCCATCTCAGTGCAGCACTGGGTCATACTGGGATGCAGGTGGCCAGTGCTGGGACTGGGAACTCTGCAATCACCCCACATCACGGCAAGGTCCTTGGAATAGAGTACCTGGACTGGTGAGGACACAGGCCCAGCATGGGATTCGGAGCTTGCTCCAACTACTCCTGTTTGGATCATGCCTCTAACCCAGTATCTCTGTGCTTTCTCCTTAGATGACTGCAAGAACATTGCCAACATCATGAAGACACTGGCCCATAGAGGCTTCATCTTCAAGCAGACCTCCAAACCCTTTTGATCCCCGAGGCAAGCCAGGCAAGGGCTGCATGCGCCCGGCGCCGGCGAGGCGGGGAGGACGGGCTCCAGCATTAAAAAAAAACCGGCAACCGAGGCCAGAGGAACCGACACAAAAAAAATCTCAATTTCAGCTGTTAACTCCAGTAGAGGTTGTATATATGGGAAGGCAAATCTGTGTAGACCTGATGTGACTCCCTCTCTGGGCTGCTCCGGACATTATGCCATGCTAGCGGACAGCCGTGTAGGGCGCTTGCACCACATTTTAGACTTGTAGTTCGTTCTTTTTCTTTGGCTCCTGATTTCCGTCCCTCCCTCCATATCCCACCCCGTCCTCCCTCTCCCGCCCCGTAGCCAGAGCATCCCCCATCTCCACCCTGGCATGGGCCGTACCCACCTTCCCTTCTTCTTTCTCTTCTCTGGTTTTATGTTTTCAGGCCTCGATGGCTGCTGCAGCGATGCCGGTGTGTGCCTGCACTCGGGCAGCGCTCACGGAGGCTCAGCGTGTCGAGACGGCCCCTCGCCCTCCCCGCCAGCTCCCCCCGCCTCTCCCCTGAGCGCCTTTTCCCCTTTTTGAGTCAACACTAACCCCTCTCTGACTCCTGTATGTGACAAACGCGATCCGTCTCTTTATGTTCAAGGTGAAGTGCCTGTATTCTCCGCTGCAGAGCCCCTGGCAGCCCCACCGCGGGCTGCAGGGCCCCGGAGGGCTCCCTTCAGTGGGGCAGGGGCCCAGCGGACGGGTGGGCGGCAGGAGGGAGGTGACAGTGTCCGCATGGAGCCCCGTCCCGTCCCCGTTCCGTCTGCTCGTGCCTCTTGCAGGGCTGGGTGGGATGCCCAGCCCTGCCTCGTCCCCGCCGATCAATTCCAGCTCCATGGGGGACAGGCCCGCCACAGCACCGTGTCAGTGTCCGGTGGTGGACGTGCCAGCGCGCGCTGGCCCCCGGCCCGCAGGTACCTGAGCAGGGGAGCTGCAAATTGCCCCAGGCCCCTGAGCGCGCTCCCCGCCAACCTCCCTCGGTTCCCGAGCTGACGCTCAGCCCCCCACGTGCTGTGCCCCTCGCAGGTCCCCGCGGACGCTCAGCAGCAGCTGGCTTGTTGCCTGAGAGAGTTGCCGAGCACATCCCCTCCGGCTGGGTGGGCTCCCGGCTGGCCAGGGCGGTTGGGGGGAGCCGTGGGGCGGGCTGAGGGCGCACGTCCTCTCAGTGTCACCCAGCCCCAGGGCCCTGCTGAATGGAGCCCTCGTCCGGGCACTGACCTGCAGGGAGGCTGCAGCCCCAGGCCCGTGCGTGCATGGCCTGGAGCGAAGCCGGTGACGGCAGCCAGAAGGGCAATACAGGCACTGAACTTGGCGGTACATGACTGCATGGTGTGTGGTGTTCCAGTTAAACCAACCGATAATGCAACCCCAGCATTTTCATTGTCTAGTTATTCCAATCCTTGCTGTAAATGTGCCACATGAATAAAGTTTGGGGGTAAAGGAGCCCGGGCTATGCCCATGCATGTGCAAGTTTGTATGGGGGGCAGATGCAGGGATGTGCCGCCTGGATATGTGGGAGTAGGATGATCCCTGGGGTGTGGCATGTCCATGCTCCCCATAAAAGGCAAGGGTTTTGGCTGTGAAAGGGCAGTCAAGGTTCCCTGCTGTGGGGAACCCTGCCCCGACCTCCAGCATGGGCACTGTGGGTGGGCAGCAGCCCCACGAGCAGCTCAGGTTTGCTCGTGCCCCAAGGCAGCTCTGCCTTGAGGATCCACCAGCCCGTCACAGCTGGGCCTTAGCCGTGGGTGCACCCCACGCAGTTTTCTGCCCAGTGCAGGATGACAGCCATCACCACATCCCACTGGCACTTGTCACCCCACCCTGCAGCCTGGCACACAATACCCACACAGTTGCCACTGCACTTGGAGCATCTTGGCTACAGAATGGAGCCAGCATGGCTCTGCCCTGGGCTCTGGGGCACCTGCTCTGCCCCGGCCAGCTGAGCCAGCACGAGCACAACACTGTGGGGTGCAGGAACCACCACTGCATCCAGGTGCCCAAGGAACCTGCCCTGCACCAGAGTGCTACTGGGTGACAGGGACACAGGGAACCAGCTAGCACCGAGTGGGCAGCTCTCAGAGGGCAGGGGCAGTCCAGCCCACTTGCTCCATGCAAAGGTCACAGGGGTTTTACCAGTTCCCTCTGCACAGCCCCTGATCAGCTTTATTGACCCTTTTTCGATAGAGTAGTCTGATTAGTTTTTTATGAAAACTAAGAACTTGGCCTTTGCCCTCTACTCCTGCAGGCAAGAATGTGACTCAGAGGACATCGTCACGGTGGATCGATGGCCAGTTACACTTGAAAGGCAGGTGTAGGGGACACAGGGTGGGCAAGTGGGCAGCAGCCCAGAGCAGGGCACGCAGCCGGGGCCACCAGTGCCCACAGTGGGCAGCACATAAACGCAGGCTCCCATTGCGATGCCTCAGCCCCTCCAAGGCCCTGCAAAACAGGAGACACAGGGACCAGGGCCCCCTCCCACCACAGACTGAAGCCTTGGGCGGGGCAGCAGGAGGAGGAACTCTACTGACAGTGAGTGCTGGGGACAACACGAGTGTTTCCAGCAGGGGCAGCCCCTCACTCAGGCAAGGCAGCACTTGCAGGTGTCAGGTATGCAAGAGTTACTGGAAGAGAGCAGCTACACAAGTGCTGGGCACGTGGGATGCAGGAAGGAGCTCTCCAGCCTGGTGTGGGCAGCACAGGAGCAGCCTGGAGCAGGACATGGTAGCCCCAAAGGCAGCAGGGGCTGCAGCAACTCCAGCTGTCACCTGGTGACTGAGGCGGATGGGCTTAGGGACAGCCACCGGCAGCCAGCAGCTCCCAATAGTGGCACCCAGCCTGCCTGGGACAGAGGAGAGACAGCCCCACGCACCAGGGCTAGTGGCCGCAGGACAGCCATGGGTGGCCTTGGGCAGAGCCCTGCACAGCCCTGGGCAGCTCTCCAGCACCTGCTACAGGTGCCTGAAGGTCATAACCGCTCCAGAGGTCAGATAGGGTTGGGACTGTGGCGGTGGGCAGGGGATAGCTCCCACTTTTCCCCGGAGCACTGCAGTGTTTGCCCCAGCAAGGCCCCTGTCCTGCCCCATGGCTGCAAGCAGCCAACTGTCCCTAGAGGCTCCAGGACAGCCAGCACTGCCCCTGCACCTCCTCCTCCTCACCCTGCTCATGGTGCTCACGGCTTCTTCACCTTCTTGATGGAGAAGGAGCTGGAGGCCAACTCCCTTCACTTCCTCTGCTCCAAGAGGGAGACAGGAAGGAAAAGAAAAGCCAGGAACAGCAGGTGGGAGCACTCGGATTGTGGCAAACACATCCACCTGTACCAGAGCCAGCCCTGGGGCTTCAGCAGCACTCTAGGCAGTGCCAAATGGACGACACTGCCCAGCTCTTTGCATGACAGGAGGGACAGAGCTAATCCAGCAGTGACAAGGGCGTGGGATAGCAACCTCACAGGGGATGTCACCTCCCTGACATGAACAAGGCTTTGGGATGGTCAGGAGAAAGGGGCTGAGCTCTACAAGAACTGTGGCCATAGGAGACCTGACCAAGCAAGCCAGAGTGCACCAAGCCCTAAGGAGCAGGACAGTGAGAGAGGGGCAGAACAGCTCTGTGTTATGGGCAGCTGTGCCAGGGATGCCTGACATGGGACAGGGCAGAGCCTGAAAATGCTCCTCTACCATCCAGACCTGCTGTGATGTGGCCCAGGAGCAGAGCAGGAGGCTGACAGAAAACCTCAAAAAACCCGCCCCTTTTCCGGGCAGTGCACACCAATACGCCTGAGCGAGGCTGTCGGGGAGCTCCCCTACACAGAGAAGGTTCAGGGCTGAACCCAGCCCTAGGAAAGCCGAGGCCGTTGTCCCCAAGTGGGATGTTCCCCCGGCCCCATCGCTGCACTGCGGTGAGACCGTGCCCGGTGCCACACGGACCCTCTGCCCACGGCCACAGCAGGGTCAGCACCCAGAGCTGGGCTCTGTGTGGGGTGCCCCAGGCAAGGCACAGCTCCCACGTACCCGTGTGCTGGGTGCTGCAGGGACATGAGGTGCCAGAGCCGCAGCTCCCCGCGGCACAGCGCAGCGCAGGCAGTGGCACGGGCTAGCACCACCCTGGCACAGGGACTGCAGGCCGCTGCCGGCCGTGCCCAGCCCCGCAGCCCTCCCCTGTCCCCACAGGCCTGCAGAGCCACTGCCCCAGCCCGCAAGCGCCCAGGGGATGGACAAGGCAGCCCGGAGCCGCTCTCCGGAACGAGCCAGGCCGGCCCATCCCTGCCCATCCCTGCTCCCGCGGCCCCGGCGGCCCTGCACGCGTCCGCTCCCGGCGGCAGAGCACGTCGTGGGAGGCCCCGCTGCCTCCCCTGGCGGGAAGCGGCCCCCAGTTCCCGCCGGGCAGACGGCAAACAGAGCATGGAATTTGCACGGCTAAAAGTTAAATACAACACACACACGGATTTCGTCAGAGGCCCTGGCACCGCTGCCTTCGCGGGATCCGATTAACGGGGAAATAAAAGGGCCAGAGAACCCACACAGCAGAGTGAGCAGATGCCCTATAAAAATCAAATACAGGGTAATCAAGGGGACCGAAAGGTACATTTAAAAAAACAAAAACCCACCCTGGAAACAAAGGAGCTGGGCTTTGTGGCTTTCCTGGGAGGGCTGCAGAATTAATGGGGAAGAGCACATGTGTTTGATAATCTTTATATGGCAAAAGACCCATCTTTCAAATATGTCACAAATTCATATTAATCACCTTCCTATTGCCTTCCGTGGCACAGCTATTCCAGTTGCCTCGGGCAAAATTGGGAACTGTCTGGTTAAAAAAAATGTTTTACATTATAATTTACAAGAGCTTACAAGTCTAGTTTCTTTTAATGGAAAGAACGATTAAAAAAAAGAGAAGAATATATATACACCCTGGTATATATACACTATATATATTAAAATATATATATATAAAAGACAGATATTGTAACTCCATCTGGAAAGAGAGAATGTTTGATCTTAACAATGTAACTTCTAGCTTTCAAACAGGCTCAGAAAACAAGAAGTCAGCAGGAGTTCAGATAAAGGAAGCTTAAAAGTCAAATAATTCTGACTCTGAACCCGAGACTTCTTAGACTCAAGGTCCTTTCCTTTACCCATTAATGGGCTGACTTGTGAGCTCAGGAACAAAGTGCTGCAATGTGAGGATTTCTGAGAGTCACTCATTACAGATCACTGAGTGGAGTCTGAGTTGCGGAAATCAAAGGATCCAATCTGGAGTAACTGGCTGAACTTCTGCTTGGAACTAATTTGTTCCGAGTTCGGCTCACCTTTCACCTCCCGAAGGCCCCGAGTAAAGTCCCTACCGGGGTCAGCCTCAAACAGCACTGGGGGGATCCCAGCTCAGCTTTAATGGTCAGCGATGGGCACTGCAGCCCCTGGGAGAGGGTGGACAGGCAGCCAGGGTAGGAGAGAAGTGGTGGACACAGCAGGGCAGGACAGTGCTGGGCTCCCCACTGCCCCACGGGCTCTGAGACGGACGCCTCTCTCAGCCTGGCTAACGCAGCCTGCTGATGTGTCCCCCATCCCCACCGCTGGCCAAGCAGGGTGGTGGCAGACAGCTGCTGACAAAACCAGCACCTCAAAAGACCCTGGTGTGCCTTTGCCCATTCATTCCAATTCCTGGAAAGGAATCCAGGCATGCCAGGCAGCGCTCAGGAGTCAGGACTCCCAGCCCGATTCCTGGCTTTGCCACTCACTGCCTCCAACATATGGAGCAAGATACTTCTCTCCAGGGAAACAAACCTGGCTTCAGGGGAGCAGCTGGTTTGGAGGCTGAACTAATCCATGCCTAATCCAACGTGTAGAGTGCCATGGACAGGCAGTACTAGACAGCACAAAGGGATTCTCCAACTCAGAGGAATTTGAAGGAGGGAGATTAAATTATTCCCCCAAAGGCCCTGGTGGCTCAGTGGCAAAACACAAGCTTGAACTCAGGACTTCAAGGCTGGCGTGGCAGGGTTAAACCGTTGCAGCAGGACAAGGGCAGGTGTCATGCCCAAGTATCCACGGCTGCAGGAGGCAAGGGAAGGAATGGCCACCAAAAAGCATCACTGTGCTCCAGAGCTGCTTGTTCCCACCACCAGCCACACTACTGCCCTGCTGCCAGCGCCCTGGGAGAGGGCCAGAGAACTGTGCTTCCACAGGCTGCTTCCTCAGCACCGTGTCCTGGCTCCGCTGTCCCCACCAGGGCCTGGGACACCTTGGGGCCATCGCTGTGCAGGGTGGGGACATATGCATGCATCCACCAGCCACGCTGACCGAGCCCAACAATCTTCCAGAGGCAAATTTCAGCCATGATGCTGGACAAGAGGCACAGGAGCTGCATCTGCCAGCTCCGGGCAGGGCAGGGAGCATCACCAGGACATGACCTCTACTTAGCTCAGCCTATCCTTAGAAAAGCTGGCTGTGGGCTGCAGGGCGTTGATCTCTCCCACCACCATATAGCCCAACAACCGCAAGAGAGGTTCAGGGCAAGCACAGTGCCAGGCCTTGCCTGACTCTCCCAACATATCTGAACCAGGCAGAACATGGAACAGCAGCCCCATTCTCTTCCTCTCCAAAATACCCCTCCAGCTGGGATGTAATTTCCTCCCCCCTCAAAAGGTAGCAAAAAATGGTCACAGTGTGAATGTGCTTGACCTTTTGTCTTGGACTAATCTAATTGTGTCGTCTTTGTGTAATCAGCCGGTAAAGGTCAGTGCTGTATTTAACATGGGGGCCCTTTAGGTACTGAATTTGCCTTGCAGTGAATTAACTTGATTATATTTCTTTCAAATATGTCAGAGACCAGGTCATTTTAACCCTCTCTGTGCTGCCTGGGCCCATGCCTTTGTTTCCAGTTCCAGAAGGTGGCACCAAGGAACAATGTGGTCAGAAACACACGCATGGGCTCCCTCCTCCTGCAGTCATGGCCACCACCACCATCTCTCCCACCTTCCCAACAAGCCAGTTCTCAAGGGAGACCAAGCGTACTGTAAATCAGCCCGAAAAGTTTGCAAACCAGGACACTCCAGACCGCAGGGAGGGAGGGGTGAGATTCCAGATTGAATGCAGTAGGGAAAAAAATAATAATTCAGAAGACTCCTTTACAAACATGAACCTGTCTCAGTGGAACTCTTCCTTACGACTCAACATTGTCACAATCAAATAGGACATTACTCAAGTCCAGGTTAACGTGTCGCCTCTGCCGTTGACAGATAAGGTGTTCTCAATATCCTGCAATACATTATACATTTTAGAAAGTAAAGGTCTGTGCCGCTACCAGGGGCAGTGTGTCGGAGGCGTCGGGGATGCCACGGTGTGGAGATGGGCAGCTTTCATCAGGCAGTTCAGCTCAGCTGTGCCAGGGGACTGCACACAGGGGAAAGCAGCCTCAGCTGATCCCCAGGCTTACCCTTGGCCCTGAGGCAGTGGTGAGGGGCTGGGCAGCCTGCCCTCCTGGAGGCAGGGAGGAGAGGCCGGTGATTCACATCCTGCAGAGGTACATGCACAGGACATTGCCACAGGGCTTGCAGTGCAAGAAGCCCTAGGCCTGGCTTTTCTTTCTTGGCACTGGAAGTAGGGTATAAAAACCCTCCTTTGCTCTTCAAACACCTCTCTCCTTCCCAAGCCTCCTGCTCCAGGCAGGGCTGCTGCTTGACTCCAGGGTCTTAGGCAGGTCATGTCTCATCACCTCAAGACTGCTTTCCTCACTCGCTTCCCTCTGCTGAGCAACCCGTACGGGGCTGTGTCTAGAGGGAAAATGCCTCAGGCCTGCAGCTGTACTGTTGCTGCCTTAGAACAAGCTCTCATCACCCAAAGCCTCGCCGCTTTGGTCCACGGTGGCACCCACGCCAAGCCATCTGCCTGCATGCAGGATGTAGAAAGCCCTGCTGACTCCACCTGTAGCACCAAGAACACTGTCCAGCACAGGAGACAAGCCCAGAGAGCAGCACTGGGACTTGGGGGGGAACAGGCGTGTTCTGCTCCCTTGGACGCGCATGCCTGGAGGGAGAGCAGGGCAGCATCCCCAGCGCTTGTCAGGGCATCTGCGTCGGAGACCTGAGTGCGCCCTGTTCTGCCCCCCCGACCTTCCTTCTCACCGAGTTGGGGGTCAGTGGTGCTCCTACTACATCAATGATCTGGTCCTTGGTATCTCCCTTGCCCTCCTCGATGCCGAGCCCTGTCTGGCCATCTGGATGGGCACTTTCCACGCTGAGGGGGCCGATGCTCCCAGCTTTGGCCAGGGCCTCATAGCGGTGCCGTAACATCTGCAGCTCATACTCGCAGTTGGCAAAGGCTTGTTTCAGCTCGTACAGCAGCACCAGGTCACTCCGCAACTCGTTGAACATCTGCACAATCTCCTCTGTGGGCATAGGGTTGAGATCTAGGGAGAAAATCAACCCCTGTTAAACACCCAGACCTACAACCCTACAATGAAAAAAAATCCCTATGATGGTCTTGGCTGCTCTTTCATTCTCAGTAAGATACGCCAGGAGCCTCGGTCCAGTCACATGGATCAGTAGCAATTGGTATCCCTAAGGGCTGCATACCTGATTTTTCAGGCTGTCCTTTGGTTCTGGCCAACGACTAAGGGTGAACCAGCAAAGTCCAGGACTCAGCAAGTAAAGGATGATGGAATACCAGATGACTGAACCTTGCTACCCACCAGGTCACATGAAGGGAGCTCTGTCTTACAGAGAGATTGGATCTACACTGCTGCAAAAGACAGAAGGGCTCCTGCTGTTTCCTACACCTTCACCAGCAAGGGGTGGACAGGCTGAGCTCCATTGCCTCTCTTATTGCTCCTCCCAGGGCAGGTACAAGGCAGAGAACTGCTCTGCTGCTGTGTTACAGACCTGTTTGTAGCAGGAACTGGCAGATCACCTCCCAACACCTTGCATTCTGCTGCACCCCACCATGCACACACACAGAGCCAGCAAGAGCTGCAAGTTCTGCAGAAGGAAAGGATGAAGCTCTGCATGTTTGCCCTGATACACAGCAGTGGCCCCTGTCTGCAGGGCTGCCCACATGACCCCTTCCTGCTGGCACTGTGTTCACTCCCACAAAGCCCAGGTGTAGTTCTGCACTCTAAGGTACAGCAGGGCAGGAGCACCAGGAGACCCTCAAGATATGTGTGTTCTGTGAGGTAGGAGTGGGGAGTCAGGCACCCTTCCTTAGCCTCCTGGAAAGTGAGCTCCAAGAAGCATTCACATGATTCCCCAATGTTTCTCTAGCAAATACAGACAGTAACTCCCTTAGTTTTACAGCAGAAAGAGGAACCATCCTGGCTGAGCCACCTTCACCAGCCACAGGCGGCCTTCTGAATGGCACAGTCTCCGAGACAACATACAGAGCCATAAACCAGCTGGCCCAAAAAACTAACAAGACTTAACACAAATCAGTGCTGGGAACAGGCTCAGTAATCTCTTGTAAATCATTATTAAGGCTTCTATTTTTCCTTCTATTTTTCTCTTTTCCTACTTTTAAATATCTCTCGAGCCACAGTGGGGGGGAAAGGGATCATCAGGTGTCTAATCAAGAGACACTGCATGCTGGGACCTGTAATACCTGCAAACTGTCCCCACTGCATGGAGAGCAGCCGCTGGCCATGGGCTGCACTTCTCCCCCCTAGCCACGAGCAGGTATTGTACGTGTTAAGTGAACCCTTCTTTCTGCTGCTAAGACACTCGAGTTCAAGAGTGAGGGATGTGTGTTTACTCGCCTTTCAGCAGAGATGCTCCAGATTTTCACACAGCATGCAACCTATAAAGGGGGGATGAACAGTCCCAGATGCATTTTGGACTTGCCACCGTGAGCAGTAAATTAAGAGGAAATGAAGCTTAAAAGCAAGACAGGGCAGCCCTGAACAATGCGTGTGCCGTGGTCACTAACACACTTAGAAGTACCTCTCCCGGCAAGGCTGAGATTTGCCTTCCTAATACTGTGCTGCCTCTCTTGATGGTTAAAAAGGCCCAAACAAGAGAGAAACAAAGGCTCTTTTAAAAGATTTTTCTACTGGGAGGAAAAAAAAAACCCTGTGCATCTTGTTCTGGCTTTTACCCTCTCTTTTTTTTTTTTAAACACATAAAATATTTTAAAAACCATTCACATACTGTTATTCAAGAAACTGGCTGTATTACTAGGGGAAAAAATAGCCCATCTCGAGAACAAAGGCTAGCTCTGTGTGTCTCTTTCTCTCTCGCGTGCCCCCTTTACTCACCTACTCCGAGTTCCATCAGCATCTGCTCCAGGGCTTTAATCTTCTTCTGTCCCACCGAGCTTGGCAGTTTCATCTGGAACACAAAGGTAACAGAGCCACACAGCTCAGAGATAGCCCTCACTCACAGCCGTCTAGTTCAAAAGGCAAGAGAGCTTTTCTTTTTATAGTGCAGGGGGAACAAAAAAAGAAAGGGAGAGAAAGGAAAATCAAGTGGTAAGAGAGGGAGACAGGGGCTGAAAGTTTTCAGACTAGGTCCGAGGGCAGGTATTGAAAAGCCCGGTCGTGAGGGCTTTTATTTTCTCTCTCGTGTGTGTGCAAGACACGCTGTTTTACAGTTTCCATGTGTCACTGAATTAACAACAAAAGTTCTTCTTGGCTTCAAACCCTCTCCTGCGGTGCCCAGCCCATCAAAGGGCTCATTTACACAGCGGCTAATGTGCAATGCTGCCCTACTTTATTCGCTTTAGCCGGCCTGATTAGACTCATGCGCTAACAGACTCACTTCTCCTTTTACCTGCTGAGCCCCAGACCTGTGGGATTCATTTACAGAGCAGGCTTTGTAACAAAGGGGAGAGACAGAGAGAGCACAGTTACTTGACTGGCGGAAGTGTGCACACACATTTACATCGGAGCTAAGGGGCTAGGTGAGAGAGGAAGCATCAGATGTGAGCTATGAAAGGGAATCGGAGCTGGCCAGGAGAGGAAGAATGCACACACTTAGCAGGGTCCTTCCTCTGCATTCATTTGGGCTCTAGCAGGAGTGCTAGCTGCTCAGACCAAGCATTTATTAGATTACCAGCAGCACAAATGCAGCTGGCACAATATGGCAGGGGGAACAGGTTTCCAAGCCCTGCGGATACATCCGACAAAAAATGAAAGCACTCAGCTATGCTAGAAGATGCACCAGGAAAGAAATGATTCTCAACACTGCATTGTCAAACACCCTTCTGCACACAGGCACAGTGCCCTCCATACCCAACCCTGGAAAGGTGACCTCACACCTCAACCTGGGGATCCCAATCACCAACCCAAGTTGCCAGGCAGGCCACTGAGCAGCCAGGAGGCAAGAGCATCCGGCAGCCATCCTGCACACACCACCTACTGACCAGGGGCCAAACCGCAGCCAGACCAACCACGAGTCTGCAGTGCGGCTGGGAATGACCTGAAGGAAGAAACATTATTCACTCCACCTTAAAACTGGCCTCTTAGGAGAGCTCACTGGGAGGGCCTGTGGTCACCTTATTTCCCATAAGTCACAGGCTGAAGTTGCCCAAAACACACAGCCCAGTATCAGTCTCCCACATTAGACCCGTCACTTTCAGTGTTCGCTGCCCCAACACAAAAATGCCAAGAGGCTCCACCTGGAACTTCCTAATTCCTCTGAATGCAGGAGCACTGCATGCACACACACATATCCAGATGGTGAGAGCTCTAGCCTTAACTCAGCTATGGCTATGTCCCATCAGCTGCTCCACAACAGCAGTGTAGGACCTGTGGGAAATCCTGCCTTCTCCATGACATCACTTCAGCCAAGAAACCAGAGTATGGATGCCACAGAGCACCCCAGGGGAATGGGCCTTTCATGGTATATGCTCAGAAGCACCTGGTCCTTTTTGACAGATATTAGCACCACAAGAAAGACTCCAGCAAAGGACCAATAGCACTATCAGGGGAGGATTTCTAAGAAACCAACCTGATCCAGGGAATCCAACAGGAGCACTACAGAAAAAACAAAAACCCACCTTCATGCAAACAGCACAGGTAAGGACTGTAGGATGCCTCTGCCTTTTTTTTTTTTTTTACCCCAAAGGTCTTTGGCTTAGGGCTGGGGTTTCTGCACAGCAGTGAATTTCATACTTCTTTCATACTTGTGAAGAAACCAATTCTTTGCAGTTGATCACCAAATGATTGTTTTAGCAGAAGAAAGACTGTCAAAGTTATCATGTATTTGGATTTCAGTCAAGTCTTCGGCCCAGAGTCACAACTTGAGCAGAACCTCACTAAGATAGTTTGTGCACCAGAGCCCCTGGGAAAACCTATCTGCACAGGCTCTGCTGAAAAGGAGAGGGTAGAACCCTAAGGTAATACCTTACCCAGAGCACTGGGACAGGAGATGTTCTGTTTATTTGATGGGTGCCATGCTGCAGCTAGCAGCAGGACACCAAGGAAGGAAAGGTCACTCTGCACAGCTTAGCAGAAGACTGAGAGGTCAGTCTAGAATATCAGGAAGACATTCCTGAAAGCAAGAGGATTCAGCATAAAGATTTGTTCTGCCCCATGAGGAATCATACAGAACATTTAAATGGGTGACATACCCAGCTCTGCCTCAGCTAGGGGATGTATGGGCTGACCTAGTCAGAAGGTACTACCCTTAACTTGGGGGACACAATGAGCCCAGCATCTCCCCACTGAAGGGCTTGTGGACACACAGTACTTGTGTGACTATCACAGTCCTGAGAGTCTGTATTCACCTTGTCCCAGCACCAGACACTGGAGTCATTTTAGCCAAAGGCAGGATTCCCTTCTGCTAATTTCCCTTCTGGCAAAAGCATGCTGGGCACCAAGCCAGCTTCAGGAACAAAGGACAAGAAATAGGAGATGTTCATCCTTGGCTAGGCTAGGTAGACATACAGGAGGTCTTGGTTTGCTGGTTAGAGGAAGAGCACAAGCTTTTCTCCTGGAAGGCCTCCACTAGCTCCAGGAACTACTGGCAGTGCAAACAATTAACGTGGCAAAACCTTCGACTGTGATGTTGTGCACATCCAGATCACGTCCCACAGGAGCCTGGTATTCACTGACACTCCTGAAGATTAGAGGATGGAGCAGGGAGAGGTAGGACAAATTAATTTAACTTCAAAGAAAGGAACACTAGAGATGCTGAGGAAGAGTGGGGCTGTGAGTTTAGTTTAAAACCCCATCAATTAAGCTTCCTTTTAATTCAGGAAGGAGGATCTGGCCTGCAAACAGGAAGGCTTCATTGGTTTCTCAAAGCAAGAGTATATTTTAATTTTACCATCATTAAGAAAATGTTATGATTTATGTGGCTGCTGTCGGACTAATATCTTTAGAATTTAGCTGGCTAAGCCAATTCATCTCTAAGACTGATGAAGGCTGATTGCTCTCTATGCAAAATGTATTAAAACTAAATGAGCAGTCTATTACTCAAACGCTGCTGATAATCTGTTAGCCAGGGTCCGTTAGCTGGGCTGCCTTGTTGCAAGAGAGAAGTCTTTGTGCTCTGTACAGCTGTGATAAGACCAAGCTTACTTCAGGAAGCCCTTCTTTGTTTCGGTCTTGCAAGTAGATATCCAGAGAAGCAGCACAGTGCTGTAAGTGGTGCTCACTTGCCCTCATTCCCAAAAAATGAGGCAATCTGCAGGGGCCACAAGTCCCAGCCAGCAGCCCAGAGAAGAGCTCTCTGGCTCATGATGTGTGCACTGGGGTATGTGGTTTCTGTGGGCCATATCTCTGCGTTAAAGAAAACACCCCTTCAGGCAATCTTGCTGCTTACACCACAGCTCCTGGGATGTTCTTGGTGTTGTCATGGATGGAGGCCTCCGCAGGGGCTGAGGAAAATTATGTTCCTCAGAGAACTCCAGTGAGCAACCACAGCTTCCGAGGTGAATGGCATTTGCCCTTTTCTTTCCTTCCTCATAGTAGACTATTATTGTTATTTATTATCTTTAAAGTCCCCATATAATAATAATACCTGGGAAACAGATTGCTCCCGTCAGAAAACTGATTAGCTGGGATTTTTGAGGTTACTATATTTTGGATGCTCTTCTCCTTTGACAGCCTCTCCCTACAGCCCTCTTTGCAACACCAGCCTGTGCTTATAATTACACCAACATCACTTTTGATTTAAGGACTGTAATCCTTTGTCCTTGCTGTAAACAACCCGCATTAAACACATGAACTGCGTGTACCAAGAGAAAAATAAATAAAGAGCTACAGAAAATTGTGTGGGTCAACACCACAAGGCCACAGTACCAGAGTCGACCTATGCAGAGAGGAGCTGGGGATACACAGCCTCTGCTGGAATGCACTTGGCCTGGGAGGTATGGAATAGAGGGCACTGACCTGCTCTGCTCTCCCCTGAAGGAGGAGGACATTGTTCCAGAGTTGGGTCATGCAGTTTAAAAGGATCAGAACAGAGCACCCACCACACCTTCACAGCAGGGGCTGAAACTGGGGTGGACCCTCTGCAGCTGAATTTCTGTACAGGATCTCACCATGGAGTACCCTTGAGGTTTTGCATGATACAGGATTTTTATTTAATGTTCGAGGCATTCCGCCAACAAAACCTTGCTAATTCACACTAATGACTAGGAGACTTACTGCAAATTAATTGCTAATTGGCAAAATTCATTAAATGAACAAACAGGATAAGAAATAACTGAAGATATAGCCTCCCCAAACAGACTTGGTTCATTTATTTTTGTGTGCCATTCAGTTTTCATGATTTATGCTAATACTTTTAAGTATAGTTGTAAATGTATTTGAATCTATTTTAGTAGAGTAATGAAGTCTAAGTAATAGCAGAGCTTGCGACACTGTCCTGTTATGTCTCACAGCATCACCACCTGGCAGGCAGAGACTGTCATGGGGATCTGCAGTAGGACTGGAAGAGGTCTGCAGGATCCATAGATTCAGTCAGGGGCCTTGAGTGATTGTATCTGTGTGCTCACCTTAAATGTCCTGCTCTCAACTCATCACTTCCTTCATAAATGCTCCTTTTCTGATGCTCCCAACTCCCCACTCCTGCCCCAAAAAATCCTCTTTTGTGCTGAAACCTTTTGTTTGTTCTATCACCAAAATAAAAGGTTTTTTAAATTTATCAGTGGTTATTTGAATATTTCACATGTACCCTGCCTGATGCTGCACTTCATTTTAATTCAATTTTAAGGTAAACTTCTCCTTAAAATCAGCCTTCCCCAACCCTAAACAATAAAACTGTCCTAAAAACATTAATCCTAAAATCTCCACACATCTGACCTGTGTCTGTACAGCTGTAAACTGTAGTTTTATGTACCAGCACCAGTATTGTTCAGCATCATAATACAGCTCACTGACATTGAAAACCACCTTCTTTGTGGATTTCAGCAGCAAGAAAACTTTCTCATTAGGCACTTTCTTCATGGATATCTTTAGAGTACTGAATGGTTTAGTGGATTTCCAGGAAGGAGTGCTAAAGTTTCAGATGAATAATGTTTTTTGCATTTTCTGCCTGAGGGTCAAACATTCCTGGGCTGCATGGCTCTACTCTGCAGGAGCAGAGAGCCTCCACTCCTGTACAGTTTTAAGACTCAAGGAAGGAAAGAACCATATTAAGTACTTTAGTCTTAGAGCTCTGAAATTTGAAAAACCTCAACTGAAAAATTCAGTTTTAGATATGAACCTGCACATTTCTGAAATTCTGAAGTGCTTCACTGCATGGAACTGAAGTGCTACAGTGGAAGGTGGATGGGCAAGTGCAATGGATATATGCAAAAACTAGGAAAGTATGAAATTGCACAGGTATTCTCTGTCTCAATGAACATACAGGCTTCCCCCTGCCCCAACTTACAGCTATGGACTCTGTGTCTTCTGTCTGTGCCTGCTGATCTGCCACATTAAGATTTTGCACAGGCGAAAATAAGGAGTAATACCACTATGCCATCTCTCCTATGCTATGTAAGACATTAAACACACAGCCATCTCTCTGGAGTGGCACATGACCATCAGCTTGCTCCAGCAGTGAGGCTTAATGCTAAATAAACCAATCTTTTAAAAAGAAAACATTTCTATAGTAACTTATGTAAATGGTTATTTAAGGGATTTTTGGACTGTGGTTAGACATACCTCACAAATTCCCAAATCAGTTGTGCAAAACTATAAATTCTGTACTTGCATCCTCCTAGTAAATTAAACCAGTTTTACAGGAATATACCTAGTGAAGGCTTTGTCAAGATGAGGGAGGCCAACAGATACCAGAGAAGCCCAGCACACTCAGGCATATGGCAAAGAAGCAACTCACTGATCCCATAAACATTAATGCCTCATTATTCACTCGTAGCACTGATTCAAGGGGTAAAGCTAAAAGATTTCCTGAAGGAACCAAAGTCCTGGAGCATCAATGTCTCAGCATGAAGGGTTTTCACCAGTGCAGACAAAAGGGTCTTCAAGGTTTTTATACTCTGCCACCCTTTCTCCCCTAGAAAGGGGATACAGACTGCTTTAACACAGCACAAGTGGCCCTTTAAATTAGGGCTACTTGGAATCCACACAATGATGGCTGAGAACCTGGAAAGCACCAGCTTTCTCCCCATTTGACACACAGGTTGTGACAAGAAACAAGACACCTGAGAAGACAAGAGGAATTCACACCTTGCCAGGACTGCCTGCCATTTAGAAGATGGACATCCTCTGGCAAGCAAAGTATTATCTGCCACTTACCAATCCTGAGATTCCTTGTCCTTAAATACCTTTTGCTTTAAAAATAGTGCAAGCCTATAAAACAAATGCAGAAGGACTACAGAAGGTGTTTGTTTAGGAAAAAATAAGAAAATACGTGGTGCAGAAGAAAGAACTGCACAGGACATTATTACCAGGGGGTATTTTATGCTAAAAGCACATCACCAGAATGACACTACAGTAGTTTGTTTTAAGCAGATCTGCAGATTCCCAGATAGTCCTACCCCTGCCTCTCACTACAGGCATGGAGACCAAGCTGAGATCTGTAGAGGTGGCTGCAGAAAATGGAAATGGCTGCAGCCTCTGAGCTGCATCTGACAGAAACAAATCAAGAGCACAGAAGTGTGTGCTGTGATTGCAGGGAGGGCCCTAAGACAGGCCACAGGAGGGACAATTCCAAGGACACTCTACCATAGTACAAGAACGTTATGTAAACTTAACAGATCAGACACAGGGAAGTGCAGCAACACATGCATGTCTTGAATTGATGTTGCTTTTCTCTTAAATAATTTAACTGAATCTCCACTTACACAAATACAACCAACCACAGTGACTAATTACAGTCCGATCATTATATTGGTTACACTAATGAAAGAAAAAAGTGATATATATGGCACTCTGCACACGTTACACACAATAAAACTGGCTGATGAATGACACCCGAGACTGTGCCACTATGGGCACACAAAGATAGTAAAAGCTTCTCAAATCCAGGACTGACAAAGGTCCCTGAGGCCTCCTACTGCATGGACACTGTTAACTACTGGATGATTCAACAGAAGCAGCAACATGGAGTGTCCTTTCCAGAGCTGCAACTTATTTTAAAGATCCTATACCCACCACTCCTGTACCCAGAGTGCTCTCCTTACACCTGAGAACCTACTAAGGCTTTGGTCCAGATGCTCTCCCACACCAATGACCTCCACAAAAAAAAGGTGATGGACGCATTTTCTTTCAGCAATTTAACATTAAGTGCCTCTCGGTTTACCTAAGAACAAGAATGGAGGAAGAGACGTGTTGGATTCACCTTCTCTAGTTCATTCAAGATTTTGTATCCTTTGCAGTTCTCTTTAAAAATAAATACACCAATATTTTCATCTTATTTCATTCTCTACAGACAGGAGTTTGATTAGGAAATGCACCAGCACTCTCTTGGCCCTAATTAAAGGGCATGTAATACAACAAATAGATGGCAATGTCACAACATGAATTCGATCCAGCCTGCATCATTTCTTCATAACTTTTATTCACAGAAATGAGACAACTACTTCCTTCTACACCTCTGTCAGGCTCCCCATGGAAATTACTCCCAGCCACTCTCTTGTACAGTGCAAAACATACAACTTCACTAAGGAAAAATTGCTAGCAGAAGCAACAAGCACATCTCAGCTAACTAATCCATGGGATGTTCAGACCTGGAAACATAAACTTTCCCACCTAATAAGGGTGTGCTGATCTCCATGAGATTGATGTCAGAACGCCTTGGAGTGCAATCAATACAAAACAAATAAATAATTAATTGCTTCAAGTAATTAAATTTATCAAATCCAAATAAAAATAACTGGTATTTTATGGAACTGCTTCCAAAAGCTGAACCTCTGAAGGAACAGTATTGATCACAGGAGGACAGACAGATGCTTCACATGTTCACTGCCAGTGAGGTCTGGGTTTGCATTAATGATAGGGAAGGAACAGAGCCAGCAGCCTCCAATGCAGAGTAAACAGCCAGCACGCTTGGCCATTTAATTATTGGTCAGATCAAATACAGAGAATAAACACGTCTAAACACATACATACAACCCCATCTTCCTCTAGAAATATCATTCACCTTGGACTTGCAGTAAGCACTTAGTTCTCACTCCAAGAAAAAAAATGGAAGAACTCACACACATGCTTTCCCCACACAACCACAGTAAATTCTTATTCTTAAATCAGTGCTAAAACAGTGTTCAGAAGGCTACTAAATATTTAAAAGCTGGTGGGTGTGAATATTTGAATCAATGGATACTAAAGCTCTACTTGTAATTTTCTTTCCTTTACTTCTTTCTTAATTTGTTCAACTGGCAAATTGTCTACAAGATCCCAGTTAAGCAGATGGAGTCGGGCTGCTGGCTGGAAGCCTTTCCTGAGGGGAGGAGGCAGCTTTGAATGACTAAGCTGGAGCATCCCTCAGTCCTTTCTGCAGACTGAAAACTCTACAAACTCTTTTTCATCACAGAGTTTGTTTTGTTTCCAGATGAGACACCACTCAATCAATTCTCTTCCAGTTCCTTTGCTTCCAAACCCATGACAACAGAGCAAGGACACAGACATACACCTCAACATGCAGAAGTGGGTACAAACATCCACCCTTTTCCATGCATCACCTTTCTTCTTCAAAGCACTGCTGCAACAATTCCACAGCATTACTGAAATCCTAAGTTAAAATTCACAGGCAGGGCTGAGAGAGAAGAACAACTTAAAACATACTGCAGAGATGCTAAGTATGCCTAAGTCAAGTGCTCTGAACACAATAAAGTCAAAGACAAAGGTTAAACTTAAAGATGAACATAACATGGTACAGAAACACAGTGGTGAAATCAAACTCAGTTCTGCCCCACTGAAGCAACATCATGCCCAGATCACAAACATGTGGTTACTGTTGGTTTGTCTGGATCCTGGAAAAGATTCAAGTTCAACAGTTCCCATTTTCCTTTCCTTCAGGCAGATCTGCAGCAAAGCATTCCTTCCTCATAGCTCCCTGCTTTCCCTTTAGTCTTTTCTTCACCTTTCCCTGTTCAAATTCCCTACCCATCTCTCTTTTCCTCCGGCTCTTTGGCTGTCTGACCTCCCAGCTGAGCAGACCTGGTATAACAGGAAGTTTTCCAGAAGTAATGCTTAGGATTAATAATACACTTCTGATGTTATTTTCATTAACACTGTTTTACTAACAGGAAAGGCAAAGGTCTAAAATTCTTTTCAAGAAACTCTTGGAAGGCTCACCCCTTTCCAAACCTCTGCTACTGCCTCCTGTTCCCAGTGGCACCAAGGCAATATGCTGCCTTGAATTAAGAGGAAGCTTTTCATAATGCCCAGCTTCCCACTGCCTTAGAGAAACTTGCAATCTGTGCTGTCAGGAGGCAGAGGGAAATCCCACGCAGGGCAAGGGCACGGGAGCTGTGGCCTTCTTTGCCTGTGGCCACAGTCCCATGGAGAACAATGGGAAACTGAAGCCAGTCTGATAGAAGGCAGCTTGTCGGACTCACTGCAGAAGATTACTCTTCAGCGTCTGCTGAAGGAGAAACTTTCGGTTATGAAGAATAATGGCTGTAAGTGACCATTAATCCTCACAGGGAAAAAAAAACCAGTCTTCAAATTCAGCCTGTCCGTAAGATCATGTGAGCTTTAACGATGGGGGAATTTGAAGAGCCATGGCTATTGTCATAAAAACTACTGAGACCAAGTTAAGTTGAATACGGATTCCTAACTTTTTCTTCAAGGACTCATTTCTATAAATTAATTTAAACTCAGATTTCAGACTAATTGTAAATCCTCAGGAAAAAAAAAATCTCTAATCAAAGAGTAAGTGCTATTATCCTGGAGATGATATGGTACATTTTTCACACGTGACAGAGGTTGAGCCCCGATCTCAGTGCAAAATCCAACTTCACCTAACCACAAACGCATAAAGCACGGTAGCAAAGGATAAAATAAAGGAGGACAATAGAAGCCTTTAGGCAAGGAACTCTTAAGGTCTTCAGGCAAAAGAACTTACTGCAGGACAGCACAAGCTTTTAGATATCATTTTTCAATGTGCTACAGGCAAAACATCTTATGCTGGATGATGCCAGAGTATGAATTTCCAGCACTTCATTCCAATTCCTCACTTAGTCCTAGTCAGCCTCCACCCTGATCAATTCCACATCACTGGAGTTCAGAGGGTTTGCCACATAAATCCCACAAGTAAAATAATTTGGATTAGCATGGACTGTCAACTCCATAACATCTGGCACTTCAGCACCTCTTACCAGTTCAAAAGGCCTGTACTGACCTCATGTAATTAATTCTCCCCATCATGCATCTGTGAAGCAAGTGAGTCTAATAGCTCCTGTTTTAAAAACAGGGAAGGCTTGGAAAAGGAAGCCAGGTGACTGGCTAAAAGCCACAAATGAATGAATTTTTTCTGGGTTAGAGGTGGGTTTCACATTTCCAAACAGCAAAGTGTTTTTTCACCTAGATCAGTGATGTACCATCTTTCTTAATTCACAAACCACTAGTAATTCTAAGAACAGCATTTATCTCCTTAAAAATTTCAAGCACAGCATAGAAAGTTGCTCTAGGTCACTCCAGGAGCTTGGATACTGCAGGCTAAAAGTTGCTGAATCAGACTGCCATGCCTCAGCTTAGCACTGCATCTTGTGAGCATTAAGGGAAACAGATAAAAGCATGTAGCACCCATTTTCCTGAAGGCTGGGATTTGAATTGCCTGTTTGGTGCACAAAAAGGCTGCTGGTTTTGCCAGATGGTTCCATCACTGATATGTTATTGCTCAGCTTCTCTTCCAGAGGGAGTAAAAAAAATAGAAAATACCAACCATTACTTATTAGTTTTCCAAATCCAAATAAATCTCCATAAATTACTCTATTTATCTTAGTGCCAGAGAACTCATCTGCCACGTCTCAATAAATCTCAACACATGCACTGCATGTGCAAGTCTTGCTTGTCTCTGGTTTTTGATTTCCTCAAGGCTGTAGCCCCTCACTCGAACAGGTACCCTGCAGATGGTGGCACTGGTACACTGAAGGGGGCTCTCAGCAGTGACCCTGCTGAGGCATCCCACCTCTAACACACACATGCACCTGTACATTGAAGCAACATTATCCCAAACACATTTCTAATAACAGTCAGCAAGATCTGAAACCATTCTGATATCAAAAGAACATTCCATAAGAACAGTCTTTCAAATTTACTATGCCAAGTGAGGGTGCCAGGCAAGGAATGTACTTATCCACCTTCGCTATAATAAAGCAACTAAAAAAATTTTTTTTTTTTTTTTAGCTAGGAAAAAAAGCAAAAAGCATTTGTATGAGCACACAGGATTTTGCTATCAAAACTCCTCTGAAAACATTCAGTTGACCAAGCAGGTTTAAGTTACTTGATATCCCAAAACCTGTGGCTAAGAGGCAGGTGTCAAGTCTTGCTGATATAAGAAAACAATACAAAAACAGCAAGAAAGTTCTTTACTCAGGAATATCTCTACAGCAGAATGAACACAGAGACTTTTCCAAAAAACATTTTCTAAGATAACGTAAATAGAAAAGCTAAAAATTGTATGTGTTTATATGTCTCTGTTCTTTTCAAGACACAACCTAAACATCCAGTTCTTAAAGATCATCTTAACTAGATGATCTTTAAGGTCCTTTCCAGCCCAAATCACTCCAAAAGCACCTCTAAGCTATTAACACACATGCTCCATGGGGCCCAATAGTTCTGGCTGCGAGCTCTGTTTGGACTAGACAGCTCCATTTGGTTCTGTCACAGGTGTCTAACAGCAGAGCAGGCACACCAGTGACAAACACCAGCAAGTTCAGGTGCCTCTGCAAGGCAGTGAGTTGGCTTTCACAGAGCCAGCATTCCAGGTTTCTGAGTCTCCACATTTATGGAATTCTTTTCTTATTTTAGAGGCAAGAACTTGACTTTCTTTAGCTATAAAAGGAGAACAGATGAGGAGAGAGCCAGGCAAAGTGAAAGACATTAACAGAGATCCCACGGGACCAGGACAAGAGCCTACCCTCTGGCTCCGCAGCGTGACACCTGCAGATTTGAAGTCGGGAAACTTGATGCCAGCAGTCTCAGGAACAGCCTGAAAGAGATCGAAACAGGATGTGTTGATGGAGGAAACACAAGAAATGCAAGATTTCATATAGAGACTATCTGAAGGGGAAACACTGTTTCCTATGACAGAGAACCACCTGCCACGGCCACATGTCAGAGCTGAGGCAAGAGGAAAATCCCAGGCAGTGGGATTCAGTGGGAAAATCCCAAGCAATTCATTGAGAAGAATGCTCCAGTTCAAGGTATCTTTGGAAAGCTCAAACATTTTTGGTCAGTTGGTTTAAATGCACTGCTCTGCACAGAAACTTACATCCACCCACACAGAAACCCTGACCCTAAATGGTATTCATACATATTTGCACAGTATCATCCTTACCCAACTTAGACCCATTTCACTGATCAAAACAGCCCAGCCAGGACTTCCCTAAATCTTGGCTTTTGACTGCAAACTCTCTAAGGAATGAGCTGAGAAACCTCTGATCCGTACAGACATGAGCCCACTAATGAGGATGCAAGGACTGCCCCCTCCCAGGGAGGCCTGCTGTTCATACATGTTTCACCATTTGTCCACTCATTAGACAGTTTTCTTTCTTACTTCGTATTTTAAGCACAGCATTAAAATCCAGCAAACTTCCAGTGCTTCTGCTGCTAACAGTAGAGCACATAGTTGCATTTCAACAAAATGGAAAAAAATAAATGCAATCCCTTATAAATCTGTGCTGATGAGCAAAGCAAAAGGTGAGCAGACTTTTAAACTACTAAACCAGGCTATCTGTGCACCGAATTGTTTGGGGTCCCCTGAATGGGTCAGCAATACTCATAATTCAAGCTAAGAATAGCCACAACCTCTGCAAAACACATGCACAATCATGTTTTCCAAAACTAAGTCACCTCAAAACTCCCCATCTCTTTGGAGACAGTATTTGCCTTGCTGCTCCCACATTTCTCTGCAGAGGCTCTAGAGCTTGCTCTTTGTTTGTTCCAGACAGGACTGAGACAGCCAGGGCTGCCCCAAGATCATAAGAGATGCTGAACGACAGTGACTCGATTTCTCAAGTTCCCTGCCAATGACTTTCACATCCCTATCAGCTATCTCTAGGTCTCAGTCTTGAGGCGGCACCCTGCAAACCACTCTGCATGGGCAGGCATTAAGATTATTTCAGTTATCTGTTGTCTGTCCAATAAATAGAGGACCCGGGAAAAGATTCCTAAACACGACCACGAAGGAAAAGGGCTCATGAACTTGTAGAGAATCACTTTGATCTTTGGTAGGATATAGCCTCCCTGCTTGCATTATTAGAGACAAACAAGGCTGCAATCAAAAACCAATCCTCTGCTTCCTTTGAATGAAGGCTGGCTTCCAAACTCCCTGAACTCTGCCCCTCAGCCTGTTGCTGAACACCCTGCCACAAGCAGTGTGGGGAAATCAGCATCGTTGCCTCAGCCGAGCCAACTCTGACTTGCATTCGGCAATAAGCAATTAAATGGGTTCTTTTGCCTCATGTGCCTGTACAGCCTGTACATGCTGTAAACGCTTCAACCTCAATTGACTCTTTGCTAAATGATTTTCCTTTGTTGAAATGATGCTGATGCAGCTCCCGATTCAAATTCTTAGTTAAAATGCAATTTTTTTCTTAACATTTCCCGGCTATAGTTGGTAATTGACTCCTAATGGACTCTGTCATGGTTGAAATGATGCTAGTGCAACAACAGAAACTGTTTCTCTGCCCATCCTGGTGTGCCTATGCACTACATGCCTGCAGACAGGTCTCAGCCAACATTTAGGGGTGGACTCCCTCACCTTGGCATCCTCAGCATCTTTCCAGCCCCATTCTCTAAGCCCTCTTTTTTTCATTACCACCAATGACAAACTGCTTTCTTTACAGGGAGATATGACAGCCATGGCTGAGCTTTCCCAGAACAACCCTTAAGGGAATTCAATGCACAGGGTGCCCAGTGACATTATACTCATCACATAGCAGGGACACACATGGGACACGACACACCGAAAGAGTGTTCTGAGGAAGCGGTGGCCATTAGGCACACTTCAAGCAATAACTGTCTAGAATTCACTGCTTCTCCCCCTTCTCTACAGAATCTTTTGGAGAAAAAGGGCATAACTGCTCTCTGTTCACTAGGTGGAGGGACAGGAATTCCCAGAGACTCACTGGAAACATCTGAGATTTTTTTAACAACCCTTTCCTCCTGAAGGTGCTGAACCTAGATCAGTCCATGCTGTCCTCCTCTTTCCAGAAAGGGAAACTGAGGTAGCATCAAATATTAACTGAAACCTGTGTTCTGGGCTCCTTAGACTTCAGTTCAGCTCGTGGAGAAATAGCAATGGCTCCCAGAATACAAGAATCCCACATCAGGGCTGCTCTGATCACAGCTGAGGATCAGGAGAAGGGCATGTACTGAGCTTGGGAAGATACAGCTGAGATCCAGGAGTTGGGGAGGAAAGGAAAACTTCGACTAGAAAAAGAAGGCAGGTAAAAGGCAGTGGGTTTGTGGGCCAACCCTACAGCAGTAACAGAATACACTTGGAAGAAGCAGGGAGACAGATGCTTCTCCTTGCCATGAAGTATGAATGGTTGGCATTATTTCATCCCTTTTCTCAGGGAGGGGAAGAGAAACAGGACTTAAACCAGCATTTTTCAAATAGGTGAGAGACAGAGAGCACACCAGGGGACTCTGACAATGGCTGCCTTATACTAATCTGCCTTCCAAAGATGTAACCAAAAAACATCTGCCAGAAGGCAGCCAGCAGTTACTCCCCCTCTACCCAAAAAGGGCCTGATCCCCATAGGACTGCTGCAGAAAACACATTACCCAGCCAGAGCATAAACAGGGGAAAAGGAAAAATAAAAAAAGAGAGAGAAATGTTTACAGGCTTCTCTGTCTCCTTCTTCTGTGGCAGCTTCTTCTTGGGAGCCTTGCGCTCAGCGCGCCTCTGCTCAGTGGTGGTGTCAGCAGCTGTGATAAGCTTCTGCAGGTCTTGGGTTCTCTTTTCTCTCTCTTTCTTCCTGGTTTCAATTTTGCGGAGCTCCTGGATGAGGTATTCTTCTTCTGCCACCTGCAGACCAGAGCATGTCAGGGCAGTCAGAGAGCAGAGGACGCCTGGCAAGGCAAGGGGGCCATCTACCGATAACAGCTCTGCCCTGGGCCAGCCTGGGAATGATTTTATGCTCCTGCCTAATTTCTTGGATTTGTAGGGCACATTACACTCCATAACCTTACCCTGTACCCGTGGCAATGCCACTCTACAATCTGGCAGGTACTGTATCACAACATTTATGATGCACCCTTCAACAATCCATAAATTACTAATCCCATCTTCCAAAGTCCAAAAGCACAGACAGAAAGGGAAAAAAGCCCAAATATGCTGTAATTGCAAATACAACATTGTGAAAAGCTGGCTCCCCTCCCCAGACACAGGACGCAAAAGACAGAGCAACTATGCCTAGTACTGACACCTGTCAATGGGGGGAAGAAGCAGAGCAAGTCACATATGAACTTGTCCTTGGAGCGAACTAACTGAAAAGGATGCTCTCCCCCAGCCTATGGAGAACACAGTTTCTTAATCTCTAAACCCTAGAACCATCACATAGCTTCAATATAGAGGAGAACTAAGCATGCAGATTTAGTCTTTGATGTTTTCTGTAAAGATTTTTACTCTCACATAAATAATTCTCTCTCCATGAGACTCCGGTACTCCTAAGGACATTGATCAGGGAATTTGCTTCTATCAGAGGACTAATACAGTCAGTGTCACTGAGAAGGTCCTGGTAATTACCAGAGACCAAAACTCTGCTCACGCAGCCCCTTCTCTTGTATAGTCAGATTTCTCAGTTAGTGTCCTTTTAACTCCTTAAAGGAATATTAACCCAACAACAAAAGCTGCACTCAGGTGTTGCTCTTTTCTTGTCCAGCCCTTCTTAACCTTTCCCACCCTCTGACTTGTATTATACACCTACCAATTCAACTTATCAATCTCTTGGAGCAGTGATGCCCTCTTCCCCAAGTTACCTGCTCTGGTGTCCTATTGTAAAGCCTTTCCAGTTGTTCCTTCCTCCGTCTCTCATGGCCAGCATCAAAGACTGGGATTTTCAGGTCTGTGCCCGGAGCCGCACGAATGTTTGCCAGCTTGGCACAAATGTGGTAATACCGTTCCTTCAGGTCCTCCACTGACCTTTTCTGTGGAAGACATCACAGGAGGACAACATTATGGAAGAACCAAGCAAAACCTTGTGCAGTAGCCACCTAAGGACCACTGGCTGAAGGATGCCACATTAGGTACAAGACACAGTGCCTGGGAGGAAAGCCAGCAGGAACCCTTGCGGATGCCAGGAAAATGACAGGGAAGGAGGAGTTTCTCAGTGAGCTGCATGAATTAACTGTTACAGGTTCACAGCGATTGCTTTAAAAACACCCACTGAAAGATCCAGCAATGTTGAGGGTTTAGAGACAATACAGCAGTGAAGATAAAAGGATGCAAGGAGAGTTGAGAGGAGAAAGCCTGCAAGCAGGAAACTGTGACAAATGTGCATGTCTCCAAGTTGCTCCAGACAACAGTCATTCAAGTCACAACCAAGAAGGCATCAGCTGCAACAATTCACTGCCCATTATTTCATGAAGTCTGAGCTGTGTTCCATTAACCCAGGTACCAAAGATGTTTGGGCTGTTCAGCTGAGCATACTCTTGCTATTTTACTTTGCTGCAGGCTCTTCATGTGAGCATTTCAGAGGATAACAAAAAGTTACAGCATTTGGAGCTGTTCTGTAGAAGCCACATCATTCCCTAAGTCACCGGGAGGCATGGAAGCAGAATAGGAGATCCGCAATCATGACACCAGGGTTGCATTTTCAGACCACTGATGGTCCTTGTTTCACAGCAGAGATGATAGAAACCTGCACCATGGCAGACCACAAGTCAGGAGCAGTACCAGGGAGAAGTCCCAATCCTCAGGGTTCATTGGCAGATCCTTCTCCAAGGGCCTAGACTGAAATGCAGAACACCTAGCCTGCTCAAATAAACAAACTCCCCAGCTGCCTTATCTTCAAGGAACAACAAACTGTTCTCTTGGCAGGTGCAAACCTTCTAACTTTCTAATAAAACACAACAAGGAATGAGAACAAGTCACAGTGCATTTAATTACAAACAAAGCAAGCAGCAATGCCTTGTGCTGGAAATTCAATATTCCTTGCTGCCAATGATTCATTATTTTCCCCTAATTAAGTTGATATAAAGGGTAATTTGGTCTCTCAAGTGCAGAAAGCCCTGCACATGCCATAGCAGCAGGTTGCTAGCAGCAACGTGGCCCCCAGGACTCACCTTGAACTGCTGGTGATCATAGCGGTCGTGAATGACCACGAAGCGCAGATCAAAGCGCCGAGCCAGGTCAAAGAGATGGTCTGTCTCAGCTTTGGTCCACGCGTCGTCGTGGAGATACATCTGGTACTCCTGCTCCGAGTAGACAGGAACCTGCACTGTCTACGGAGAGAAGAGAAAACCACGGTAGCTCTCCTGCAGCACTGCCCTCCTCACTGCCAAGATACCTGAGCCAAGAAAATGAGCACAGTACTGACAGGAGGGGGCTGCCAGGACCCTGAGCAGTGAGTCCTGGTAGGAAACATGATGAACGGGCAGAGGACTTGATATGGAGCAATGTGTGATCCCAAGGCCATAACGTGACATTCAGGAAACCCTACCAGGAACTAACACCTAGGAGGCTGAAACCTATTTCAGGTGGCTGACACAGGCAGAGGTCAGCGACCCACATCCTGACTATGGGTTTCAAAATTATAAGGCTAACATGACAGTGAAACCAAGGTTCAGCCAGCCTCCCTGCATTCCTCCCATACAGCAAAACCAATACCTTGGCATAAACTGCTCTGACAGTTGACTCTTCACTTGGGTTGGGACATGCTCACTTGTACAGGAAGAACAGGAAAGGCAAGGAGCAGTAGTCCCCAGCCTTTAGCACACCTTCTGCTTTGATACTCAGACTACTTCTTTCATGTTTGGTGCAGACAGCGCCATGAAGATCTGAAAGACTGTGTACTGTACAACTGAAGGCCATAAACTTGGCAAATAACTTTGTCCCTCCCTTCCCCATAGACCTTTTCTCCAGCAGAACCACAGAGCCAAATGACAGTCCAACTCTCACAGCGTCCTAGGTGCCTAAAAGGCCAAGCCCACACTACTGTCCCCAGTCTGGAACTGCTCTGCAAGGGCTCTATCCGGAACACAAGTGTCACATGAGTACTAAAGAAACAGCAAAAATATTTACTATATTAGGGGAAATCCTAGCATGTGGTAAAGCAAAAGTGTAAATAGGCCTGTGTTTTCCTCCTTTATTCCCCCTCACTCCCTTCCTCCTGCAGCGAAGCTTTGCTTAGCCTGAGGAGGTCCTACCTCCACAAGAAAATTGTGTGCATGCAAGGAGCAGATGTCCTTCCACGCATCTGTGGTTTTGTGTCCTGTCACCAGGAAAGTCATCCTCATTAACTCCATACAGCTCAGAGGAGCATTTCTGAACCTCCAAGTAACAGCCTCTTTAGCTCTACTGCCCTTCTTCCACCACTGAGACACAGAAACTCAAAGGTGAAGCAGATCTCTTGGGGATGTACTGAACCTCAACCTTCAAGTATCACTTCCACCTGGAGCAAAGCCATCTTACCAGACACTGTAAGGATGCCCCATGCACATCATGAAACAACAACTTCTAGAGGAGCACACACACACGAGAAGAGCCAGCAGGGCCCTCTGGAGTGGATGGAAGGGAAGGTGGCAGACGCCTCATCAGACAAGAGAATGTGACAAGAGCAAAGACACTTCTAAAACACTTCCTCAGCCCCCACCCATGGCTGCTCAGGTGAGAACCACTGAGAAATGAGAAGGTGGGAACAGATGGAAAGCTTGAGCCAACCATGGGCTGACTATACATTCAAATGCAACATAACCATGAAAAGGCAAATATGACCCCCAGAGAGGGATTTCCAGCAGAAACTGGCAGTGTTTCAATTGCACAACAAGAATACTGGCATGAATACCAACTACAACACCACTGATCCCTGGTCAGGAAAGATGCACTGAAATGGAAACAAGTACAGAGAAGAGCATGAGTAATGGGGTGGAGAGCTTGTCTTCCCACAGCAGACTGGAAGAGAATGCAGCCTAGCAAAGGAAGCCTGAAAGAGAATCTGATTGCAGACTTCAAGTATGCTAGATGAAATGAAAGGAATACCCACGGGAAGAAAAGAACAACTGAAATAAGAACAAAGAAATTGACTTGCAAAAAATGCCAATTTAACATGGAAAATTTAACCTGGAAATTAAATGGAGCAAAGACAGTCTAGAACAGCTTTCCAAGGAAGCACAGGGGCAGGAAAAGCCATGTGCTTTTCAAAAGGAACTTGATCAATTTATGAAAGGGACTGGATAGTGGCAGGACCTGAAAGAACCAAGAGGAGGATTCAATGGCCCAGAAAACCTCTCTCACTCCAACATTTCACACTATAAACTCACTCAATGATAAGTATTAAATTAGCTGAAACTGCTCAGGATCCTGGAGCCACAAGACAGTTCTGTGAAAACATCAGCACAATGCCTAATAGAGGTAAAAATACAAACTGAACAGTAAAAATTATGAGGGAAATAGAGAAACACAGCCCACATAAACCTACCACGCTCTCCTAAGTGGAACACTCACTCCTAGTCCATCCGTTTCAAAAGAAAGGATATTTGTGAACAAGGGAGTGCACAGGAGGGCACGTCAAATTACAGAAAACACAGCACGGACAATTTACTACATCATGTAACACAAGATCTCAGAGGGACTAAACCCCAAGCCAGCAGTTTGAAATGAGCAGAAGAAAGCACCTTTGCACACCACACAAAATTAGCCTGAAGAACTCATTAGCATGGGTTATTCACAAAGCAGCTTTCTGCCCTGAATGTACCTAGCAAGAATTATTAAACACAAATTTCAAGTTCAGAAATCCTTAAGCCAAAGACCACCAGAAGGCAGGAAAATATGTATTTACCCCATTCTCATACACTTTCTCTAAGCCCTTACTGATGGTAGCCAAAAGAACAGTATTGGCTGAGAAAGGGCTTTGCTCTAACACCAGCAAAGCTGCTTTTACACTCCTGTTTCACACCTTGAAACAAGGCTCAGTGTATACAGTGAAACCCAAGTTTACATTTTGGGTCTCACAACAAAGAGGAGGGATTTGGATTGGAGACTGGAAGCACAGAGAAAAGGGAAAGCAACAGAGCAGTGACCCAGGAGTTACAGAGCTTGAGTGACCAACAGGATAGACTACACAGGAAAACAGGTTCATTCCAAGGGGAGGGAAAAGATTCAGGCAGAGGTATCAAGTATGTGAGAAGAAATCCACAAAAGAGTCTGGAAAAGTAAAAAAAAATTCCTCTGACACAGCAGATATCTGCAGAACTCTTCATCAGTGCCTTCAACTTTCTCAACTACAGCACCACAAGGATATCAACTTGCTCCTAATATTATGCAATTGTGCATTTGCAGATGGCAGAGGTCTATACCACTAATCTAAAGGTTACAGCCTTGCTGAAGGCTCTTCTGTCTCCCAATTCACAGTACCTGATAAAGTTAAGGAAACGAGAATCATGTAATTAAAACACCCATATGTGATGTGTGGCCCCCTCTGATAAACTCAGTTGAACTCAGCCAAAACCAGTTCCAGTAGTAGAGTCTTAGAGACAATTAGCCTCACAAAGTTTCACTCAGACAGCTAGGTAGGTGCCTCGACTAAGTGAGTCATACTTCAGACTTCCACCCCAGACATCAGAGAAGAGATACCACAGGAGGCTCTTACCAATGTCCCAGCTAGAGGAAAAGCATCAGTCAGAGCTTGAGCCTTCTAACATATAAGGTCAACCAACCACTTAACTCTGCAGGAAGCCAAGCTTTGTTAGAGCTGATGCTCTGTGGGTTACAAACTTAAAATATTGTATATGGTTACACACAAGCAGAGCTTTTGTGGGATCATGTTAGCACACGCTTTTTTTACTCTCTCAGATTTGCATCATGAAGGGAGTTAAATTACATTATGGAAGCACCCTAACTCTGCTCCTTCCTAACTTTGGAGGTCCTGACTTTGAAGTATAAATCTTGATGTAGTTTTCTTTGTGCATACACATGAAAGGCCCAGCCACTCAAAGCAGATACATCTGGGACAAAAGACAGCAGGAGATTACAACAACACATCGTGACAATTTAATGTAAGACGCAAAGAACAGGGGACTGCACCACACTGATACCACAAGAGCAATTTCAGAGGGAACGCAAAGTAATTCAGCATCTGTGCTGGAATCTGGCCAAGAGGTTGCAAGCCACCTTTCTGGCCATGAAGCTCAAGCGGTTTTTTTCATACTGAGCAAAATAACAAGACTTATGACTTTTATGTCTCAGTCAGAACAGAATATCTTTTACTACCCTGAGCCTGTAATCAGGGGGAGGATGTTGGTCAGGAATAGAGGTAGATATCATGAATCCTCCTCACCAAACCAATGACTGCACACCTGAAACACAGGGGTCTCTAGCAAGCTCTGACCACATACAAAGCCCACTTTGCCTGAATGATTTGGAGACATCAGTCCACGGTCACATGGCTGCAGGTCATGCTGCAATTTAAAATGCAATTACCAAATCTAACTCAGCCTTCATTTGTTGAAAGAATCAACTTCCTGTCTGGACACTCAAGAAACTGACTGAAGGGTATTTTCCAGCCGCTATTTATATGCTTTTGTTTGAAAGTGCTCCCACTTACTTTATTGAACCTGGCAAAAGGGTAATCCTTCCCTTCCTCTGCTGCTCTCCTCCAGTGGTAGAACATCGCTCCATCTTTCCTCGCTGGGTTGGTGAAAGGCATCCACTTCCAAGGCCGGACTTTCTTGGAGCCCAGTTTTGCTTTGACTGTTCGATAACCCTGAGTTGTATCACTTGGCAGCAGTGGAGGCGCATCCCTGTGGTGGAGAAAAGTGCTGGTGACGAGAAGCAAGGAGCAGCCCAAGACAAACCCAAAGAGTTTCAGGCTCAGAATTCTTTTTGCAGATATAAAAGCAGGTGCTGTTCCCAGTTGAGATTAAGAAAGAATTGGATACAAAGGGTAAGAGCGGTGGTTTGGCTGCATTAGACTATTGTGCCTGTATCTGATTAATTTCTTCCATCAAACAAGCCCCTCAAATTTAGAAGGGAGAAAACAGACACTGTCCATAACTAAGAGAAGGGTGCAAGCATGGGCCAAGCACAAAGGGGAATCAATCTGGGAAGCTAGACCGCCCCTGGTTTCAAGAGGATGCTGCCCTGCTACCAAAAGCCCAGGCCACCCCACAGCCTGCACAGATGACCATGTGCTCTTACTTTTTGTCAGAATAGAGAAGTGCATAAACTTCTCGGTGCATTCCTTCTGGCCTCTTAAATGTCAATGTCTCTGAAGACTTCTTGGATTTTTTCTGAAACAAAAGAAGTGCATTTTAGATTCAGAAATAGAAATTTCTGAGGGAACATCAAAACTGTATAACCTGGAGCCCTGTGATGGTTTTTACTTTTATCTGGTTTTAGACACCTTGAATTTCTCCAGAAAAGTGACTGTTCCTGGTGGAAGACACTGACAGACAAAATGTACCCACTTTCAGTGATAAGACTCACCAGTACCCACATTTGCTGTTGTTGATAACACACTTAAAAGTCCAAGCTGAACATCTGGCTGTAGATTGCAGGGGCTGGTGCACTAAGTCTTTTCTTACTAGGCAAGCACTGTCCTCCCTCAGAGGTATTAACGCATTTAATTAAGTGATTCTCTACCTTTTCAAGAAGATAGTAAGAAATGTCTTTCCAGTTTTTTTATAGGTTTTGTCACTTTGTTTTGCAGCAGCTTCAGTTTTTACCATCTGTGATCACACCCTTGCAGTAGCCCCTCAGAAAAATCACCAGTATCACCTACCAAAGTTCTCCAGCCCCACCTCTGCTGTCCCATTTATACAGCAAACAATTTTTTGACAGTTTCTTCATAAGAGGAATTCAGCGTATACAACTCAATCTGGCCCCTAAACCCTTGTCAGAATTGATGGTTTCTAAGACACAGTCCAACTCATACCACACACACACAAGTTTATCAGTAATCAACTGCATCAGGTGATCAGCTTTGGATTCAGGTAGGTACAGTAACAGCCACACTAAGAAGTTACACTTTATTTAAGAGCAAGAAGTTTGCTGAGCATTTGGTCTAACTGTACCATCTTTATAACTAACAGCCCTGTCATTACTACTACATACTTGTTTACCATATCAATACCAAATTTTAAATCTGAATATTTTCCAGTAGTAAAACTAACACTGCATCATAAATTGTGTTAAATCCATACAGCCACCCTTATCAAGCAAATTCAAGACCCTACTGGAAAAGTAAGTCCCTGTCATCTTGGACTACAACCACTTTCCATAAAACTTCATGACAGACACGCATTATATCAGCACCTTTTCATCCCTAATCAAACACCTTTCTCCTGGTGTGTCCACCACTTTTGTCCACGAGCAATGTAAGGCCAACCAAGGCAGTTACCCACAGGTCACCACACACCCTGTGTGAACACAGGCTTCTGGAATTCCCCCAAAGTTCCCAGATTTATTAAAAGTTAATATCAGCAGGCCAGAGATCAGCTCAGCCAGCTCTTTTAGGAGTTGAGAACAAATTACTTGGTCATGCTGATTTAAATGTTTTTATGCCTAGTAATTTTTATTTTAACATTCTCAGTCACTAATGGACTGGAAAGTACTTCATGGTTCTCCTGTGATTTCAAGACATCAATCTGTTTCTTTTCTAATTGAGAACAGATCTATTTCCTGAGCGAGTGCTGCACTGTTATTAACAACTTTGCACTCTCCATGTGACAACAGCTTACACCTTTGGTTTGGCTTAGTTTCTGTACTTTGTAGAAATTCAGAATGTTCCATTCAAGTGGCCTCCTGCACCCCTCCCAAAACTTTTCACTGCAAATTCCCTTCCTCTCTCTTCCCATTACAGTAAACTTGAGAAACCCATCTTAGTCTCTGCTCCGAAGAGACAGCCAGCCACCAGTACTCCTTTGGCTCTCTGCTGCCTAACACACAAACATATTTAAATCAAAGAACTCTCAACTCCAAACACTCAGTGGCAACACTATAGACTGAATCCAGTCGACAAGCTGCTCACCAGACACTGTTCACCAACACAGCTGATAACCAGGAATTTTAACATTTCAGCCTTTAAATGACTGAAACTCACTGGTTTTCTATTACACCACCTCTACACTGTGCCCCAGCCCTATCAAGGCAGTGAAACCACAGTGCTTCTCTCCAGAGACAAAGGTTTCAGTGGAGGCAATGACAGCCAGGAAGTGCTTCTTGGGATGGGGTAGTTGTGTTTGTTCCGTTTTGATTTTTTCCCCAAATACTTTACTTCAAATCAGACCATCTCTGTACCAGAGAGCTCCCTGAGCACATTTCAAAACACCTCCACATCTCATAACTACTCCTAAGCTGATCTTCCCAACACCTTGCAAAACATGGGACACCCACGACCTTGCCCAAATTTAAAATACAGAAGACAACAAGATACTGTAGCACATTACCACACAGAATGCAGCGTATCACGTCACACATCCTTAGGAGAGCTTACTAACTTGCCACATTCCCACAGGCAATGCATCCCAGTTGTCCCAAACCCCAGCCACACACCTTCCCCACACAGGTTGGAGGACTTCTGCCATTCAATCAAGTCAGACAATATTTTCTTCCTTTTAAAACAAGACTGTGTTATATTATTTCCATCTGTCTGGGGGCTAGATAGCAACACACTTCACAAAATGAGAATTTTAGAGACAGCTGAAAATGTCGTAGAGCCTGGACAGCTCAGCAGGACACCACTTACACAGCTCCACCTTAAATCCCACACCAGATGCCACAGCGCAGGTAACTAAGAAGATACACGCTTTATTCTACCTTTTCTTCCAATATTCACCCCAAACACCACATGCAAGGTCAATGAGAGCGTAGAAATCACGCAGCAGCCCCTCAGGGCACTGCAGTTCACCTTATCCGAGTTGATTATGTCCTTTTTGTTGATGGTGCCCGTGTTCTCTGACTCCACGCCTCCCAGCTCCAGGATGTCCCGTACATCTGCCCCCGTCGCCATGTCTCCGCCTGCCCTCTGGCCTTCTCTGCGCCGTCCTGACCGTCCCCTCCAGCTCTGGGAGGGCGGGAAACCGGGGGTCGGGGGTTAACTCCCGCGGGGGTATCCCGGACTCATACAAACACGCGTAGGTGCGTGTGTTTACACATACACACACGTATATCTGCACACACACACGCATATGCATGCACACGCACACTCACACACTTATATCTACATAGACACACACCCCCCTCGGCCGCCTCCCATCCCCCCGCCAGGCCCAACAACGGGGCCTTGCACCCGGCGGGTCCCGGGGGTTCCGCACGCCGCGCCCGCAGCCCGCAGCCCCGCGGGGGGGTCCCGGGAGGCCCGCGGGAGGGCGTGCGGGACGCGGCGCTCCCCGCGCGGNGCGCATACGGCGGCCCGGGCAGCGCCGCTTCCGCTCCCGCCAAGAGGCGCCCGGAAGTGCCCGGAGCGCTTTGGGGGACGCACCACGCGGGGGTGAGAGCGAAGGATCTCGGGTTCGAGTCCCGCTCCTGGCAGGTCGTGGCCGCCCGCCCCGAGGCCGCCGGCGACGCTTTCCCCGCGGCCCCCCCAGCAGCGCCCGGACCCAGCCGGGTCCCCGTACCTCCCGTCCCGCTCAGAGCGCACAGCCCGCTGCAGGCGCGGCTCGCTCCCGCGCCAGGAGGTGGCAGCACCGCCGCGCCCGACCGGAGCCGCCGAGCCCGGCCCGCGAGGAGGGGGCGCCGCCAGTCCGCTCGTCGCTCCCACTCTCGCCCCAGTTGCCGCTGCCCCGTTCCCTCGGGGACTCTGTGGTGGGTCACTGCTCTCCCTGAGGTCCCGGGGCTGACCCGAGTTTCCCGCAGAGCTCATCAGGAGTTTTCCCGTCTCCTTTCCCGAGGCGCTCGCTGGCGGCTTTGCCCCGTCCCGTTTTCCCTGCCAGACGTCCCAGGTGCCGGCCACAGCGCATGGCACACTCGGGCTGCTCGGCCTGGCTTCGTGTGCCACCGCGTGTGCTCCTCGCCCTCATGCTCTGTGCTCCAGAGCCGCAGCGCTCACATGAGGCAGCCCGGAGTGAAAGTTTATTAATAAGACTGTCCTGTTTTCTCTTCCCTGTGCGAAGAGATGGGGGAACAAGGAAAGGGGAGAAAACAGGGCTGTGGGGCCAGGAGGGACTTACAGAAATCACCTTTCCGCCAGCTCGAGGCAGGGCAAGGCTGCCTGGCAGAGGTTTGCCTGAAGCAGAAGGTTTCAGTGCAGGGCATAGAGATACACTGGGATCTGCCGGCCACCTTGGAATAGCCCAGGAGAGGGGAGTCTCTGAGGGGAACCTCTTCTCCTGTGCAGCCCTGGGATGAGCTGAACCCCGCTGTGATGGGGTTGGTCTTGCATGGAGGCCCTCAACACCAGCCAGGCTGTGCTGAAGTTACTGCCATTCCCATCCTGCTGGCGAACCCTTCCCACAAGGACTGGCACATCACCTCTGTATCAGAGCCTAGCCAATGCCAGTGTGCCACAATGGGAACTGGTGACACCCCCAGAGTACCATCTGTTGTCCCCAGAAATCATTTAATCCCTTTTCTGTCCCCTTCCACAGTACCAGGGATGAGTTTTAGCAACTTGGCCCTTTCCACAAGGACAGAGCTGATCTTGAGGTTTTGCCTGTCCTCCCTATTTGCCTTCAGCTCTGCTTCATCCACTCAAGTCCTCCCCCATCAGCGTGTGTGCTAATTGCTAATAATTTCTAGCACATTGCTAATAATTTCTAGCACACTTCCTTGCTCTCTTGCCACAGCTGGCCTGGAAGTGAGGTCCACACTCCCCCAAGGTGGGCTTGCAGAGGGGGAGATAGGGTTTTCCCAACTTCTGCAGTCTCTGCCTGCCTGGCAAGCCTAGCACTGTGTCTCCAGGGAGAGCTTTGTAAGACCAAAAGAGGGAGCCTCTCTTTTTGCCACTCACGGCGGGTCGTTTGCAGTCCGTTCATGCTGTTAAACAGCACTTATAGAAAACAAAAACCAGTCCCAAAAATAAAACTCAGGGACAGATGGGCCATTCAGTGCGTTTTTTGATTTTATCTCTCATTTGTCGGCCTGACCTGCTCAAACCCTATCCCAACAGGACTCAATCTCTGTCCCACTGCAGGGTGATCAACCCTTTCCTCTTCAACAGCCTGCAGCACGTTTTGAGCTTATCTCCCCAAGGTAGAGGCTTTTTGATGTCATGAATGGTAGAGATTATGGGCAGCTGGAGAGTGCTATTCACAGCCCGACTCCCCCACACCTCTGTAAGCCTGGGGAGCTTTGTCCCACCAGGAGCTGTATGGACCTGCAGGTGAAACACATCAGCTGGGTGTTTCTGCTGACTGGATCATCAGCGGAGCAATTAGCACTGCTTCAAGGAGGCCTGAAGTTATTGTTTCTGGCCTGGAGTTATTGTTTCTGGCCACTGCATCCCAAAGCTTGCACGGAGCAAAGGGGCAAGGCTGGAAACCTGAGTCACGTATCTGGTCCATCACTGAGAGTCCTGCACTGGGACTGTGCCCAGATCTGACCACAAAGGTCCTGCCTTGCCAGAGCACAGGGAGAATCCAGGGAATGCAGGGAGTCAGGGAAAGCCAGCAATGACGAGGAGCCCAGTGCTTCTGTGCTCTGGAATTTTGGAGTCACTGTCCTGTCACTGCAACACCATCACCCACCTCCAGCTGTCCTGGATTCCAGGGATGTCCAGGGTACAAAGCCTGAGCGATCTGCCACCAAGCAGCCGGGAGAGAGATGTCCCCCCGGATTTAGCCCTGGCAGAAAGGCTCCCTCCAGGCCAGCTCCTCACCCACCTTGGGATGCTGGGGAAGGATGCACCTCATGCCCTTTACCCACACCCTGGCTGCCAAGCATGACCAAAGGTGGCCCCAGGCCAGAGGCGTGTGTGCCTCTGGACCAGGGCTCAGGGTGTGTGTGTCTCCCAGCCTGGCACCAGCAGAGGAGGACAAGTGCAAACACTGTGGCCAGTGGGGCGGGAGAAGGTTATCTGGGGCCCGGCAGTGGAAAAACTCTTGGTGTGTGACTAAGGCACAACAGCGTCAGGTGTGGGTCCAGGCAGGGCAAGTGAGCCAGGAGTTATCGCTTCCCCGTGGGTTCAGGTGCCTGAAGCCAAATGTTTCCTAAGGGTGCGGTGACAGCCACAGCCCCGTTATCGTGGCGCCTGGCCCACCCCAACCGGCATGGACACAGGGGCCGGTTGCTGGACCTTCCCCCCGTGGCAGGGATGGGGCACTTCCCACTGTTCCTCTACTGGGAGGCTCACGCCCTGGGAGCATGCTTCAGCAGGGACACCTTGATCCTGGGGACCCAAGCTCCCACCTCATGGTGAGGAATGGTCTGTGTCAGCCCCTCCAAGCACCCCCAAACTATCCTCCCCCCCTGGAGTGCCCAGGTTGCATCCCACTAATAGCACTCTTGTCCCCTCCCCAGCTCCATCCTGTCCCCATGGACCGCAGCATGCCCAAGGTCAAGCCCTGGGTAAGGAACCCTCAGATCTGCAACACTCCTTCTCCCTATGGATCAACAATCCCACACTAGCTGTGGGACCTGTTGGCTGTGGCATGAGTGATCCACATGAGCTGGGTTCTCCCCAAACAACGGAAACCCCCTCAAGCTTCTCTTCCACCCCTCTCCAGCTCTGAAGACCCCAGGGCCTCGCTCCAGCTGGCAGGTGACTGCATGGTGCCAGGCCATGCTGTGGCCATGACTCACCCTCCTGCTGGGAGGTGTTTCTCCATACCTTGCTCCTTCCTTTCCCCACTTGCCTCCTCATTGGACCGGGTCAGTTGTACCCCAAAACCACGGGGCGTAAGAGGTGCAGAGGGTTCAGGGACCTCTGCACAGTTCCCAGGGTCCTTTTTGACAGGAAGTGACCAAGGTGGAAAAGGAAGGGAGGAAGACATGGCCTAACACAGGGTTCTCCAGCTGACAGCAGGTGTACATACCACAGGGATTGCACCCCAGCTGCCGTGCCTCCCTCAGTGCTCCCAAAGGTGTTTTCTTGCTGCCCTCATCACTTTGCAGGGCAGGTTCTGCTGGGGACAGGACTGGGCTCCCTCCTCCAATGGAGAGTGTGTCTTGGCCCAGGCAATTGGAAGAGGGTGTTTTTTATTAACAACAAATTAACCATAATTGTCTTTTCCACTACAGCCACTCCTCCCCAGCCATGTGGTGATTCCCAGCCATGCTGGTCCATTTGACTGCCATGCCCCATTGTGTGCCTGAAGGAGTGGCTTGCCCCAGGCGCAGGGGAGCAAACCTGGAGCAGCTCTGTTTGGAGGAGCCAAAGCACCTTCCCCTGCTCTTGCCTCCATGTAAAGTAGCGGCAGCAGAGCCGGACCTCACTCCTACCCTGGCACAGCAATGATGAAAGGCGAGGAAGAACTGGTTTGTGCTCTGATCTCAGAGCTGAACCTCAAAACAGCCATGAACCGTCACTCCGGCTTCCCAGGATGCTTAGGGAGGACAGGACAGCAGAGCCAGCCTTTCCAGTGGGACAGGATGGTTGGAGAAATTCATCGTTCCCCTGGAAATAAAAATAATAATCATAATAAAAACACAAAGCCAGAGATTACTTATACGCACACAAACACGCAGGCACGCACTCTCCCCATCTGGCTTTGCCAGCCTGACTCATCGCTAATTCAAACAGCCCACACCTTTCCCTCTCCCTCCATGTGACGTTTTGAACA
Organism: Falcunculus frontatus; assembly: GCA_013398115.1. Classification (NCBI taxonomy): domain Eukaryota; kingdom Metazoa; phylum Chordata; class Aves; order Passeriformes; genus Falcunculus; species Falcunculus frontatus. The sequence goes on from VZRV01009277.1 coordinate 230,089, forward strand.
AGTCTCCAGGGAAGAGGGCAGAAGTTTTGCCCCAACTATCCCCTGGCATTGTAGCCTTGTCCTTGGGTTCTGGTGGTCCGAGGAACAAGACACCCCCAGCACCTCATCACAGGCTACATGTGCCCCAGCAGAGTCTCCCCTGCACAGGCACCTCTCAGAAAGTGGGGCAAGCAGAGGGTGGAGGCAGCAGTGGAAAGGACAAGTGATTGAGCCTGATGGATCTGTGACACCTGTGGATGCAGCCCCATGGTCCTGATCTCAGGCTTGCAGGCAGAACATCATGTCCCAAGCTGCTGCCACCCTGCCTGGAATAACCCATGCTTTTGTACCTGCTCAAGGGCAGACCACAAGGCTGGGTGCTGGTCCCAGAACACAGAGCCCAACACCAAAATATTAGCCATGCTTCAGAGGAACATCAGACCTGCTCTGCCGTTCCCATCTGAGCAGGAAAGGGTGGGATCAGCCCAGCTACATCCCACTTCCACTTGCAGGGCAAGCAGCCCCAGGGCACCCCCCAGCCCTGGCCAGCTGCAGGGTTTGCAGTGGTGAGCACAGGAGGAGGGAGCCACTGCCACCACCACCCTGGGCCAGGGCATCATAGAGCCTGTAAGTGTGCTCCCTGAACTGCCAGCATAGTGTCAGGTCTGGACAAGTTCCTGCCTTCAGAGGGATTCGTGCATCACAGGTAATCAGCTGTGGGAGGGAGGGAGGGATGGAGCCAGACCTGCTTGCTGAGCTCGGGACCTGCCAGCATGCTTGTGCTGAGTCACCACCTATTAACGCAGGGAAACCTCAGCACCTGAACCCCACCAAGCTGCCAGGCCATCCCCAGGAGGACAGCAGAAACAGCACCCAGGACCAGGCAGCAGACACCAACCTCCCTCCCAGTTGTGACCACAAGGCCAGTACTGCAGAGTTCCCGCTGCGAGGGACAGTGGGACAGGACTGCTCAGGAAGAAGTCAGGACCAGCAAGGCTCTCAGTAGAGTTTCGGCTGCCATTCCCCTTGGAGATGACTCACTGCAGGACCAGTCACACCATCCAAGTGCCGCAATTGCCCCATCTGCAGATTAGGGAAACTGAGGCACGGGGAAGTGGGGTGACTCAAGAGCTGTTGCACAGGAGATGCTGCTCAGATGCCGAGGCTTGGGCGTTCCCCATCGATCCTCCACAGCTAACTTAAGCAGAAATGAACATCGATGTAAATATTTACTGACAAACAAGCTCAGCCTCACCCTCTCCTCTTAGAAGAAACCTTTAAAGTAAACTCTCCTGGTTCTTTCATGTTTACATCTTGTTTATTTATTATACAGCAGATCACAACATTTCAACAGTTTGCATATAAAGAAAAGTAACATTTCAGAGTGCAAGAGACCTAACGTGCCCAAGCAGAGAAATGTTAATTAACAATATACACAGACGGGAACAGTGCACTTCCCAAAGCTGAGACTCATCTGTGTTCCCAGCTGGAAGAAAAAAAATATATTAAAAAACCAGAAACATTATATATTACTGCTTTGTTTAATTTACAACTTGCTTTGCAGAAGCTGCACATAAAAAGACTCATTTTCTTTTGAGCTTTCCTTTTTGTCCCCCCCCCTCTACAAAAGTTTCAAGTATAGCGGAGACCTGGGCATTCATAGCTGGACTCACTGTCCTTTACATACTAAATTTAAAAAAGCAGCATGGGGAAGGCAGCTGCAGCAGTACCTGGTGTCATCCTGAGGGGAAGAACAAGACAAAAAGCAGACAAGAGCCAGGAGAGACATTTTAGGCTCTTGAGTGGAAAACTGTGGGAACGGCCAGGGCTGGACTGCCCAGTGGAGTCCCAAGCTGATGACAGGAGCATCCCTGCTTTCTATGCAAGGTGACGCTGCGCTGCCAACATCTGCAAACCTTTATAGCCATGAGCCAGTCAAATCCCACCCTCGCCCCATCCACCCTGGGTTTTGGGCCAGGAGGTTTGTTCCGATGGCCACAACCGAGATGACCGGCAACCCATTTCCCAGCACCACAACCAACATGCCCAACTGGCATGGGTCTCTGGCCAAATCGCAGCTAGAGTAAGCCACCACAGTCCCTAGAGCCAGGGGGGTGCCAGAATCTGAGGGAAGAAGGTTAAGCTGATGCCAAATACAAGCCAGGAGTTCTGGGGACAGATCCCTTATGCACCAGCCCCCGCCCCCACTCAGCAGGTACCTGGCTGGGGGTACCCCTCCAGGCATGGGGAGCTGAGTGGTGATGCCTGGGCAGGTGTTTCATGCAGCTTTGCTCCACATATACATCCCAAAGCAGCCCTTCCCCACCACTTGGCTGGGCTCGCTCTCACAGCAGGGGCAGGAGAAGAAAACTAGTTATCAACTACAAGCGGAGAGGGCTGGTTGGCCAGGCTGCTCCCCAGTGCCATCCCTGGCCCGACGCTATTTACACCGTGAGCTGGCTCCGGGGACATCGAGTCCGGCCGCAGCCACTGCTCACATGTGCCGCTTCATGTGGAGAGCGAGGTGGTCTGAACGGGAGAAAGCCCGCTCGCAGAGGTGGCACTGGAACGGCCGGTGCCCTGTGTGCTTGCGGTAGTGGCGGGTCAGCTCGTCGGAGCGGGCAAATTTCCAGCCACATCCTTCCCAGGTGCAGTGGTAGGGCTTCTCGCCTGCAGAGGAGAGGGGGTGTCAGTGGGCTTGGAGGTTCGCGCCCTCCCTATGATTTCAGCTCTGTGCTACCCTACCCAGCACCCCCTTTTCGAGGGGGATCCCTGATCCCCATCCTTAGAAGATGGGAGCCCCGCTGCGCACCTCTGCCTGCTCAACTTTCCTTCTGTCCCCCATTTTCCTGCCCTTCCCCACGTGCAAAGGTCTGTCCTTTGGGCATCCCTGCCCCATTACAGCACCCCTCCATGTGCCCTTGCCTCACTTCGAACTGTGGGTGGTCCCCTGCTCATCCCTGCTGTGGGGTGGCACCATGTGCCCTGTCCCAGCTCGGCCAGAGGGTCACATCATACACCCCCCCAGTCTATCTCCCTACTCTATTTGCCCTTAGCCCAGGTGGAGGGCTTCCCCGTGTATCCCCAAGCCCTACCTCCTCAGGCACCCCTGGGCCCCAAAGCCAGCAACTGGAGGTGTCACGAGAGTGGTCTCGCTACGTGCCTTGGTCCCTGTGTATCCCACCGCGGGGGTACTTCTGAACATTTCAGGGGCCAACCCCATTGCTCCCTGCCCTATACGCAGAACCCCTTCACGCAACCCCATGCCGACTGAGGGCTATCTCTGGGTGCCCTCACACAGCCCCACCACGGGGACCCACCGTGCACTCCTTGACAGACCATAGGAGTCTCCTCCGCCGGTGGAGAGAGACCACCCCCCCCCGGTGACACCTCCCCCGGAACCACGGTCGCGAGTTTCACCGGGTGCCGGGATACCCCCACCCGGGACCCTCTGAGCGCGTCCCCGCCCCGGCGCGCCCTTACCCGTGTGGGTCCGCATGTGCGCCTTGAGGTGGGAGCTCTTGGTGTAGGTCTTGCCGCAGCCCGGGTATTCACAGTTGTGCGTGGCCGTTCGCTTGCGCGCCCACGAGCGGCGGCCGCGCTTGGGCTTGCAGTCCTCGGGGGGGGCCCCGGCCGGGAAGTATTCCAGCACCGGGGAGTTGGGCGGCGTGACCAGCAGCCCGGGCAGCCCCGCCGGGCCCGGCCCCGGCCCCTTCAGGGGCTCCCTGAAAACACTGAAATGTCCATGAAACTGCGGCGGCGGCTGGGGGGCGAAATGGGGCGCATAGCGGTGCGGGGCCACGGCGTAGTGGGGCGGCAGGTCGGCCAAGAGGTGGGGATCGGCGCCAGGCAGCGGCTCCTCAGGGGGCCCCAAGCGGCCGTGGGGGAAGCCCGGGTAGGGCAGCGGCGGCCCCGGCACCGGTCCCGGCCCGGGACCCGGCGCCACGCGTGGCTTGTGCTCGCCGCCGCCCGGTCCCAGGTACTCGGCGGCAGACATCCCCAGCATGCAGGCGCGCTCCTCCGGCTGCTCCTTCTTGATGCGGGGCCCGAAGGACTGCGCGGCGTCCAGGGGCAGTGGGCGGGCTAGGGCCGGGTGGAGGGGCGGGTGGTGATGGGGGTGATGGTGGTGGTGAGGGCCGCCGGGCACCCGCAGCTCCGTATACTCCCTCCGCTGCAGGTCGTAGTGGCCGGGCAGGTCCGGGGTGAGTAGCTCAGCCACGTAGCTGTGGCCCTGGCCCTCGGGGTAAGGCGCCGGGAACTTGCCCGGCGTGGAGTACGAGCCGTCGCTGTCGTAGGTGGTGCCGCAGCTCTCGGGGGTCTCCGGCAGGGGGTAGTTGGGGCCGGTGGGCCCCTGCCCTCCACTGCTGGTGTGCGCCAGGATGAAGTCCAAGTCCACGAACTTCCCCAGGTCGTCCTCCTCCCTCTTGACGGCAGCGGGGCCATCCTGCTGTAGCATCCTCTGCGGGAAAATGAGGCGTCAGGACCGGCGGGGAGACGGTTGCGGCGGCACCCGCCGCCCCAACACCGCGGCCCGCGCCTCCCGCTCGGGGCGGCGGCTCCCCCCAACCCGTCCGACGGGTCGGCACCACTCCGGCTGCGCTGCGCCGCCCCCGGGGCGCCCTCCGACGGCGGAAAGGCGGCTCGTCCCTCACTCCCCAGCCGGGCTGAGCCCCAGCCCAGAACGCTCTGCCCCGTACCCCCCTTGCCACCCTCTCCCCACTGCCAGGTGCTTACGTGGAGCATGTCGGCGGGCCGCTCCTCTAGCGGCATCAAGTTGGCGAAAGTGGAGATGGAGGGCAGGGCGCTCTCGTCCACGGCCGCCGCCATGGCGGGCCGGGGCAGCGGGGCCGGGGGCGGGCTGGGGGAGCGCGGCACCCCTCCGCTCCACTCCGCTCCGCTCCCCGCGGCAGCAGCGCTGCTCTGCGCCACCCCGCGCCCCTAAGCTGTTAACAGCATGGCTGCGCCCCGATTGGTCCGGCCGGCGTTGATATTCACCGCCGCCACTTGCCATTGGCTCTGCTGCAGCCTGAGCCGCGCCCCCTCCGGTGGGGCTGTCCCGGCGGGCGGGGGTCGGGGGTTGCCGCTGCCCCGACGGCGCTCGGAGCCCGCGCGGGACGGGAGAGGACGGAACAGAGCGGCGGGATCCTCACGCCCTGCTTTACCCTACTCTGCGAGAGTGTCCCTCGGGGGAGAAGAGACAGGGGTGCTGTTGTGGATCGCAGAGGCCAGAATCCTGCCCACGACGTGAATGGGGCAGCGGCGCCCTTAAGCCTTGACCACACTACGAGCGGGGACGGGGGCTGTAGGTGGCAAAGCTGGAGGTCCCCCAGCACCCTGTCCCGAGTGGGACACGGGCAGTGGCTGTGTCACTTGCCCCCGTGTGTGGAGGCAGAGAGTGCCGGAGAGGTCCGGCGCAGGGGTACAGGTGAGAGCATTCCAGCTGGTGTGCCGTGCACTACACTCGCCACGGGGCCCACCGAGCGCTTCAGCGAGCGAAGGTGCAGTCCTAAAAAGGGGTGCTTGTGCCACCGTAGGAGCTGAACCAGATAGCCGAGCCCCGGTGCCCCCGCACCCCCGCGCCACTCGTTTCATGTAAGCGCACCCGTGAAGCCGCGTCCTCCCGCGCCGCTGCTGTCAGTGAGGCAATCAGCAGCGCAGAGCATACCAGCTCGCATCTGGCTGCGTGCAGGGTGCGTGTGCGAGCCCAGATAACTGCTCGTCGACCCTGTCGGGGGCTGGCACCCTGCCGGCATCGCCTCATCTCGCCCCACAGCCCCCACGACACGTTTGTCTGCCCTCCCTGGGGACAAGTGCTGCGGCTGAGTCTCCGACCGCCCTGGCAGAGGGGGGCATGGGCCGGCTGTCCCACCCTGCCCAGCCTGAGCAGCCCCTGGGACAGTGCTGTCCACCTGAGGGTTTCCCATAGCAGAGACGTAAGGACAGCAGGCTGTCCCCCCTCGCAGGAGACACCCAGGTCACCCACCCTGTTCTGGCTAGTTGGATCACGGCACAGAGACCCAGGGCACTGCACAGACCTCCCCAAGGGCTCTCTGCCTCCCTGTCCGGCTCATAGCAAGATCTCCGGTTTGGCCCCCATCCAGCCAGTACCAGGAATGGCCCTGCTACTGTTGCGCTCGTCAAGAAGCAATGGCCCTTATCTCTTGGAGCCTGTCTCCCTACTTTCTGGGGCTGTCCATCTCCAGATACCTTTCTAAGAACTGAGGCTGCTGCCTGCTCTATTCAGAAGTGAGGAGTCAATTTAAAAAAAAACAAATATAAACACCAAAGGTGAGGTGTGCACACACACACCACACGCACATGCTGCTTCTGAATCCAAAGCTACTCTACCAGTTGCTTTCATCACCGCGCTTTAATTATAAGGGTGGAGCACTGCAATAAATTATTTCAGTAATCCAGTGGAACAACAACAATTCAGATCTTCCCCCTTTTACCAAGAATCCCTGCCCTGGTTTCCAGAGCACATGTTGGGCTGCTGCCTGGGCCCCATCTGCCTGTCTGCCAGTGAGGCAGCAGGTTTATTAATGGCACCTATTGGGTCAAAACACATGGGCTCCAAAGTCCTTCCTTGGAAAAAGTCACCTCCAAAGTGGCAAAGAAGCACGTGGACATTACTTGAAATTACTTTTAGCTTGCCTCCCAGAGTAGCTTACTCAAGTAACCAGTTAATCCTATTATTTGTTTCTTGGCCAAATAATAATTAATAGCAAGGCAGTTCCTGCCCCAAACTTTAACAGATAAGTGAGAGAAGATACCATAGGAGAAAAATACTAATTCCACTTGGTTTTCCCCTTTCCAGGCAGTTTTGGCATCTGCACCCGTGTGGAGCTGGCTTATTTTGAGAGGCGTCACCAAGAGATCAGCTTAATTTTTACAGCCAATATTTCTTGCAAATGTGGGATATTCCCCAGGAAACGATTTTTACTGATGCTCTGGTGGGAGAGCTGGCGCGGCAGGGAGCGGCAGCACGCCAGGCACCGCAGCAACACAACCACTGCCAGCGCTGACTGTGCAGGGAGCCAGGAGTGCGTCACGGGCAGGGTTTTCCTGCTGTGAGCCATGGGGTGGGCATGGGGGGGTCCCTGCCACAGCGTTGTCAGCCCCTCAGCCACAGAAGCCCCCTCTTGGGCGAGAGAAAGGCCAGCAGGAGCAGTCAGTGTGTGCACAGCCCACTGTTCACAGAAGCCCATTTAGGAAACGTGGATTATCTCCCACTCCACTACAGCAGGCTGTAAATTCACTGGCATCCCAAGAGATCAAACGGCAGCCAGGCGAGAGAGCAAACAGAAGGTGGGAAGGGCCACCCGCCCAGGCGATGGCCAAAGAGGAAAGGGTTAATGGTTATCCTTGCTTTTGGCACATCTGGCAGCAGAGGAAAGAGGAGCGTGGCATGCCCAGCATGGTGTGCCAGAGATGGCTCTGTCAAGCTGGGAGTACCATCAGCCCTGCCAACACTGCCACAGTGCCACGGCACCCTCCCCAATGGCACACAGCACGTGTGGGACAGGCAGGGGGACAATGCCGTGGCACTGCCAGAGGTGGAATTGGTGCCCGGGTTGCTCAGCAGGGCTCCCAGGAGACCCAGAGGGGTCACCTACCCCACAAAACATTAGGAACTGAAAAACACCTGCACTGCAGCCCTTTCTGTGCTATCACCTGGAGTTGGGGGACTGGAGTAAACCCAAGGACTCTCCTTCAGAGCACCTCCAGTGCCCCCTCTCCAACATCACCTACAGCATCACAGCCCAGAGAGCTTCTGCTTCAGTGTGAGGCAAAACCTAAGTCCCAAAAGCTCCACAGGGGACCCCATGAGAGGTGGCAGGGGGATCCACAGTGCAGGACACCCCAGACAACTGTGACACTCCAGGGTTATATCCCTGAGAGCAGAAGACGAATCTGGCTGGGTTTTACTCTCTGTCTTCCCCTCTGCATGGGACTGGCCTTCCTAGAGAAGGGTCCAGGAGCCCCCAGACCTGCCTGCACCCCCAAAATCCCCTTCCCCTCCTGAAAAGAAAAGAGGAACTGAAAATGAAATTAAAGCATAATTCAATCCGGAGCGGGTCCAGAGTAAAGTCATCTGCTCTTATCGTGTGCTGGCAGGCTCTTCCCGCTCTGCAACAAACACAATGTTATCAGGGCACAGAGGGCAGATTCGTTTGCACCGGCCGAGCAAGCTGCTGTGTCCGCCCTGCCGGCCCTGGGGTCTGAGGTGCACTGGGATGCATGGCCGAGGGCCGGGGCTGCCAGGGGCTCGGGGACGCAGGCAGCGCCCCGGCAGGGAGCTCAGTCCCAGGACGGGGTGCTTTGGCTTGGGGCCACATCCAGCCTCCGTGCGCGGCTCTCTGGCCAGAGGAGACGGGTCAGGGTGCTCCCAGTGAATGTCAGCACCAAGTAAAGGCTGCAGAGGGACAGGGTCCTTGAGTGATGTCTTTGCCTACGGAAATATACATGGCCCCATCTTCCATGGGTGCTGCCCAGCTGCTTGGCCAGGAGGCTGCCAAACTGGCAGATCTTGGCATCCCACCCCCTGGCAAAGCAGCACAGCGGCACCCCCAGACCCCACACACACTCCCAGCTCCACTGCATCGCCTGGATCGCATCCTGCTTTGATCTCTGCCTGCTGCCTGGCTGTGCCCTGGTGGCTGCAGGGCCAGCGCAGCCCTCTCCGTCCTTCTTTATATACCCCTGTTATTTTTAACTCTGCCTACGCAAATCCCGAATCCGGAATGAGCAGCGGCCGGGGGCCAAGGGGAAATGGACATGGTGCAAATTTCCTGCCCTTTTTACCTCTCTTCCTCTATAACATACAGCAACGTTTTTCCTCCACTTCTTAACTTTCACTGGTACAGGAAAGCTGAAAGCTCTGGGCTCTGCATAGAGCCACAAGGTCCAGTACCGCAATGGACGGGGTATCTCACTCGGAGGGGACATCGCACTCAGCATGGTGCTGAGAGATGTCCCTATGTGAAGCACACGCCACAGGCCCCATCAGCAGCGTGATGTGCTGGAGGCATTCAGACAGCCCTCGCAGCAGCAGCCTCACGTGCAAACACGTGTGCTCACGTGCCAGCCCAGGGGCACATCCTTCCCTCTGGCCCGGCAAGAGCTCTGGCCGCAGCCACAGCAGCTGGGACTGGACCACAGCCATGGGAGCCATTCCCTTTTGCCACTCACAAAAGTGCTGGACAAGACCTGTGACACCCCAGCAGCTCCAGGAATAAAAGGAGGAATTGCTGTTTTCTGGTTCCTTGTGAGCAACGAGCAGGAGGAACACAGGATATTCTTCCCAGCATCTCTGGTTTGATCTTTAAAAAAAAAGCTGCAACACAGAGTGCCACAGCGAGTTGCACAGGGAGTTTTGCAGAGGATATCATGGTATGGCTGCAGTGCCCAGGGGATGTGCATGGTAGAACCCTTCTCTCATGTGCTGGGGATTAGTAGCTGTACATCATGTAAAAGCAATTTGTCTAGAAAAGTTCCAAACAACCCGGGTAAACATCTCTGCCACTCTTTTCCGAGCAGTCTCCATCCCCCCTCCCAGCTATGCTCTAAGGTGTTCAGTCTCCAATGAACCTGGATTCTCAGTGAGTGGGGAGAACCTCCCTTGCTATGCACAGAGGCAGGAAAAGTGTGGGTGTCGAGGCCAGTGCTGGTCAGACCTGATCCACTCAGATATACACCATTTCCCAGCCTGGAGAAAGCCTGGCTAGCCCTGGAACCTGGGCATTGGTGTGGCTGGAGTATCCAGGCACTGCTGTCCCAGTGGGAGAACAATTTTCCAATGGGAGCTGTGGGATGGGGTTGAGTGAACGGTCTGCACCGTGAGTCACTGGCACCCATGGGGACACAGCCCAGTGTGAGGTAGCTGGGGACAGCCCACGGGACAGCCCAGGGGACAGCAGGACAAGCAAGGAGCTGGAGAACTCTGTGTGGAAACTGTTTTCCAGGTCATTTGATTTTGTTTTTCCTCCCATGCAGCTATCTGCCCAGAGCCACCCCACCAGTGTAAATCACACACCATAGCACATTGCATGGAAAACTCATCCTGCCACCATCCCATGCCCCTGGGACACTGCACCGAGGTCACCACTTTGGCACAGGATGCCGGCATCAATCACAGTCAGCCACATGTGGATGCTGCAGTGGTTTCACACAAGCAGCCCACAAAAGTGCATCCTCCCACCCGCGACACTGGTGGAGTGTCTGGGAGGATCAGTGGCCACCCTGTGTCGAGAGCAAACCCTTCTGCACTGGCATTACACAGGGCTGCTTCATTCTGCTCCAGGAAGTGGCATTTAATTACCCAGCCTCCTGGTAGTAAATAGGTTTCCAACACATTACAAAAGGCTGTATTACATTTTTTTTATCCCCAACCTTGCTCATGCTCTGCGCCGGTGAGCTCATCCCCTGGGAATACCGTCTCCAAAATAGATTCACTCCCTTGTTGGAAATAATCAAATGGGAATCCAAGCTGCTGAGCCCAAGCCCAATTCCTCCCTTTGTTCTGGGGCTCTGGCAGTGAAGGGGTTTGGAGCAGGGTGACAGGAACTTGCCTTCTTTTAATTGACCTCCGATGATGAAACAATCAACCAAACGATTTAGAAATGTGCATCCAGTGAGATCATCAGGAAAACTTCTCTGTGAAGGAGCCTGGGGAAAGGAAGGTGCGGTAATCCGCCTGCCCCAGCCGCCTCGGCCGGCCTCACTGCGTGGCACAGCGTGGCACAGCATGGCATGGTGTGTCACAGCCACACAGAGCCTCTTGGGCTACCTTGCTGTGGCTTCAAGCCAGAAGCTGCCTCACTAGGTCCAACATGGGGAAAGGGTACATCTAGACCTGTCCCAGTGAAGACACCTGCTCCCATGGGACATCTATCCTCCTTGTTTCCAGCCCCAGCCCATCCTTAGCTGCTGGGCACCCATTTATCCCAAGGCAGCACCAAGCAGCAGTGTTGCCTGTCTCCATTCCCAGGCTCACTGCAAGTGCTGTCACCCCGACGGGCATTTCTAGGACAAGATTCCGTGATGCTATGGGGGAAAAACCCTCCCATATCCATGAGCACTGCCTCCCTGGGGATTTCCATCTCTTGCACCCTTTCCCCAGTTTTTTGTAGCCTGGCGGGAGGGCAGCCACCCGGGAAGGGCTGGCATGGCTCCCCGGCCCCAGCTGTGCCACTGGGGCTGCCCCGGCTTCCCCAGCCCAGGTCAGTGCATGCTTCAGCTTGGCATGTGGCAGGCACTAATTTTGGCCCAAAGGGTTTCCCTTCAGCAGACTCTGCTGCCAGGGTGGTTTTGAAGACAATCTTAGCCGGAGTCTTCCTTCCTCGACTGCCAGCGATCTGGAGCCAGGCTGGTGTGTTTGTGTTGTGTGTACATGTGTGTGTGTATCTCCAAACCGCAACAAATATTTCATATTCGTTTTCTTTCTTTCCCTTTTTTTTTCCCCTCCAAGCCCTTGGCTGTGGTATTTAAATAGTAGGTGTGGTCCCGGTGCTTCGTGCCAAAACCAACACCAGTTCCAGAGCAGATAACCCCGCGAGCAAACGCAGCAGTGAAACCACACTGAACTGCTGGGAGAGCCGTGCCGGGATGGGCAGTGCTGCTGGGTATGGTCACGGCATGGCCCTGTGGGCAGGCAGGCAGCAAGCGGGCACAGTGGCCACATGGCTCCCTGGCCTGACATGAAAGCTCAGCCAAAGGGGCTGGGTGAAGGGAGGAGGTGGTGGAGTCAGCATGTCCAGCTGAAGGGCCACGCACTAGCTGCTCGCTGTGTGCAGCCAGGAGCTGTTTGGGATGGACCCAGACGGTCTTTAGGGGTTTGGGGTTTTTTTATAAATCAAGGCAAAACATGTTACTTAATCATCTATTTTCCTTGTTATAAACAATCAAAAAGATTTGTTTGTTAAAAAGGCTACTTTTCTCCCCCAAAAATGTAGAGCGTGAGCAAGTGGGAGGAGAAGTCCCTCCAGTGTTTTAAAAGCAGTTAGCAAAGAAACTTTCTTACGCCCTGATGTTTTTCTCATCCAAGCTGAAAGCCCTGAAATATGGTGAACGTCATGTATTTCAGCATGAGTCACTCGGAGAGAACTAGCTGTGTCACCTCCCCTGGCAGTGCTGGCTGTGCTGGTGTGTACTGGGGACAGTGGGGATGGAGGGGACCTCTGGGTGCTCTTCGTCCAAGGATGGATAGAGAAAAGTCAATTCAAGCAGAAGAGGAATGAAGGATTATCCGGACTCAGATAATCCAGATCCAGAGCCGGAATGCCACCCTCCCCTTCATGGGGGCAACTGCCATTTCTGGGGATGGAGAGGGGTTGCCTTGGAGTGTGAGCATAATCCCCAGGAAGATCGCAAACTCATCCTCAGAAGAGTGCGCACACGCAGTGCCACAGGCAATCAAGTGAGGACCACAGCACCCCAGCTCCAGCACACCCTGTGCCTGGTGTCCCCTCAGAGCAGCATCCACAGCCAAAAAGACAAAGGAAGATCCTTATAACATCCTTCAATCCCCCAGTTTTCCACAGGGCTGGCAGGGCACCAGGTTTCTTGGAGGGTTGGTTCTCATAAGATTTTGCTCCAGAGGGGACCTGTTTGACTTTTGCAATCTGTGGGACAGAGTCCTGGGACAGAGACTGGGGGAAGCCTGAGCTTTCCCAGACCTGGCACTCAAATCCCACTCTCCTCCTCACTTCCTGGGTGTCTCTGATGTGGCATACCCTGTTTGCTCCGGCCCTAAGCCAGTGCCTTGCGGGAAGTAGGCAGAAGGGGCAGTGCCATCCCACAAATGTGGTCCCAAGCAGAGACCACTTGGGTGAGTGGTCCCTGGAACATTCATCTGCTGGGGACAATGCCAGAAGATGGGGATGCTCCTCTCCAGCTGGAGCCTAGCACCCTGCCCAGAGGATGACCAGGGATAAGTGTCCCCTGGCTGGACAGTGCCTGGGGGTGGCCACAGGCTGCTTGTCCCTGAGCTGAGCTGGTGTACGGCCACGGCCATGCGTGTGGCAGGCGCAGCCAGCACACCGCTCCCTGCCTCCCGGCCCCGCAGCAGCTGCAGCGCTGGAGAGGAGCTGGCCGGGCGTGCAGCACTTCGCCAGCAGCCCAAGGTGCACAGCGGGGCCAGGATCCACCCCGCCCGTGGCAGAGTAGGAGGGTCCTTGGCAGACAAGGTGCTATTTTAAAATCCACAGCCGAGCCGGCTCCCTGCCCGACCTCAGCGCGTGTTCTGGCTACCGGCAAACAGCCTCGAGCCCAAACCCAGCCTCCAGTGGCCTCCATTTTCCCTGGCTCCATCTTCCCTGTTGTGCCTCGGTCCCGCTCTGCCACTGCCTCCCACGTGTCAGCTCGGTGTGGTGTCCCGTGGCTCCCCAGGGACCAATTGGCCCCACTGGCACGTGTCCCAGTGTCGAAAGGAAAATAAAGTTCGGATGTCACCTCCCCAAGTCAAGAGTGGAAAAATCTTTCCCAAAAAACACACTTTTAATTCCTCACCGAGCGCAGCCGATGTTGGAGTCCCCAGCCCCACAGATTCACAGCCAAATAGGGAATTTTCCACCTACATCAAAGCAGAGCCACATGGTTTTGCAGGAACGGACATGGAGGTTGTGTCCTGTGCACCTGCCCGCCTGTCTTCTTGTTTTGGAAAATTGCAGTGACCACGAGGCACTGTGCAGGATACTGAGGTCCCCTGCTCCACATCATGTTGATTTTCAGTCCCTCCTGCCTCCCCCAGCACCCTACATCCTGTGAGGTGTAGGGAGCTTGGGGGCTTTCCCAGGAATGATGACCCTAAATCCATCTCCCCTCCCAGACACGAAAAATGAATGAGGCCTGACTGAACTCATAGCACATGTGATCGTGAGGAGGCTGCTCTGCCCACAGCATGGGATAGGAAGAATTGAAGGGGGTGGAGAGGGGATCTCAGGGGTTTAGAGCGGTAAGTCTACCTTGGCCCCACTGCTGCTCCCATGCCTGACCCTGCATCCCTCCTTCTGCTCTGGAGGGGAGGATGCTGGGGGGCAGGGGAAGTTTCTAAGGGGCTGAAGTGAGGTTCTATGGCACTGCAGAGCTCTCTCCATGGAGCTGGGGGACTCCACAGGACTGTTTGTTGGGCTGTTCCTGGGTCAGTGGGCAAGGGATCACACGGGGAGGGCCCAGCCCTGGATCCCAGGCTTTCCCCAACACCAAGCCCTTTGTGGAGCCTGCCCTCACAAACTTACAGCCCAGGGGCGGGGGATAGGATCCATGGGGTGGTGGGCAGCTCGCCCCCCACCCAAGGCTGCCACATCCAAGCAGCCCAACCTCACTCTTACCCCTTGGGTGGATTTAGAGAGCCAGGATGCCCCTAAAATTACTTGAACCCGGCTTTGCCCCAGTAAGCCTGTTCCAATTCACTTGGTGCAAACGGGGCCACAGCGGGCACAGGGACTTGGGGGCACCCGGCCATGCCTGGTTACCTCCCCCACACCATCTCTGCCCTGGGAAGGGGTATCGCCTCCTCCAGCCCTCCGGTGTGGGTCAGGTGGCTGTACCTTCCCACTAGCCCAATCTGATGCACTTCAAAGCCGGGGCAGGAGCACGGGACGCCTGCCCCGGGGACATTAGTGTCAGGCAGGGGGACATGCAAGCAGCCCCGGCTGGTGGTGGAGATTGCTCCGGGAATCTGCACTTCCCGTAAAGAGGCCGATTCCGGGAAGGAACCCCGGACCGGAGCCATCAGGGGGAACATTACGGGCCACTCCAGCCATCTGGAACTTTTAGTGTCCAGCCAGGTCTGCTTCCACCGACAGTGATGTGGGGGGATTCTTCTGCCCTCCGAGTACACAATTGCAGGGTCATTTGCATCTAAAATGGGAGCTGGGCCCTTTAGCAGCTCGTCTGCTCCTGATAGCGGGGCTGGGAGCCTGCTCGGGCGCTAAACCCGCTAATGCAATCAGCGGGGCTGGGGCTCTGCACATCAAAGGTCCCCGGCTCCCTTACAGCAGCCTCCCGGCCACAAGCCTCCTCTCGGCCACCTTTCATCACTGCCAAAGTGGCTGTCACCCCTCTCCTGGGGAGCTCTGGCTGGGGGAAGTCCAAGGAACAGAGATGATGAAGGGCCACCAGTCCTCCTTGAGTGCAGGATGGGGCCACTGCTGCATCCTTGCCTGCACCCCTCTCATTGAATCATAGAATGATTTGGGTTTAAAGGCACCTTAAAAACCGTCTAATTCCAACCTGCCTGCCATGGGCACCTTCCACTAGACCAGGCTGCTTAAAGCCCCATCCAGCCTGGTCGCTCCAGCACCCACTGCTGTAGTTTCCTTCCCTATAGGACTCCTTTTGTCCCCATGCATGTTGTGGAGGAACATGGCCATGGACAGACTGGGGAGGGGGCCACAGCCCCCACCACTGACCTGAGGGAACCGTGGGGCCAGCACAGGACAGGAGCACCCACAAACACTGTGACTCATTAATGGGGTTACTAATAACGTCCGAAAGGAAACTGGCTGAGGCAGCCCTGGCCCACATTCTCTGCATCAGGGAGTGGCACCCACTTTATCCCACTGCAAGGTGTCCCTAGAGAAAGGACTGGCAGCCCTGGTGCCATGTACCGACAGGGAGAGTGCTGCTTGGCATCCATGTAACAGGGTGCTGGATGCTGGAGGCCCAGATTGGTGGTTGAGCCAGCACCTCAGGGTGTTCCTGGCTGTAGCTGCTATATCCCCCAAGGCATGTTTGCAGACCAACCAGCATCTCCTCCTCTTGGGAAAGTGCTTTCCTCCCTGCTCATCCTCTGTACCCCCCAGGGTCACCACAGAGAACCTTCCCTGGAAGTGGAGAGGACACTGCCCAAGGTGGCATCACTGCACCCGCAGGCAGGACAGACCTGAGCCATCCCTGAATCTGGAGGCATGCACTGGGTGCTCCCACACCATGGGCCGGTGGCCCTACCCCTGCTCAGGCAGACCCTAGAGCCCCATTGGGTCACTGCATAATCCTTGCCATAGGCAGGTACTGGAGACCATGCCCTGCCTGGATGGGCTCCTGGCTACAGCTCTCCTAGGGTCCATCTACAGCAGGGTCTAGGTCTGCTGAAGGCACAGCACAGCGATCCTGGAGGGACATGAGGATACCTACTCAGAGGCACAGGGGTGCTGGCTGCGCTGGCTCGGTGCCGTCCAGGGCGCTGGCCCACGGCTTCTGGCCAGCAGTCACCACTCATGGCAAACACAGCTGCTTCCCCATCCTTCTCCATACCTGGCTCGTGGCGCCAGCGACTGTTGCCATATGGTGCTGATGTGTACACAGCGCCTGGGTACACACAGTGTGGCAGGAGCGCTTGCTCTGGGGTCTGCCTGGCCTCAGGGGGACACAGCACCCTCAAAACGTCTGCACCCTTTGGCAAGGAGCAGGGTGGGGGCTCTCAAGTGCCTGTACAAGGGATGGGGCCTCACCACTGGCTGAGCCACGTCTGATCTGGCCTGCTGGAGATGGGGATAGGCTCCTGGCATGGTCAAGAGCCCTCCCTGCCACATGCTGGGGGGAGCTCTTGGGGCAAGGTGGTGTTTTTTCATGCCTGCTGGTGGCTTGGTGCTCTCAGTGCAACCAGCGGGATGCCGGGTGGCAGAGGCGGTCCCACCCTGGCAGGGAAAGCTGGCAGTGACTCACCACCCTCACCAGCCCTGCCTGCTGGGTGACTCCTCCTGCAACCCATCCCATTGCTATTGCCAGCCCCTGCTCCCTCCATGGGCCCAGATCCTTTGGGGTGCTGGGAGGATGCTGGCAGGGCTGGCTGCCACCCGAGGAGGATATCTTCTGAGCCTGGGCAACCCCACGCCCCATGGCCATGGCTGCACCATTGACACCCTGTTCCTGTGCCCTGGCTTGGTGGTGCCAGATTCAGGACAGGGGGAAAAGAAAGTCACCTTCCACTCCTTTTTCCCTGTTTTTTCAGCCTCTTGGGGGAATCCCCAATCCCTTCCACAACATCTCTCCATCCTCCTGCTCCCAACCAGTGCGTGGGACAGGGAGAGGGAGAGTCCTGCTGGGACTGTTCCTATCCCCAGAGCAATACCTGGGGCTGAGCTGAGCCCTGCTCAGCCAACACCTCACCCAGATGCCCCAGGGCTTGTAGGAATGTGCGCATCCTGGGGGAAGGATGCAGGCAACGTTTGTATGCATCCAGGGAGAAGGAAAGTCGTGTGTGGATGTGCCCCAGTTGTAAATTGCCATTTTGGGAAAGGGGTTGTGGGTCTGGGAGGGGCAGATAGGCCAGGTAGGGGTGAGGCAGTAGGCAGGAGGTGGGGAGGGGACTGGCTTTGGAACCCTCCCCAGGAGGTTCAGTGAGTTCAGGAGTTTTGTGAGTTCAGCGAGTTCAGGAGTTTAGCCCCCCTGCACAGCTGCTGTGGCAGCAAGTGGGTCCCTACAGAGCAACAGTCTCCTGCAGCGTGTGATGTGCTCTGGTCTTGCCACATCCAGGGTGGCAGCAAGTCCAAGAGCAGCCCCTGAGCGTGCATGAGGCTCAGCCCCCCACGCTGATTGCAGCAGGGAGGATGTGGGATGATGCCCAGGGTCTGGCAGGAGCGGGCTGGGGGCTGGGGCCAAGCCCTGCCTGACCCAACTGTCCTGCACAAGTCCTGTAGGCACCCAGCTCCTGGCCAGGACCCACAGGCTGAAGGAGCACTGATGCAAAGACAAGGAATTGGAGGCCCTGATGCTTTGCTTCTCCCTGCACTCCCATGGCTAAAGATGCATTGCGTGAGCCAGTGCACGGAGCCAAGGACCCCAAAACCAGAAGTGTGGAGTGACAGCACAGGTGATGGTTGGGAGCTGCAGGAGAAGTTGTGGTTGATGAGAACTGGGTGGGCAGTGAGGGGTGGGAAGTTGGACCCCAGCTCTGCTGGGTGGTGGTGGTGATGGCAGGATTACAGGATGGTTTGCATTTTTGGGGGTCTTTCTGCAGCCCTGCTGGGAGGCTGGGTACAGTGAGGGGAGGAGCAGAGGGATCAAAGAGGTGGGGGAGAAGAGAAGCTCGTGAGTTGTGGGTCATTATCTGCTATTAACATCTGTAATCTCCCAAGAGCAAACTGAGATTTACAGCCTGTTATTAGGCTGTTACTCAACCTGTTGTGCAACAGCTCAATTTAAAAAAAAAACCCCTGAATGTGATTAATAGCCTGCTAATAAGGGGGAAATCTTTCCTATTTAATTCAAACAGCCTCTGCCTAGGCACTCCAGGAAGGTATGGGCTCTCAGCCCAGGTTCCCAGGCTGGCTGCTGGGCTCCTGCTGGGATTCCCCTGGGAACGGACACTGGCTAGAGGTCCTGGGGGGTCGGTGGATGCTGCTCCCCACCACGGATCTGGACTTTGGGTTCCCAAAGGCAGTGGGGCACAATCGCCACCTCCTCCCAACACTGCTTCCATGCAAAGGGGGTACCAAATGGTCCCTGGCCATTCTCTGTGGTCACTCTCTGGAAGAGGTGGAAACTCTGAGTCAGCTGCGGTTCTTATCCAAGCATCTCACCTTTTCTTTGGCCATGACTCGCACCTGAGTCACTTTGACTCCACGGCTTCCTGCCCTCCTGCCTTTCACTACCTGTGTTCCAGAGGGTGCTCTCTGCCCCCAGATGTTCCTGGCCCAGCTACAAGAGCTTCACCTCTTGATTCTCACCCCCTTTTCCAGACATCCAAACCAGTCCTCCCTGTAAACACCTCCATGGCCTTGAGACCACTCCACTGGGAGTGCTCCCTGGTTCCTGAACCCCTCTGCCCCTGGGTTGTTGTTTCTTGAAATTGTCCCTTCTTAGGAGAGGACAAGCAGGCAAGTGTCACATGGCTGTTCCCCTCAAATCCAATCTCTGGACACTATGTGCACCCCACCTGGACCCCAAAGACTTGTCTCTTGTCCAATATGGGGTCATCAGCACAGTCTTAAGTAGAAAAGAAGATGCCAACAGACCCCCTTGCACTCTGCAGCCTGGATTCAGCCCCTGCCGCTAAGTCACTGGCCTCACTCAGCCGGCGTTTGATCCAGTGACTGAGCACCATGGTTAATTGGATTGCAGCCGGCCTCGTTCTTATCCCTGCTGCCAGCCCAAGTCCTGCCTGTGATCCTGGGATGCTTCAGGAAAGCCGCCATCTGGGATCCACCTCTCTGTAGCATTTTCCTCTCCCTGCAGCATTAAATCCCTTGGCCACTTCCCTTTGAACATGAACTTGCCCTGCCCAGAGGGACTTGCAGGCTCTATCTGAAGAATTTGGCCACCCAGGAGCTTCTGCCATCTCCATCCCTGGCTGAAGGCAACATCACCTGCAAATGCCAGTGTTTCTGGTCTTGCCAGCAATAGGTGGTCTCCAGGGCCATTCTTTACCTGTCCTGGGGTGGTTGGAGGCACCTGGGATCAGAGAACAGATCATGTCACCTCCAAATGACACCCGGGGAAGACTGAAGGGTCCCTGGACAGCTTCTTCCACCAGCTTGATGTCTGTTTGGGAGCAAATACACCTGGGGAGGGCTGGGCTGGGGTACCACAGGGCAGCGTGGACACAGACAGCGTCCATGGGCAGCAGGGCAGTGGTACATCACACTGGGGGATAAAAACATAGAGCTGGGGTCCCTATTCTCCACACCTGATCACCCTGCAAGGCCAGGCAGCATCAGTTCACCCAGCCCACATGCTGGTGATCACCATTGGAGCTGCCACCCACCACCACCTCCAGTGCAGGGCTGCAGTGGGCCAGGGCTTTGTTGGTGGCCCCTGGGCTCCCAAAGCATCCCGGCCGGTCGTTGCTGTGGGACGTGTGGGCAGCCGCACCATGCCAGCTTCCCGCAGGCTTGCTCAACACTGCGGAGGAGGGGAGCTGAGCCCGTCCTTGCGGCCCACGCAGGTAATGAGGGCCCTGGCGGTGCCTCGTCAGCAGGCGCCCTCGCTGCCCCGGCCGCGCATCCATCACCCGGCGCGGCACACGCGGCGCTGGAGCCCGGCCGCTGGCAGGCCCAGCCCTGCCTGCATCTCACGTGGCATTGCGGCCAGGCTGCATTTTCCACATTCTGCCCCACTCTGAGTCATCAACACCTCTGCTGCCAAAACCTGTACCTGTGCCTGGCTGTGCCAGCAGTCTGTGCTGGCTCCAGTGGCTGTGCATGGCTCCAAGCAAGGCGATGAGCACCCATCCGTGTGTTTGCTCCAGGGCGCTCTCCCCTGCCTCAGAGATGAGTTTCCCACCCTTGACCCCAGCAGAATTGTGCAAATGCTCCTGCCTTGCCCTGGGGAAGCTTTGGTTCTGGAGGTCCCGTGCCCCATGGGAGCACCCACTTTTGTATCCTTTGCCCCAGGCATCCCAAGGAAGGGATTTGCATCCTCTGCCACCACTCCCCAGCTCCCCAACTCCAGGCACTGCATCACTGACCTCCTGCTGCCTCCTGTCCCAGCTCACCATGGTCCTTGACTCTTTCGAAGAGTGCAGCAGTGCTGCCAGGAGCCTCACCCTGCTGGCAGCCAGCCTGCCCCGGACCCGGCCCCTGCCCAGCTCCATGTGCACTGTCCCATGCCCTAACCAGACATGCCAGCAGTACCACCCCCCAACCCTGGGCCTGCACTGGCATTTGCAAAAGTAGCCATGACCACGACTCAGGCATATGGGAAGCACTTGACTGGGGGCACTGGGTGCTGGCTGTGGGGATGGGGTGCAGAGGGAGAGATGTGTGAGGCTCCCACCCACAACCCCCTGGCAGCACCTTGGGATGGCTCACTGTCAGCAAGGAGCACACATGCCTCTCCCATCACCTGTCTCTTCAATCCGCTGTGGAGCCTGGCACAAGTATGCCAGGGATTGCCAAGATCCAGCACCAGAGCAAGGTGTGACCCCCAGCACAGACATGATTCCCACCCCACCGTGGGGCCCTTGGCTCGCACCGATGCCAGTGTGTGCGGTGACTTTGCCAAGCCATGGCTGAGCCCAGTGCAACGTGGCCGCATGGGTGGAGGGGTCTGGGGGATCAGCACACTATAGCACCCCACCAGTCCCACAGTGAGACAACCCCTGGGGGAGCAGCCAGGAGGGGAAGAGTGTGAGTGCAGGATGTACAGGAGCATGGGGATGTGTGGCAGGAATCTGTGTGGTCTGTGGGTCTCCCTATCCCCATGTGATGTGCAGGCACACACGAGCCCAAACTGAGCCCCTGTGGCTGGGGAAGGAGTGAGGTGAAGGGGGCTGGTGAGTGGACACATGGGGGTTTGCATGTGTGAGGGGTGTGGGGAATGTGGGGGGATACGTGGTGTGCGGTCTGGGCTCACCCAGGCATGCACGGATATGGGGGGTGTGTATGTGATGTATGCATGTGTAGGGCATGTGTAGGCATGTATATACGTGTGCAGGGTGTGCATGCGTGTGAGGGGTGCACATGCACTCCCAGGGGGGCATTTGTGTGGTGTAGGTATGTGTGTGGGATACTGACGTATGCACAGCAAGTCTGGAGGGGTGTGGGGAGGCCTGTGGAGGCCTGTGGGATATATGTCCAGGCATGTGCCTCACTCCTGGGGAGGACAGTGTAGAGGGGACGTAGGAGCTGTGCGTGTGAGTGGTGTGTGTATACGTGGCGTGTGCACTGCAAGGTGCGCATCATGTCAGGTGTGTGTCTGTCCACCTGTGCCACACGCAAACACGTGCGAGTGTCCACAGCAGCAGCTCCCAGCACTCAGCAGTGTGCCAGGGAGCACCGCTGGCTCATTTGGTGCCAGCAGCCAGCGAGCTCTCGTGCAAGCAGGTGGCTGGGGAACAGCCCTGAGCCCTTCCTGGTGCCTCTCCCCACAGCGGTGGCTCCAAGCCGTGACACAGGGGCCAGGCTGTCTCTTTCCGGCTGTTTCCCAGCCTGTCAGGCCAGTCATGTTGGGTCTTGCTGCGATTTCCCGGATGGTTGCTTGGCACCTTCCTCTTCCCCATCCGGATGGACAAGTTCCTGGAGCACCAAGCTGGGGCAACACATCTCCTTGGCTCCTGCCCTGCCTTTCCACCTCCGTGCCCTGGCTTCAGAATCCCTCCCCAGTGCTGGCCAGCTCGCCGCCTGGGTGGTTTGAGGGGGGTGGTGAGGCAGCGGGGCTGCGAGCGCTGGCTGCGGGCGGACACTGAGTCACGGCAGGGCGGGAGGCACGGGGACAAAGCTGCCGCCTCTGCCGGGCGGTCGGGGCTGCTGGACTGGCTGGGCGAGTCAGGCCCGGGCGGGCAGCGCGGGCGCCGCTCGTTCGCCGCTGTGGCTGTAGGACGTGCCGGGAGGAGCAGTGCTGGTGGCCGTGGGCACCACCCGGTGCTGGAGCTTGGGGAGTGGTGTCCGGGGCTGGGCAGGACGGCAGGGGCTGCCCGGGGCCGGCAGCTGGGCAGGCAGAGCTGGGCTGGGATGGCTGCCGTGAGCTCGGCTCTCCCTCCCACTGTGCTGGATGGTACTGGCCATATGGGGATGCTCAGCCTTGGGGAGAGGTCAGATCTCACACAGCCCATGGAAAATCCCTTCCTTGCCCGGAGCCATGCGCAGCTCTGTGCCGGGGGTAAGGATGCAGTTTTGAGCAGAGGGTGTAGCCATGGCCACAGGCAGGCTTGTGGAAGCCGCTTGCCCTGCTGAGCCCTGCTGTGCCTTGCTGTCCCTGCAGCCTGCCCAGGGTAACTCTGGCCATGCCACCACTCCTACCCTGGCAGCAGAACAGCTCACATACCTGCTCGCCCACCCCTCTTTCTGCACGTGGGGAAACTGAAGCAGAGAATGTGGCAGAAAGGACATGTTGGGTTAAGCCCCACAGAAGCTGTGGGCACTGAGCCATCAGCCTTGCCCAACCCCACACACTGCAAGAGCATCCTTTGGGGAGAGCTGGAATGTGCAGCTCAGACACTGTGGTAATGCCAGACCCATTTCAGTGTCCCCAACAGCCAGGGGACAGCCCTGGGCACATGCTCCCCCAAGCCATGCTAGGCTGCAGTTCTGTGCCCTCCTGGCCACACAGGCTCTTGGCTGGGGCAGGGGAAGTGCAGGCCCTCAGGCACTCGGACCTGTTCCATTTATTCCCACAACCTGTGATTAGCATTGCTGCCAGGGTCTGTAATTACCCACAGCTCTTCCTGGCAGGAGCATGGTTTTGGTGGGGCGATCCCCCTGCAGGAAGCCAGAGGGACCCCCAGGCTAGAAGTCCCCTCTGGTACCCTGCCAGACCCAGGGGCTGCATCCCCATCAGAGGGACAGAAGGGCTTCCTTCATCTCTTGCCTTTCCAGAAGCCACCAGCCACTGCACAGGGCACCAGGGGCAGGAGGCAAATGAAATGGGGATCACAGGCTCAGCCCAAGGTATGCAGGAGTGGGGCTGACCAGCCCCACTGCTGAGTCAGGATCTCCTCCCTGGCAAGTGAGGCCGGATCGAGGAGGGATAGAGCCTGTCAGTGCCCAAAGGCTGGGCCATTGAGCTCCGCTCTCCATCCTTAATGAAGTCCCTCCCATTGCTGCCATAGACATCTGGTTAATGAGCCCCGTAGTTCCTGCTGGGAAGGTGCTGGGAACCTTGTCCTTCTGTGGTTGTAACCCTTCCCAACCCAGGCTCCTGCAGCGTGCCCTGTATCCTCTCCTGGCTGGCGACTGGAGGGTGAGGATGCACCAGTCGTAGGGACCCAGACTTCAGGGCTACTGACAAGTCTGGGTGCCTTAGCAGAGCCAGGATATGTCCAGCTTGTGCGGTCCCATCCAGCCCCACAAGTATCCTGGGGAATGGCTTGGGGAAAGGCTGTGTTGGAGAGACCCAAAGGACCTTGTGGACCCCACAAGGCAGTAGGGTGTAGGTGCAGGGATGAGGCTCTGGTGAAGGCCAGACTGAATCTTTAGTGCATATCTAGGCTGCAGCTCTGCCACCACAGCCAGTGGCAGGGGCCTGCTGCAGTGTAAGGAAGCTGGGTGCATTGCCCCAGAAGGGACAGCAGCAATTTACATCACTGGAGGAACCTATTCCTGAGGGTGTCAGAGCCTGGCACACCTGTGCACAGGGCTGTACATCCCTGGCACACACATACAGGGACGTGCAGATTCCCTGAAGCAGCATGTGGGCAGCACCTGCGACCCATGTCCTGGCTCCATTGCCATCAGATCAGTGGAGCAAGGGTGCTGGACACTAAGACCCAAACAAACCTACCACATTCCTGTTGTCCCCCACATTGTCCCACCAGAGCCTTCACCCCATGAGTGATGCTTGCCTGGGGCCAGGACAGGTAGAGCAGGATCCCTGCTCTGGCCTGTCATTTTGTCTCTAATTGGATCCCCTGCTGTTCCCCTTCATCAGGGCTGAATGAGAGCTGGCTAATGAGGGGAATGTGATTAGCAGGGCAGGGGGCTGGCTCTGAGCACAGGAGGTTTCCCTGGGCCAGGTAATGACAGGCTTCTGTCCCCTCTGCTCCTGCCCCCAACAGAGGCAGGGGGATGAGGATGCCCCGGGCAAAGAGTGGGTACCAAAGGGCCGAACTCAGCAAGTCCTGGCTGTTCCCACTCATCTGTAGTGTCCTGCTAAGGGGATACCTCAGCTGCCGGAGCCTTGCTGGGGACCCAGGAGTCCTGGTTCCAGTTCAACTGCCCAGCCCCAATGTGTCACCTGCGGGGACATCCCAGCATTGTCACCCCCAGGCCTGAGGATCCTGGGCCCAGCTGGGAAATTCATCCAGACATCAGGTCCTGTCTTGAGACACCACATTTCTAGTGGCCAGGGTGTACCCAGGATGAGACAGATGCCTGGACAGCACGCTCCAACTCACTTCAGCCCTGGGCCAGAGCACCATGGGCTGCAGAGGCACATGGGGCCAGCTGCTCCCCGTGCTGGTCACCTGTGCAGGGGCCAGCATGAGGACACATCAGGCATCACTGTTTGGGAGACACATTGGAGCCCATGGCTGCTGGGAGCCAGGAACAGGGTCTGGTTCTTGCATGGGCTGAGCTGGGTGTTGTACTTGGAAGAGGCCAGGACAGAGCAGGGAGAGGAGTAGGACTGGCTCCCACTCCTGTGCATGCTGAGGGTGCTCTCAGACCTTGGGGGATGGAGGTGTGGGTCCCCACTTCAGCCAAGGTCACATAGCCAGTGCTTGGACATACTTCAGCCCTGCTGGGGTCTTGCACCCTGTAGCACTGCAAGGACGTGGGGAACCCAGGCTGGACATGGTGTGCAGAGGCAGGACCCTGCGGTGGGACCCTGGTGCACACATGGGGCAGGTGCCGTTTCTGCAACCTGGCAAGCAGGAGAGCGAAGAGGCAGACAGATTGCGTGCGACAGGCTGGGGATAATTCACTGCTTCTGAGGAGAGAAATCTTCCACCTGGAAAGGAATCTGCCCCCCTCCGCCCTCCACCCTCAGCCTAGGAGACTGCAGGGCCCAGAGGGGTAGGGAGGGGTGTGCAGTTGGGCTGCCGCACTGTGAGCCTGCACAGGCAGAGCAGGCAGCACCCTTCACCAGGCAGGGCACCCACAGCACTGCTGTATCTGCATGGGTCCCCTCTGCCCCACAGACATGAGTCCTGACTCTCTGATGGGATGCAGCCTGGCAAGCTGGGGTTGGTGCCAGCTGCTCACCCACCCTGCAGCTGAACACACACACCCACCACAGCCAGCACTGCCCCTGTGCCGGGTGCATGTGCTGGAATGAGCTGGAGGGTTCTTCCCGATCCCACCATCAACAGCCTGGCCATCAACAGCCTGGCCATCAACAGCCTGGAACCAGCAGTTCCTGTCCTGGTATACGGGTGGGGGCATGATCCTGGTGGGGTGCTTAGAGGCCCCAGCAAGGTGCAGTATATGCACTACTTTGGAAAAAGGCTGTGCCAG
This sequence comes from Falcunculus frontatus, assembly GCA_013398115.1. Taxonomy (NCBI): domain Eukaryota; kingdom Metazoa; phylum Chordata; class Aves; order Passeriformes; genus Falcunculus; species Falcunculus frontatus. Next base: position 255,903 of record VZRV01009277.1, read on the forward strand.
GCAGAGCTGAGAGGGCTGGGAGCCAGAGCGGCTGGAGGGCTCATGGGGAGGGTATGGCCTGCGTGCCCCAGCCCATCACTGCTGTGCTAGGGAAGCTGGCTGCGTGGCAGGCCCTGGCATGAAGCAGCGTCTTTGCTGAACACCTCTCATGTCTTAGCATCTCCCGGGAGAGGCAGCGTGTTCCTCTACGGGTGTCCTGGCCTTCAGGCTGCTGAGTACACACTGACACGTGTGTGTATGTGTGTGTGTATATGTGTGTGTGTGTGTGTGTGTGTACGCCAACATCTGAGCATGAGCATACTGGCTGTGCACGTGACACATCTTCAGTCAGGGCTAATTAGGTAGTGAGCTGATCAGCAAATGACCCTGAAAGCATTGGCTTTCTGGGGACAGCAAAGGAGACAAATGAGGATCAGTGAAGACACGGGTTCCCCCACCGAGTCCCTCTCAGCCACACCTGAGCCACAAGCAGCCTCACACCAGGGTCTCCTGGGGGAGGATTTTCCCCACCTTCAGCCAGGTACATCCATCCCTGTTGTCCTTGTCCCCAGTGCCCTGCCTCGCTGGGAAACAGGCTGACATGATGAGGACAACATGCCAGCAAGGATGCTGGAGCAGGCTGCTAGTATGGGGAAGGCTGGGCACCCATGAAGGTGGCTTTGGCTCCCCAGGGTGGACAGACACACCAGGAGGACACAGGGACACCCTGCTGAGCCGAGGGCACAGGTGGCCACACCAGGCACCCTACCTTCAGTGGGCAGGACTGCAGCAGTGTGAGCAGTCCTCTAGCCAGCACTGTCACACTCCCCTGCCGGTCCCCGTGTCGCCTCGCCGTCCTGTCCCGCACAAACATTCCCTCACTCCCGGCCATGGTAAATATTGTTGCAGGGCAAACAGTGAATCAGCCCTCTTTGTTCGAGTGCTGCTGGCAGCCCCATCTTGTTCGACTGCTGTTTAATGACCCTCCAGTTGTGTACCCTGGAGGTACTCATTAACCTTGGGCTGCAGATGGTGAGGAGGATGGATCTGAGCTAGCCAGGAACGGTTTGACAGTGCTGGGGACAAGCTCTGGGCAAATTCTGATGACCTTTTACCAGGAGCGGATGTGCCAGAGGTTTCCCCTCACACCTCTGCAAGGTGCAGCCAATCTGCTGACAGCTCAGCATACCCACAGGCTGATGTTCTTATCACAACCCATGAGTTCTATTTTATTTTCTTTCCTGATTCTCCTCCCCATGCCCTTGGTGGAGGAGTGGGAAGGGAAAGTGAACGAGCAGTTGTGTGGTACTTAGTTGCCAGCTGGGATTAAACCTTGACACCACCTCACGGTACAGCACAATGGGGCTTGACTTGGGCAGCATCCCCTTCAGAGCATCCCTCTTCAGCTCAGTCCATGCTCCTGGCACAGCCGCGGGGTGCAGAGAAGCTGCTGGCTCTTGTAGAGGGATGCTCCAGCCCCTGTGTGCAGCAGGAGGGTTTCAGAGGCCTCATGATGGGAGCTGTGGGTAGGAGGGCTATGCAGCACAGCTTGGGCAGGTTGGTGAGCACCATGGAAGTGAACAGCGGAACATCCTGAGACGTGCAGGATGCAGGACAGGGGCTGGAAACAGGTAGACCAGGAACAACTAGGAGAAACATGGGTGCTGAGCCCATGGGAGCCTTCTGCCACTGCTGAGGGGCTGCTCCTGCTGCTCCGCCTGGTCCTCACCTCCCGTGCATGTGTTCCTGGCTCCCCCATAACACCTCGAACTCCACCCCACACTGTAGTCTGGTTCCTTCCCCCATTTTGGTCTAGGCCTCACCCCTAATGGTGTCAGTGGTGGTCCCATGGTGGTCAGTCCCCAAGGGGCAGTGCCAGCACAGCTCAAGGACACTCCACTGGAGCCAGGCCCAGGATGCCTCAGGGTCCCCAGGGCTCCAGCATTGGTGGCATAGGTCCCTACAGTGGTCCCCACACCAGCCACAGCAGGTGCCAGGATGTCAACCCCAGCCCTCTCTGTCCCCACACAAACCTGTCCCCAAGGCTTCAGGAAAACAGGGCTGGTGGCAGGTGACAGCACAGGGCCTGGGGCCATCCCCACTCCCACCACCAAACTGCAGGAGTCAGCATCTCCGGAGGAGCAAGTGCCTGCTGGATCTTTACCGCTGAGAGCCTGGTGGGATCAGAGCAGGGCCATGGTGTGGGGCAGGACCCTGTGCCCGTGTCCCTGTAGGGCTGTGCAGGACCCAGCTGTGCTGGTGGCAGAGGGGACAGCCTGGGGAGGACCACAGAGACTGTGCAGGGTGCCCGGCTTGTTGGATCGGGGCTGCCAGAAAGGCCCCGATAAACATCTAGCCTCTGTTTATTTATGACCGAGGATATTTATACCACAAAGTCCTTTAAATTTAGCTGGGGACACACCCAGGCACCATCCAGTGCTGATGGCTGTGGGGAGCTCATGGTGCAGTCTGAGTTGGCACACTAACTCAGGCAGTGGGTACACCAGCGGCACCAGCTGTGCCCCAGAACTGTCACCCCCAGGACTGACACCCACTGTGGGGTGCGAGGCACAGGAGCACGGCTGTGGGGACAGCAGCACTTCTCATGAAACCAGGATGAGGCTGCACCCCAGAGGGACAGGGTTCCCAAAGATGATGGCACAGGCTCCGTGCCCACGCAGTGAGGTCCCCAGTGCCACCAGGGCAGCTCCATATCTCCTCTGACACAAACTGACACCTTCCTATCCCTGTGGTCAGTGCCATATGAGCCTGGTTTTGGGGTCAGAAACAATCTCGGGGCTATATCCCAAAATTACAGCCCGGAGCTCAGCCGGGTGGGCTCGGAGCAGGCCAGGGCCGTGGGGCACGCTGTGCCACCCCGACTCAGCCGGCTGTTCCCCTGCGCTCCTGTCCCTCCGGCCACCGGTGCCGGCCCAGCGGGGCCGTGCGGAGCGTCCCCCGCCGCCGCGGTGTCTGCCTCCCTCTGCCGGCAGCGGGACACCCGGCACTCCCCGCTGCCGCTCCCGGCTGTCGGAGCTCCGGGCTTTGCGGTCCCTCAGCCCCGAGACGGCACTGTCCCCTGCCAGCCAGGCCCGATGCCCCCTTCTTCCCTTTCCCCCAGCTTTGGGTGAAATGCGGCATTTTGCTCCCACAGTTTCCGGCTGCTCCACGTGTCTCTCTGTCCTCGTTGCTACAGCATCGTCTGGAGAGAAGAAGTTTGGCATTTCCTCTGCCCTGCAGTGAAGCACAGAGCAGCATCCAGGCACCCACAGACTTGGCTGCCCCATGTCCCATGTGCACCCTCTGTGCAGTGCCATGGACACTCAGCTGAGCACCCTTCAGCACTTGCAGCCCTGTGCTGTGTGGACGTGCCACCGTGCTCATCTTACCAGATTCCTTGCTGGTCTGCCCAGTGCCTTTAACAAGTTAATTCCTTGTCTTGGAAAGGGACTCAATAGTTTTGGACAGGCGAGGTCGAGTTTACACGAGGCAAAGGCAACGTGCATTAGGATCCCTACCCACTCAGTCTTTATTAATTAGATCCCATCTCAAACTCTGCTGTTTCTCCAGGACAAATGTGATGCCCACCAGCCTGTGATTGTCCTTGACAGCTAAGACAGCCAGCCCTGTCTTTCCATAAATGTGCTGCACTTCATTCTACTCTGACACCAAGCCTTTTACCTCCAGCTTGTCCTAAAATCCCTGCCTCACAGATCAAAAGAAGTCCTAAACGACTCTGTCTCTGAGCAGTGGGAGCTTAGGGCTGGCCAGCCTGAACAGTGCCTGCCTGCCCATCTCTCCAGCATCTCACCCCCTGCCCTGGGGACCATGTACCCGGCTGGTCCCCAGGCCTGGGCCATCCTTCTCAGTCTTTTCCAGCTGTCCCCTCTGTCCCCTGCTTCCCTGACTGCTGCCAAGTCACATTAACAGCTGCAAAGCTGCACGGTGGAGCTTGCTGGGGTGAGTGTCCCTAGGACAGGCAGCTCTGCATGGCAGAGCCTGGCCTTGCCTGGAGGCTACCTATCCCTGTCCTCAGACATTCCAGAGCTTGTTTTCAGACTTGGGGAGCAGGGATATCTGGATGTTATGCGCTGTGATATCTGATTTTATCTGCTCTCCCCCGCTCCAGCTTTACACGTGGAGCTCCTGCAAGCTCTCCACAGGGAGACACGAGCCATAGTGGTTATAGGGGTGATGGGTGCTCGGCAGCACCGGCACACACCAGGTGTGGGACACACCCCAGAGGGAGACAACCCTTGTACCAGCAGCGAGGGCTAAGGGACCCACGCCGGGTTGTGCCCACCGCCTGTGGGGGACAGTACCCCTGAGGGAGCCATAGGAGCCAGGCACGATCGGGGACCCGCTGCTTTGCCGGCGGCTGCAGTGAGCAGCAGCTGTCCGCAGAGGGAGCGCGGCTCCTTCCCGGCCCCACTTCTCCTCCTCCTCCTCCTTCTGCCGGCAGCTCCCCTTCGGGCCCCGGCACCTCTGCCCCTGAGTGTCAGTGCTCAGCGTCTCCAGGTCCCCCGGGGTTCTCTGCACAGAACGGGGCGAGCTGCGGGACAGGAGGGCAGAGAGGTGACCCTCACTGACCAAGGTTGGGTCCTGCCTGAGCTCTGTCCGTGTAGCATGGCTGCCTCCATCTCTCTGGAGATCCCCCCCAGCCGCTTAGAGGGTCCCCAGCATTCAGGTCTGGACGTGCCTGCTGGCAGCAGCCGTAGAACCCCCTCATCTCTGCCGGCACCAGGAATTCTATTTAAAATTACCTGTCCCGGGGTCCGTGGACTCCAACCATGGAGCCCTCCAGCAGCCTCCTCCCACTCTGGGACTTCCACTCCTAACGCAATTGGTGTCGTTTTTGCACCAGAAGGTGCTGGGTTGCCATTATTCCGGTGAGGAAGGCACTCAGATTCTTTAACTGACATTTAAAACGCTATTTAATAGAGCTCACACTGTAAAGTGACTGCTATAGATAATCTTAGATCCCCTGACACGCAGGAACACTGAGTGGCCCAGCATTGAACAGACCTCCAGTCCACACACAGCACACCATGCAGACCCTGTCGGTAGAAAGGGTTATTCCAGTTTAGTCATTTGAGCTACTATAGAATTTCCTTAGAAGAAAACAGCTCTATTCAGTATTTTACTGCCAAAAAGAAAGATTCTGATATGAGAACTTCTTGCTGCTGTTTCAGATAAAGGCACAGATATGCATGGGGCAGGTACCAGGTATGAGCTCCTGGCAGATGCCTCTGTTACAGCCTGGTTTCTAACCTGGATGAGCTTAGCCCAGAGCCAAGGGATGCCCACAGCATAGGTCGGGCCTGCACAGGCTTGCTGTTACATGGATCACTAACTCCTCCTGCCCCGGACCACAGCAGCACCCTGGCTGTAGCCTGTCAGAGCTGGAGGGGGATGGGCTGTTTCCTAGGGCTCCTGCCCCGACTATGTCATTGTGTGTCCCTCCTCCATGGGGATGCTTAGCTGATTTCCCTGAAGGGAATTTTGGCAGGAGTCAGAGGTTGGGTGAGAAGAAATGTCATGGACTTGCCCAAAAGGGAACTGAAACCCTTGTGTCATTCAGGGTGGAGGACTGCAGGGTAAGCTGGGTGGGCAGCACCTTGTCCTCCTCACTGCCCTTGAGGATGCAAAGGAGATGGCCTTGGGGCCTCTCTCCAGGGACTTGCACGACAGGCAAATGTCGTATGGGGGCAAGTACAGGCTGCTGCTTTGCCAGGCTGCAGCAGCCATTGTCCCTCAACCCGTTCTCTGTGGGAGTGCCACTACCCCAGGGACGCTGCCCAGCTCAGCCTCAGCAGCCAGGTGTGATTTATGCCTGGGTCCCTGACTGCCCACCGCTCCCTAGGGACGAAGCACCAGCCCTGGGCAGGGCAGCAACGCTGCCACCTCCTTTTGCCAGGACCCAAGAACCAGCTGGCCAGGGTGGGGAGAGGAAGGTGCCTGAGGCAAAAGGGGAAGGGGATGGGGAAGGAGATGGGGGTTGGGGGCTGTGCACCCTGCAGCATGTGGCTGGCTGCCAAGTTGCAACAGGAGCTGGGAGCATTTCTGCAAGCCCTGCTGAAGCTCTGGGCACCAGCTATCCCTGTCTGGGGAGCAAAGGTGGGCTTGACAAGGCCCAGGGCTGCAGCCACACACCCTCCCCAGGCAGAGTGCCCAATTGTGCACCGGGACATGGCAGGGAGACAAGCCCTGTGGTGATGCTTGTCCCAGCCCAGGGTGCTCTACAGCCCGTGGGTGGCAGGCTGAGCATTACAGTGATCACTTCCAGCTGCTCCAGGTCCATGGGGTGCTGTCATGGGATAGCTCCCAGCGGCCAGGCAGCAGGGGACCAGGGACAGCTATTTTGGGCAGCCCAAGGCACCCCAGCTGTCATGCTCTCTGCAGCACAGCGCACTGGGGCAGGGACCTGGGTGCTGCCCTCCTCAGCATTAGGAGAGGTGGACATGCTTCCCACGAGGGTCTCAGCACCCTGTTGCCCCCCACACCTGGGGGAGACCCACATTCCAGGGATGAGGCAGCCCAGTGCAGGGCTGGCCTGGGTAATGCTGAACCCATCCAGATGGCTCTGTGCCTCCCAGACAGGTGTGACCAGGGCAGAGGGAGGAACAACAGCCTCAGGACCTGAAGCCAAAGTATGAGCTCCCAGCAGTGAAATCCTTGTCTGTATCCAGGACTGTCCCCTCCAGCCACATGTAACCGTGGTGTTAAACACAAGCCCTGTGTTGTGAGCTGGGTGCTGTGTGTGCCGCCAAAGAAAGCTGCAGGGAAGGCACAATGGGGCAGTGTAGGGGCCCGGCTTCAACCCCTGTGGCTGCTGTCCCCTGAGTATCCACACCCATCTTGCTGCCCATCCAAGCCAGAGCTTCCCCCAGGCTATTCTGTGAGGGAATTTTCCTAGGTCATTAGCAGGCACGCAGGCACGGGAGTGGAAAGTCCCCAGGAGCTGTGGCTGCTAGGGATGCAGCTCGCTGTGACCAGGAGCAATGATGCCTGTGGCATTTCCTCCTGATGTCACTTGCCTGTCCTGGCACTCGCCCAGGCTGTGGGCACTCAGTGGAGCTGGAGAGGGTGTGAGCTGCTGGTAAAGCCTGGGGCAGGGCTGGGGGAAGGGCAGCCCTTGGCACAGCAGGGACAGGGGTCCCAGGATGGAGAGGGATGCCAGAGCAGGAGCATGGCACTGTGCTCACAGCATTGCAAACATGCCAGATCTATGCTGGGGAGCAAGGCAGCTCTCACGAGGTAGCTTCAAATTGCTGGCAAATCAGGGACAATTTTGGGGGCTTTCCAAGAGCTTTGATACCATCATGGGTGCTTTGGGGCAGGAGATGACACACTGTCATAGAACGGTTCAGTTCCCCACAAGTCAGGCAGGATGGAGATGACATGCCAGAGAGAAAAAAAAGATGGGAAAACTGGGAGGACAAAACATGAGCTGGTGGCTCTTCTGTGGCACTTCTGCTCTTCCTCCTGCACCCTTCCTGATAGCATGGGGCCAGCTGTGAAATCCCCAGAGTGGGCACAGCCAGCCCATTCCTCCCATCCTGAAGGCAGAGGTCGTTCCCCATCAGCTCACTCCCTTTCCAGGCTCCAGTGTCAGGTGGGATGTTGGGGTACCGGGATGAGGGCCACTCCAGGGTGTGCGGTCTCCCAGTCTCTGCAGCTCCTCAGGCAGCCTGATGCCCTTTGGGGCTGATCTGCAGCCTGGGGAGCTGGAAGCTGCCTCCAAGAAGATGGTTTAAAAGAAAACTGGTTGATTTCGGTGATGTACCATCATGCCAAAGCTGAACTTTAACTTCCCCCTGCCTCCTCCTACCCCAGGATACATGCAAGCACTGGAGCTGTCATTCCTTGTGGGGTGAGTAAGAAGCCCCCAGTTCTGCACGCAGCATCCCACCGCAGGGAGACCTCAAGGCCAGATCCAGACCCAGCAGTCCTGGGGCTCATGGTGCTCAAGAAGTGCTTGGGACACAACCCCAGGGTCTGTCAGGGGAAGTGGAGACCCAACCTCCATGTCAGGCACACAGCAGGGACAGCATTAAATCCTGCTGCATTTGATGCACACCTGAACTCAAGGACGAGCTCTGGACCACGTCAGGGCTTCAACCACTTGGGGATTACCACAAGCCCGTGCTGCAGGCCTGGTGTGTGGGAAATCTTCAGAGATCTGCTGGTGTTTCAACCAGCCCATCCCTCTCGCAGGTGCTGGGAGCTGGCATTTCCTCCCCACCCTTCACCCCTCTGGATCCCTGCCCGCATTTGCCCATGGTTTCCCAGGCAACAGCACCCGTGGAGATAGGAGAGGAGAGGCTGTGCTGCCTAGGCAGCGGTGCCACCCGCCTATTGACCCGTGTCCCCCACGGAGATGGCACTGATGCCAGGACGTCGCTGCACCTGCCCGCAGAGACGGAAGCTTCCAGCCTCACAGATTTGAATGGCACTGGGTTAAGGATGCTGTGGCATCAGCCCCACCACCATGAGAGGATCTGGGGGACAGTGTGACACCTGCCAGCCTAGGGGAGGGATAGTGAGGGAAGAAAGAGACAAGTGTTCCAAGATGGGAAATGGGGGGATGATTGCTACCAGATGGGGAGAGAGGGCTGAAGGGGGCACAAGTACAGGCTGGAGCACCTCTCCTAAACCCCTTTGGCACTGCAGCCCCCCACCCCACAGATCACATTTGGCCTCTCCTCCTGCTGTGCCTCTGGGCAACAGAAGAGTCCAGGAAAGTCCTGACTGGTGTGGTAGGACCATGACCAAAGCCATGGGTGCACAAAGCAGCTAGGCTCCTGGGAAGGAGGCATTTGCACCCAGGTGTAGGGTGCTAGAAGATGCTGTAGCATCTCGGAGTTGCAGGGGGGAAGGAGCAGCCCCTTGCTGACCCACCTGGGGCTGCAGGGACCCTCCTCCTCTTTCCCCATGTTGAGAGCACAGAGGAGATGCTTAGAAGGTCAGAAAGATCCTAAGAAGGGTGTTTGAAAGCACGAGTTTCATCCAATGGAAATCCATCCCTTAAGGATCAAGTCTGCAACTCCACAGCTGGCAGCTCCTCTCCAAAGCCCAGATCCTGGGGCAGGGGTGTGGGATGCAGCCGAGTTCTGGCTCTGACACAGGACGCTGGGGGTGGAATGCTGGGTTCAGGAAGCCAGGTGTGGGCTGCTGGATTCAGGTTCTGGGTGCCGGATTTGGGCTGCAGGGTGGAGTGTGGGGCCACACGCAGCCAGGAGCGAGGGTGCTAGTGAGCAACCTGGCTCCTTGTGCAGAGCAGCCATGCGTAGGTGCTGGGAGGGTGTGGGAGGACCTGAGCATCCGCCGGTTTCGCTGCTGCCTTCCCCTTCCTGCTGTGGGAGCCCTGACTCTGGCTTTACCACTTACAAAATGAAAGCAATGTCGGTGCCTGACTGCAGTGGAGCCATCTCCCATCCTGCCCCAGCACGCTGGTGAGACTGCTGCAGTGGGGCCTGAACAGACACACCTGGAGGCACCGACCCCATCACTGCCCCTACCTCTACCCCCTCCCTGTGGAGGATTTCCCTAACCAGGCAGCAACCCTCAGGGACGGCAGGGATCCGTGGAGAGACAGGTAGGGGATGTTTCCCAAGTTGGTTAGAACACTGGGAGCTCAGCCCTGGGATGTTGTGCAGGGCTATGGAGGCAGAAAGGATTCTTAACGGGATGTGGGAAGGGCTATGCTGTTGCTGCACTTGGGGTGCTGGGCTGCACCCCTGGCACGCTCCCCAGCAGCTCCTTCCTGAAGACACAGGGTGCAGTGCCAAGGCCCCAAGGTGCAGGGACTGGAAGGGATTCAGGGATCAGGGCAGGGTGCTGGAGAGCAGGCACCCATCCCAGCACGTGGGAAGCCCATCGGGGAGGGGAGGGAAGGGAGGCCTCGGCGAGAGGCCAAGCAAGGGGTGGCCCCTGGCGCACTCGTCATGCATTACTGGAAACATCTGGCCCGGGATGTGGGGGCGTGCACTGGCTGCACACACGTGTGTGCACATGCGCATGGGTATGGGGAAACATGCACACATATGTATTTATGGGTACATGTGTATCAGTACATGCACCCACACCTGTGTACACGCATGTTCACATGCGTCCACGTACCCATACGTGGGTACATATGTGCCCATACATGTGCAGACACACATACACAGGCATGGAGGTTTGCACACACATGTAGATGCCCACAGACATGGATGCAAGCATGTACAACTACATGTGTACACAACCCTAGCTACATAGGGATAAGTGTACAGATTTGCATGCATACACATGTGTGTACACATGCCAGCAAGCACACTTGCTGCAGCATGCACAGGCATGGACACACAGGTGTGTGACCCACACGTGTGCAACAGACATCCATACAATGCACACATGCACAACAGTCACAGTGGCCTCACGCATCTTGGCTGGAGCCTGCAGCCATCCCGCTGCCTGGGATTGCCATGGCACTGTGCCCTGGCAGTGTGTGCCCGCTGCGTGTGGCGGTTCCTCTGTGTGTGAAAACGCATGTGTGCAGGGATGTGTGTGTGTGAGGATGGATACGTGCCCAGTGAGAGCCTCTGTGTGACCATACGTCCCATAGATGCTCACATGTGCCACATGCCTGGGCAAGCCTGCATATGCCCCTCCATGTCCGCATGCCTGTGGGCTGTATGTGGGATACCGGTGCCTATAAGCGCCAAGTATGCCATGTGCGTGCCCAAGTGTGCCAAGTGCATAGTCTGCCCGTGCATGCCCATGTGTGCAGCATGCCCGTGTGTGCCGTGTGTACCCGTGTGCTCACGCGTGTGTGTGCGTGCCATAGGTAGCCCGTGTGCCCACCGTACCGCGAGCGCTCTCGCCCTCCGCGGTGCCCGCGGTGCCCCCGGTGCGGCGAGGCGCGGTGCGAGCGCGGTGCGGGTGCCGAGGCGGGGCGCTGGGGAGCGCGGCGAAGCGGGGGGCGGAGCACGGCGGCGGGGGCGAGAGGCGGCGCCAGCCCCCACCGACCTCCAAACTTTCATTAACTCGGCAGCACCGGCGGCGGCAGCTCTGGGCCTGGTACGGCACCGGCACTGACACCGACACCGGGCTGGGCGCGGCGGAGCGGCGCCCCCGCGGGCCCACCCGGCGCGGCGGGGGGGG
>VZRV01009277.1:267515-288128 GCA_013398115.1 Falcunculus frontatus
CCCGCGGGGCCACCGCCGGAGCCGCCCCCGCGGGGCGGGAGGGGAGCATGGCGGCGGCAGGCCGGCCCGCTGCCCGCCTTCCCTGGGCACCGGGGAATCCCGGTTGCGGCGGGGCCGGGGGGGGCNGAAATGGCCTCGCAGGTGGCAGCGGCTGCAGCGGTGCATCGGGCCGCCCGCCCGCCCGCCGGGCGGGAAGGGACGGGGACTCCATCCTTCGGTCGGACATCCGTGGCCTTCCGCTGGGTGCCGTGGGCTGCCTCTCCCCGCCGAGGTGTGACATCCTGTCTGGGAGCCCCTGTGGGTGCCCAGGTGTCCCCATTTCCCCGGTGCCACCCGTGCCGGCTTTAGGTACGAGCTGCACTACCCTCCGGTCTGTCATGGCATCCCGCAGCTCTGGGAGAGCCACCCCGTGGCACCAGTGCTTTGCATCCTCGTCCCTGCTGGGCTGTCACAGGGGATGCTGCGGCCTCGGCATCCTTACATCCGTCCCATTGCCACACCACCGCTGGCTTCGCGCTCGGCCCTTGCCAGGCTGGGAGCCAACGCCAGCGGCATCTATGTAGTCATGGAGGCTTATCAGCACCTGGCAGACCCCGAGGGGAGTGGCAGCCGTCCGGCCCCTTGGGCACTCCCCCTTCCCAGGACACGGGTTGAGTTCCTGGTGTGAATTCAGGGCTGCAGGGCGGGCAGCTTTTGGCTGGCTGGCGGTAGGTGTGTGATGGGGAGGAGGTCTGGCCACTGAGCCTGCACCTCCCACCTTTGAGAGGTACCCGTGCCATGCGAGGAGCCAGGCTTGTGGCAGTGATGACATCTCAGCTCCCCTGGAAATGCAGCCACTGCTGAGGAGGGCATTGGCAGTGGGATGCAGCATCTGCGGTATCTGCTGGCAGCAGCCTGTCTGCGCTGGAGGGGCTGGGGGCTCACAGCACATCCCCTGGATTCCTGCCCCTTATCTACACTGCCCATGCTCCTTCCCTACGTCTTAAGGTCTTCTGCTGATTGCTCCAGAGACACGGCAGCCTGGGGATAGGCCCTGGGGTGTTTGACTACTGCGGGTGGTGGCTGGGGACCCTCGGTGCGGGTCAGGGGTCCTTCTTCAGCCAGCAAGGGTACTGAGCACTGATGTCGGATCTGCAAACAGCGGTGCTTGTTGCACAGACAATCAAACTGGTGTTTTGCAAGAGCGTCTGTCCCTTCCAGCGAGGTCAGGCCTCGGTGTTCCCCTGGGGCCTCCAGCAGCCCCAGGCTGGGGCAGGGGTGAGGGCCGGGGAGGCAGATGCCTGTGCCCGTGCACTGTCCAGCAGCACCTGGCACCCGGCAGAGCCCAGCGGCTCGGCCCCCCTGCGCTGCACGTGCATGCGATGCACCGGGGCAGAAGGCAATCGTTTCCCATCTGTGTCCTGCGCGGCAGCTGAGCCCTGCACTGGCCCCGCTCAGCGCCCAGTCCCAGCGCTGTCGTGTGCTGCAGCCACTTCAGCTTCATCTCTCGCTGGGGGAGAGCTCAAGGGGCCCCCGCTCCTGCCTGCGGCCCCTGACGCCCACCTGCCGGGGGGCCAGCAGCCAGCTGTCCGCAAGGTCGTCTGTCCACACTGGGTAAATCTTTAACTGCTTCTTGGGAAACACCTGGGAGCCGCTGCTTGTGTGGCTGCCAGGGGGTTCAGAGACACTGGAGGGGCTGGGAGCCAGCAGGAAGAGACCCTGCCACCAGCCCACCCAGCCCCGGGCCCTGCGTCCTCCACCGGGAGTCCTGCTACGCAGTGGGCAGGTAGAGGGGAGCAACTTGCCTGGCACAGCCCCCTGGTTCCTGGAGAGAGAAGGAGGCCTGGCGCGGGGATGTGCCCACCCCACCAGTCACATCTCTCTTGGTGTCTTCTCCTCTCTGCCCAGCTTGCTCTGACGGTGGATTGAAGGACACTAGTGCTGGTGCCGCAGCCAGCGTGACAGAGAGCGGGCAGGCAAGGGACCCTGCACTGGACAGCCGGCACCGTGCTCCAGCCTCCAGGAATGGCCGATAAGTGCAGCGAGGGGCTGCTGGTAAGTGCAGGGGTGCGGGGAGCGGGCTGGTGTGTGCCACTGCCTAGGGGACCCAGAGAAACCGGCACGGCAAGCGAGACACTGGGGCTCCCGTAGGACTTGGTGGGACCTCCAGTTGGGGTTGTGGCACCATGGTGCTCTCCCAGCATGATGATTTTTGGGCTGATGCTCTCTCTCTCTCCATGAGCCTGTTGCCTGTGGGGTTCTTCGGGTGTGGTGTCTCGTTGTGCCTGGAGATGCTATCACCTGTTTTCAGGAGCTCTGCCCAGCCTTATCACCCACTCCAGCTCTCCAGGCAGGCGGCTCTCCAGCCTGCTGTCAGCAAAGGGTGCAGGTGTTCCTCCAAGCCAGGTGCCCCCAGAAGGGCACAGATTGTGGGTGCTTCCCCTTTGCCTTCCCCCAGTGGGCTCTCTAAGACTGGGCTGGTAGGATGGTGCACTGGCAGAGGCAGGTTTTTCTGGGCATCAGTGAAGTGCCTGACCCTCCGTCCTCACAAGCGGTGTGTTGCAGGGTGCTGTGAGCTGCCCTGCACTCGCCTGTGCCAGGAGTGGCTTTGGTGTTCTGGGCAGATGTGGAATGTGCCCACTGCATGTCTCTGTTAGAAGGCTGCAATGGCCCCATGCTTGTGGCAGCTCGGGTTCCTGTGACAGGCTGCTGTGCTGCATTGGACAGGTGAGCCCAGACTGGGCTTGGCTTTTTCCCTTTTTCCCAAAGGATAGGAGCTGAATGCTGAGATTGACATGGTCACCGGGCCCTCCCCTTCCCGGGGGGCTTCCTGAAATAGCTGCACACTCCAGCTGGAGGGCTGGGAGCCAGGGTTTGCCTGGGAAGCCAAGAGCCAGAGGAGCGGCATGCTCCAGCAAGTGCTTCCAGCGTGCCCGCGTGCACTCAGTTCCTCAGCTTGTGTGTCCCAGCATGGCCCTGCCGGCTGTGTCTGCAGCGGGGAGCCCAGCACCCGTCCTGCCCCCAATAGAGAAGGGCTTGGGGCAGCTGGTGGGATAGGAAGGCAGATTTCTTCTGGAGAAGCCCTGGGCTGGGTAACAGGGAGGTGCTGAAGGTGTATCCAGGCACAGTCAGGGGTCTGTCATGGCGACACGCTTCTGCACATGGTGCTTGCCATCAGTCCATGCTGTTGATGTTTTCTTGCTATGACCAGAGCAGTCAGCATCGCACTGGGGCGAGGGCTGAGCCTGACATCCATGTCAGGGAGCCAGACATTGCAGTGCCCACCCACTCCCAGTAAATCTTTAACTTGCTTCTCGAAAGTACCTGACCAGCCCACCCCAGGGCCAGGGTGTCAGGTGCAACAGGGTCCGATACGTGCTATGTTGGCTGCCCTGGCTCTCAGACCTCTTCCTGGGCCTCCCCTATATGCAGGGTGCAAGGATACCCCTGCAGAGGGCATTGCTGCTATGGGGTCTGCAGGGAGAAGGGCAGGTCCATATGAGAGTATCCCTGCTCCTGAAGCATCCCCATTCCTGCATCCTGAGGGCCCCAGGAGGAAATGCAGTGGGCCAGGTTCTGATTACTAGGATGCCTGAGTCCCTGGGAAAGGAACATAATCTCCTTGGCCTGCCTCCAGGGCCCTTCCAGTAACCTCGCAAAGTTTGGTCCCTGCCCGTCCTCTCATCTCTTGCCTGCAGGTGCAGCTCCCACCCCCACCACCCCCAGTCCAGCCAGGCTCTCACCGTGCAACCCCTGCCCAGCATTGTGTGCAGTGCCTGGGGCTGGACAAGTTTACAGTGCCCACTGTGCCCCACCTGGGGAGGGACACAGGTGATGGAGGCAGCAGCTAGGTGATGTGCAGCTGTGCCTCAGTTTCCCCACCTGTCGGCTGGGGCCTGGAGAACAAGGGTGATGTGTACTGCTTTTGCAGGATCTGTGGTTTGGGTGGCCCTGTGAAGCTCTGAATGCTTACTCCAAAACAGGAGGTGGTTGCAAGGGGCCGTGCCCACCTTACTGCTACCAAGCCCCAGAAATGCTCTGACTGTGGATACCCAACGGAGTGCAGGACAGTTCTAGGGCTGGATCAGTCCCTGTGTAGCTGGGCTGAGGGAATTCCTGTGAGCCACAGGGGAGGGTCTGACGGCCTCTCCCTCCCAGGCCTTTAAGGACATTTTGTTTTGTTGTCCTTGGGGTGCTTTGTTTAGACTCCAACATTGCCAGTGGCTCCTGACTCCCAGGGCTGCCTTGTTGGCACGGCTGGGCAGCCCTTGGCTGCAGCTTGCCCAGCTCAGGTAGGTTCCTGCTGTGACCCAAGACCACCCTGACTACACACTGGGGTGCTGCTCCCACTGCACTGCAGGGGGGTCAGGGCTGGGGGGTCCCTGCTGGTTCCAGACACCCCCAGCGGCGCAGTGCCACCGACCAGCGGCAGGAGCTGCGGAAGTGGCTTTTGGCTGCGGGATCCCTTCCCGGAATACCAAGGGGCAGTGATGGGGGGGCTGGCGGGGGATTTTTCTGCCTGAACGCCCTGGGAGAATCATGTCTGCCCTGGTAGAATGGGGCCAGAGAAAGGCAGCCCTGTCGGGAAGCACTCAGCTAGGGGATAGTGGTCCCTGGGCATCGTTCCTACCCCAGTCACCCTACAGCCCTGTCAGGGGGCTGGAAGACCTGTGGACCATCCCCCATGCACCCATTGCCCCTGTCTCTCTAGTCCAGCTCCAGCACAGCCATCCAGCCAGAGTGGGTGGGGACCAGAATGCCGGGGTAGGTGAGGGTCCTATGGCAGGCCCTTTGTTTCTAGCAGTGTGTCTTCATGCAGCTGGCTGTCCCCTCTGTCTGCTAGCTGGGCTACCAGGGGAGCAGCACTTTGCTCCCACGGGGCAGGGCTGGCACAGGGTCTGGCATCCCCAGGACGGGGCGGTGGATCTTGCTGTGCTCAGGCTGCTCTAAGGGGCAGGGGGTGCAGCGTGCCCAGGGCAAGATATCTTGTGGTGGCACACAGGTGGCCCAGGCAAAGTGATGCAGCTGAACTGGGGCATGGAGGGATGCCCACAAGGTGCCCACACACCGTATGGGGTGTCTGGACACAGAGCTGCCTGGCTGCATGTAGGGCAGGGCTGGGGTCACTGGGACTGGCACAGCATGAGGTGGCTCTTGGCTTGCACTTGTCTTGGGGGGCACAGTTGGGTGCTGCCATCCCATGGGTGGGACATGTCCCAAGCTACTGGGTGGCTGGTGCAGGAGGGGACAGGAACAAGCACTGGGTGCTGGCATGTGGGAGGTTGAGTGCCCACCCCGCACACGTGTGCTGTTCACGTGTGCGCCCACGGCCGCTGCTGCCCGGACCCCAGATGGTCGCCTGAAAGCGCCGGCCCGTCCCCCCGCCCTCAGTGCACCATCATGCGTCGCTGGCGCCTTGGCCACACTCCCCAGCTGGCTGGGAGCAGCTGGGGCACCCCGAGCCTGGCTGCGGGGCACCCTCTGCCTGGCCTCCTATGGGACACAGCACCCCACCAGGGTCCCACCCCGCTCTGGGAAAGGGGTGAGTGGGGAGGCTGTGGGGTGCCTGGGCAGTGAAGGGGTCATGGCATAGCCCTCCTGCCAGCCAGATGGTCCCCTTCGGGGCAGTGACCTTGTGAGGGTTGCCATGGAGACCCCATGATGTCACCAATAGTATGACGTTGAGTGAAGTAGCATGGCACCAGGCTAGGGATGTGCCAGCAGACAGGCTTGTTCCTGTGCCCCTATCCCCAAGCAGGGCCATGCCCCATCCCTTCAGCCCTTGAATGTCCAAGGTTGGGATTGGGCATGTAGGGCCAAGCTGCTGTGTGGATGATGGGCATAGGGGCAGGAATGCATGTGTGGGGCTGGAGATGTTGAGGCATGGAAATAGGGGGCTCTGAGGGAATGTCATCTTCTGCCATGCTCCAAGAGCAGCTCCTGGCCCCGACCAGACGGGCAGTGGTGCCCGTGGGGAGGGCAGTGCTGCCCACTGGAGCGTGCAGGGCTGCGAGCAGCTGGACCCCGCTAATGAGGCCTCATTAAGTGGGACAGGGCTGAGCCCGCTGTGCAGCCTGCTCTGCCTTGCCCTGCCTACACGAGCCAGGGAGGGCACCTGGCTTGTGGGGGTACAGCTCGTGGGGGGTATTAGAGGCACGGCAGTGCCTGTGGGGTGGGCCAGGCAGGGATGGTGCCAGGGCAGGTGGCATGGTGGGGTGCCGGTGCTGCGTCGGGGCGGGCGGCAGGGGGCCGAGCCTGGCTGGGAGGCAAGTGGGGAGCAGTGCCAAGCGCTGGAGGCAGCGGGCGGGGGAAGGCGGGAGGGCGGGCGGCTGCTGCTGCGCCGGAGCCCGAGGTGCCAATGAAGCTGGGGACTCACGGAGCCGTCCAGCCTGGGCCCCCGGATGGCAGCTGTGAGCAGCCAGGCCCCCTCGGACCCTCTCAGCAGGTCAGTGGGCAGGTGAGAGCAGGGTCTGGGGGGCAGAGTGGGGGGCGGGCCAGGCTGAACGGTGGCCATGCCAGTGCTGTCCCCCCACCACTCATGGCTCTCCAAAACCCTTTGTACTGTCTTCGGGGTGGTGGCTCCGCAAGGCTGAGCGGCGGCTGTAGATTTGTACCGTGGCATGTTGGAGAGGTACCCCCAAGCCCCACAGCCTTTGATGTGGAGTGCTCCAGGGGAGGGAGGGCAGAGCATGGCACCAAACCCCTCCATGGCCTTGGTTGTGTTGGGAGCAAGAAGAGATTGCCTGGCAGTTGTGTGTTTGTTATCCCTGGAATATACTGATTTTGCAAGAAGAGGTGCACAGCACCTGAGTTGCAGCTCAGTGCTGCAGGGGCAGGGTATAGCAAAGATCCTCCTTCTCCCCTCCTCTCCTCTTCCCTTTCCTGGGCATCAGTGAGCAATGTCCAGGTTTGCCCTGGCCCCCCCATGGCACCCCAGGGCAGTACTGGTGCTGCTGTGGGTG
This sequence comes from Falcunculus frontatus, assembly GCA_013398115.1. Taxonomy (NCBI): domain Eukaryota; kingdom Metazoa; phylum Chordata; class Aves; order Passeriformes; genus Falcunculus; species Falcunculus frontatus. The sequence goes on from VZRV01009277.1 coordinate 274,457, forward strand.
GCTCACAGAGCACACTCAGGGGCTGGACAGTCTTCTGCAGTGAGGGGTGGTGAAGGCTGTGTAATACTCCTGGGAGGTCCTGGGGTTTGGGCATGCCCCTCATCACTGCATTACCCCAGCCCCGGGACTGTCCCCAGCACCCACGGATGGTGCTGCTGCTGCCCAGGCCATGCCAGATGCCTTTTCCTCCACAATGTGTCTCTGCTACATGGGGACAGGAGCAAACATGGGGCTGGGCACCAAAGAGAGAGGGTAGGGAGAGTTAGGATGTGCTGGTTAGGCTGGCAGAGCCCGGATACGCAGGCTGGCAGGGCACAGCAACCTCTGATGCAGGGATGACACTTGTGGATTCATTACCCCATGTGCCAGGGACAAGGAGTGCAGGGCCTGATTATAGGGCCCCCAGCACCCAGGATCAGTAGACAGTCAGCAAGGGCACCCAGGACACCCTCTCTCTAAGTGACCCCATCCCTCCATCCCTTGGGACTCCCACCTCAGGCTGGGGTTCATCTGCCTCCAACATCCTGCACCCCACTTTCTTGCCCTGGAAGAGCCACTATTGTGGCAAATTATGTAATTAGCATTTTTTTCTATCTTCCAGCAGCCCCTGTCTAAAACAGCCATGATTTTGTTGCCATCGCCATGGCAGTGAGCCATGACGTCAGTCTGATGACATCAGGGGTACTGGTACCCTGTGCTGGCATTGCAGGAGCAGCCCTGATAGCCCCCCAGTAGGAGGTTGGATGGAGAAATTGGGGGTCCCTCACTGGTTCAGGGGGGCTGGATAAGGTTTGTGGCCCACAGAGTGCCTCTGCTGGCCTGGCATACCCCCATGTGGGCAGTTTGAATGGGGAAAAAAGAGGAGGGGGTTCATGCTGGAGATGCCTCCCATGAGGACGTCCCCTTCCAGTATCGACCCTGCCACCACCACAAGCTTCCCAGCCATAAATCAGGGCCCCTTAGGGAAGTGGGGGGCATCCGGGCACCCCAGCCAAGCTGTCATTGTGTGAGGCGATGCTGCTTAGCATGAGAAAGGCTTTGGTGCCAGGCGGGGTGATGGATGATGCCTGCTTTGCTGGGCTGGGGAAGTTTTGGCCATGGTGTATGGGGGGTTCTCTGGGGAAGGGGGAGGAAGGATGCCCCAGGCACCCCGAATGTTCCCTTTTGCGGTGTTTTGGACATTCCCTTTTGGAACTTCCCTTCTGGAGACATTTGGGGTGCCTGGGGCATCCTTCCTCCTTCCTGATGTTATCACCCAAGCCAGGCATCCTCTGAAGCTGCACTGGATTGCATACATGGAAGATTTGGGGCCTGGGAGCAGGACCTGGTGCCCCCAGAGACTGCACTGTTGCTGGGTGGCAGCTTTCCCTTTGCATTCCAGCTCTGTCCCATTCCCACAGCAGGGAAAGGGGAGAGCTTCATCTTCCCAGATGTCTGGGTTTTCTCTATCCACCCCCTTCTTTTACCATGTGGGGTTGGGAGGATGGTTAATGACTGTAAAGGACAGGGTGACCTTCCTAGATTTGGGGAGGGGGGGTTGTAGCGAGCTGATGGGTGAGCATGCAAGTGTTTGCGCACGTGTGCTCGGTTGTGCATGCATGGACACACATGTGGCCGCCCCCTTATTGGGGACAAGTGCACCAAAGCCCAGTGCTGCAGGAAAGGAGGAGGGAGCAGCAGAGGCCTGGCGGTTTCATTGCACTGGTGCCAGGCAGCTCAAAATTGGGGTGCTCCATGAGGCTTGGGGGTGAAGCCAGGGTCACCTGAGCAGAACGATGGCTTGGAACAGGGATGAGGTCCCCTTTGGGCACCACAGCTCCTGGCTGAGCTGGGGCCATATAGTGTATCTGGTCCGCTCACCAGACCCTTTGTTAGGGAGGCTGGAGCATTGCCTCCACTCCTGCTGGCTGTGCTGCTCATTAGGAGCCTCGTTAGTGCGAGCAGCTTAATCAGAGGCTTCCTGATCGGATCCGTCTGCTCGAGTGGGCAGTGTGCCCTGGCATGGGGACACTGCCAGTGTCCTGTCCCCCGCCTTGGGGACCCCTGAGTCCTGCTCTTGCACAGCACCCCACAATAAGAACCTCTCCTGGGAGCGAGGTCCCCCAGCACCCAGAGCTGCTGTGAGCTTGTTTCTGATGGACCCTTGGCTCACAGGGTCAGGTGTGGGCACTCTGGCTCCCTGGCTGGGCACGGCGGCGTATTGCCCCTATAGCCCTGCCCAAAGTGCCCTCCGATCCCCTGTCTCCCCTCTCGTGCAGCCCCGCTCCCCTGCGGCCCCCCCGCTGCCCGCGGCGCGTGCGGGCCCCGCTCACAGCAGATGGCTTTGTTTGGCAGCGCGGTGCCGGAGTCGCTGGGCATCACGTCCCGGCTGTGCCGGCCCTAATCAAATGATACGGTTAGGTGCACCGCGCCTGCTGCCTGCGCCCCGCCGGCGTGAGCAGATCCAAAGTGACGGCTCCCATTTGTGGCCCACTCCCTGCCGGCGTCAGCCATTGTGGGGGGCACATGGAGAGGGGGGCAGCTGGGGGAGAGGCATGAGGTGGGCATGGGCACTGGGGTGTCCATGGTGGTGAGAGCAGCACTGTGGAGTTCCAACAGGCTGCTAGGGCTGCCGGCATCCTGTGCTGCTCCTGTAGGAGTATGGCTGCTGTGAGGTTATGGACTGGCAACCAGCACCCTCGCCCCATGCACCCATCCAACACCTGGCCTCAGGTGGGGAGGGGAGGGCTTGGGGCACCTCTGCACTGCAAAATGCCATCTGCCCTCAGCCCAACCTGCCAGAGCTCCACAGCATCCATGCAGGACATTAGTAAGACCCCAGGGCTGTGCTGGGACAGAGCCATGGGGTGATGGGTGCCATCCCTGCCGGGGTGACGGGCACTTATCTCTGTTGTTGTTGTCCTCCTTGGTGTGAGCTCACATTGTGTGGCAGTCTGCACAAAGCACTCTTTCTTGTGCCCTTCTGCCCCCCTGCCCCCCAGTCCTCTGCAGTGAGGGACAACTGGGCACTGGGGCTGTCCACTCAGGGGACCTACTGCATGGGACCCCCTGTGAGCTGCCCCAAGCATGGTACCCTTGCTTGGTGCTGAGCTGGCAGCAGGACCCTGGCTGTGGCAGGGTGCTTTTTCTGGGGGGGTACCAAGCCCCCTGCCTGTTCTAGTTACTGCACCTCATTTCCCATTGAGAGGGGCTTCTGCTTCAATCTGGGGGTCCAACAATTTCCCCCCCAGCCGTGGGCAGTGGCCACCCAGCAGGACCTCTCTCGCTGGGCGCAGGGAGGGGGGGCACAGGAACAGAGGCCCCTTTGTGCTCTGGCGCCTGGACCTGCTTTGTATGAGTTGCAGGCTCTCCCTTCCCTGCAGCCGGGCTCTGGGCAGAGCCATTCACTGGGGGGGGGCCGACACTGCTGCCCTCCCCCCTCCTTGGCACTGCCTGTGCGTGGCGGGCGGCGGGATGGGGAAGGATGCCGGGGACCACCCAGCCCTGCTCGGCGGCTGTCACCCTTCCAATGGGGTCAGCGGGGGGGTCCCCAATTGATACATCCCACGGCATCTCTCTGCAGAACGGCGCCGTGCCTGGGGAGCAGGGCAAGCAGGAGAAGAGTGTCAAGCGTGGCAACTGGGGCAACCAGATCGAGTTTGTGCTGACCAGCGTGGGCTACGCCGTGGGCCTAGGCAACGTCTGGCGCTTCCCATACCTCTGCTACCGCAATGGGGGAGGTGGGTGTCAGGGGGCCAGGGGAGTGGGGTTCCTCTGGGCAGGTGTGGGGGTTTGCACTCCAGCCCTGCATGGTATTTCTTGGGGTGGTGCAGGGCATGGGAAGCACAGCTGTGCCTGGGATCACTGCCCACTCATCCTCTGGTTCCTGCCCACCAGGTGCCTTCATGTTCCCCTACTTCATCATGCTGGTGTTCTGTGGCATCCCCCTCTTCTTCATGGAGCTCTCCTTCGGGCAGTTTGCCAGCCAGGGCTGCCTTGGCGTCTGGAGGGTCAGCCCCATGTTCAAAGGTAAGGAGCTGTCTGTCCCTACTGTCCACACATGGGACACCTGCTGTCACAGTGGCCGGCAGCTGGTGTGACCCGCACACACACACCTCTGGCACATCACATGGCCGGGTGCAGGCACCTGCGGCTCGTGCAGCCCCGCACACGCATGCCCTGCGCATGGGTCACGCTCTGCATTGCGCGGGTCCCCTGTGCACCTGCCCACCCTGGCTACGCTGCCCTGCACAGCCCGCCTGGCATCCCCTGCACGCATTACACGTGCCCCTGCACACGCGTCACGTCTCCTGCGCAAACCCCAGCCCTGTGCTGGCATCCACTGCAGGCATTACACACACATCCCTGCATATGCCACACGTGTCCCCAGCGTGTCACTCTTGCAGAGGCTGCTCAGGTCCCCCGAACACACTGTGGCATGTCCAGCTGTGGGCATGCTTCTGCAGTTGTCTCCCTGGACCATAGGCAGTGGGTACCGTGCCCGTGTGCTTGCCCTGCCATGGCTGGATGCTGCTCCAGGTGCATCTCCTGGTTTACCGGTGTGCTCCCATGCTGCTGGCTCCCCTGGCCCATGCCTGCAGGCTGCCTGCCAGGTGACATGCCCACGATGTCATGTCTAAGTGTTAAGCAGCCCATGCACACACTCTTGTGTGCTCTGCACAGTGGCATGCTGAGCCTGGGGTGCACTTCCATGTGCTCATGTGGCCTGTCACATGCCACCAGGTAACTGCAGGCCTAAAGCCACTGTAGCCAGGAGTGACCCCCACCCAGCTGTTCTCTTGGGCTGCAGACCTCAAGGGTTTTCCTGCAGCCTGTGTGCATTGCGTTGTGTCCCAGGGGACCCTCAGCACCACTGGGCTTGTTTGGAGGTACAGGATCCCATGTGCTCCTCACACCCGTGCCACAGCCAGGCGCTGAGCCGCAGCACGCCTGCAAGGCTGCTGACAGCACTGCATGCAGCCCACTCCTGCCATGCCACAACCCCTGGTGCTGTGTGCCGTGCCCGTGCCGTGCCGCCGCACCCTGCCGCTCACCCCTCCCCGGTGCTGTTCCCAGGCGTGGGCTACGGGATGATGGTGGTGTCCACATACATCGGGATCTACTACAACGTGGTGATCTGTATTGCCTTCTACTACTTCTTTGTGTCCATGACGCGCGTGCTGCCCTGGACGTACTGCAGCAACCCCTGGAACACGCCCGACTGCGTGGGGGTGCTGGACGGGAACCTCTCCAGCCGTGCTGCCCTCAACCTCACCCAGCTCCTCAACGCCACCCAGAAGCGCACCAGCCCCAGCGAGGAGTACTGGAGGTACCAGGGCCTGGGATTGGGGATGGGGGAGGTGGTGATGGTGGGGGCTCCACTGACGCTGCTGCCCACTCCCCATACAGGAGGTATGTGCTGAACCTGTCAGATGACATCGGGAACCTTGGTGAGGTGCGGCTGCCCCTCCTCGGCTGCCTCGGTGTCTCCTGGGTCGTTGTCTTCCTCTGCCTCATCAAGGGCGTGAAATCCTCGGGAAAGGTACCTGTGTGTTCCCTCTCCAGGCCCCTCCCTGTGGGTGTGGACATGCCTTCAGGGTAGACGGCCATGTCCCCTCTATGCATAGCCCCTCCCCTACTGGCAATGAACCTCCTGTTGCGGACATGTCCCCATCCCTTCTGGGCACAGCTCTTCCTCCTTTGGCATTGTCCCCGCCCTCTGTGTATGCTCCTCCCATCTGGGAAATGCCACACCCCTGTTACCTGGCCACACCCCTTCTAGACAGCTCCTCCCATGTGGCCATGGCCCCACCTCCTTGACAATAACCCCTTCTCTCCTGGTCTATCACTCCACACTCTGGACCTTAACCCCAGCCCATAGCCACACCTTAGCCACCTGCCTGTGTCCCTGCCCCCATCCCCGCCTCACTGAGGTGCTGCCCCACAGGTGGTGTATTTCACGGCCACCTTCCCCTACGTGGTGCTCACCATCCTCTTCGTGCGTGGCATCACGCTGGAGGGGGCCCTCACTGGCATCATGTACTACCTGACACCCCAGTGGGACAAGATCCTCAATGCCAAGGTGAGCAGGGACGAAGGGTGGTGGGCAGCCAGGGCTGAGCGGGGCTGGGGGCACAGCATTGACCATCCCACTGCCACAGGTGTGGGGTGATGCGGCCTCACAGATCTTCTACTCGCTGGGCTGTGCCTGGGGCGGGCTCATCACCATGGCCTCCTACAACAAGTTCAACAACAACTGCTACCGGTGAGTGCCCGACCACGGCCCCCCATCCCTTCCACTGCCTCGTGCCCACTCCTGGCCCTGACTCCTCTTCCCACAGGGACAGCATCATCATCAGCATCACCAACTGTGCTACCAGCGTCTATGCTGGCTTTGTCATCTTCTCCATCCTGGGCTTCATGGCCAACCACTTGGGTGTGGATGTCTCCAAGGTGGCTGACCATGGGCCAGGCCTGGCCTTTGTCGCCTATCCTGAGGCTCTCACTTTGCTCCCCATCTCGCCACTGTGGTCCATTCTCTTCTTCTTTATGCTCATCCTCCTGGGGCTGGGTACACAGGTAGGTCATGGTGGGGCCAGCATGTTCAGATGGGGTGGCATGGTGGGCCAGGGTGGTGACATGCTGCCCCCTCTGCCCCATACACAGTTCTGCCTGCTGGAGACTCTGGTCACGGCCATTGTGGATGAGGTGGGCAACGAGTGGATCATCCGCAAAAAGACCTTCGTAACGCTGGGAGTGGCTGTGGCTGGCTTCCTGCTGGGCGTCCCGCTCACCACGCAGGTAGGTGACCGTGGGACTGTCGCCACGGGGTGCCATTGCCACAGCCACCTTCATCAGCCACACCCACTTTGTTGCCACCGTGCTGGTAGTGACAGCCAGGGCCTGGTCTTGCCACGCCAACACTGGTGACGGTATCCAGAATTAAGTGTCTCCATGCTGACTGTGGCATCAGGCATTGCCATGCCAGCTGTGGTGGCAGTATCTGAGCTGTGTGTTGCCAGCACAGTCAGCATGGCTGTGCTGTTGCCCTGGCAGAAGTGGTGGTACTGCAGGGGCAGCTGTGCCAATGGGTCTGTCTTCCAGGCGGGCATCTACTGGCTCCTGCTGATGGACAACTACGCCGCCAGCTTCTCCCTGGTGGTCATCTCCTGCATCATGTGTGTGGCCATCATGTACATCTATGGTAGGTGCAGCTGCCTGCAGCCAGTCGGACAGTAGGGGTGGCCCAGCCAGCCTGTGCTCCATGGGGAGGCTGTCGCCCAATTGGGAGCTGCAGGCTGGCAGGTGCCACCACGAGGGTGCTGGGGCTGGAGCCAGTGAGGGGGCTCAGGTCATCACCAGGGCTGATGGTCACTTTTCTCCCCAGGGCACCGCAACTACTTCAAGGACATTGAGATGATGCTGGGCTTTCCTCCCCCACTCTTCTTCCAGATCTGCTGGCGCTTCATCTCACCTGCCATCATATTTGTGAGCATTGCAACCATGGGGCATTGGGCCGTGGGAGGAGGGGGCAAGGAGCTCACCTGGACATGGCACCCCCTGGAGAGGAGAGTGCTGGGCTGCAGGAGAGCAGGAATAGGGCAGAGCAGGGAAGTTGTGGGGGCACAGAGCAAGCTAGCTGCTCCCCACTGGCTGATTCTGCCTATCCCTTTCCAGTTCATCCTGGTCTTCACAGTGATCCAGTACCGGCCCATCTCCTACAATGAGTATGTCTACCCTACCTGGGCCATCAGCATCGGCTTCCTCATGGCACTCTCTTCCGTCATCTGCATCCCCATCTACGCCATCTACAAAGTGTGCCGTTCTGAGGGGGACACACTGCTTGAGGTGGGTGGCCAGCAGCTACACCCCTTTATCTATGTCCTACCTGGGGCTGCCAGCAAGGCTGTCCCTTACCTCACTGGAGCTGTCAGCAGTGGCTGCGTGCAGGCAGTATGCATGGGGCACCACATTTCTGTGCACCCCTGGAAGCTACTGGCATGTTCCTGCAGACTGGGGCAAGGGAGTATGGTGGGTGCTAATCTTGTCTCCATCCTCTCCCTTTCTCTCTAGCGCTTGAAAAATGCTACCAAGGCAAGCAAGGACTGGGGCCCAGCGCTGCCAGAGCACCGCAGTGGGCGCTACGCCCCGGTGTTCAGCCCTTCCACCGAGTCCCACCTGGAGGTGCAGCCCCTGCAGCCAGAGAAGGGCCAGAGCGAGGCAGCGGCTGCATCCCCCGTGCAGGGCAGCAATGGCTCAGCCCACAGCCAGGACTCCAGACTGTGACCCCCCACAATCCTCGCACCCCTCTAACCCCTCTTGCACCTTCCGCTGGCGGAGCCTGGCTCCGGGCCGCACCGGACCACGGGGGCTCTCAGCACCCATCCCCGAGACCCCCCCCACCTCCTCGCCGGTTAACCCCTCCCGCCCCCGCCCCCGTGGCGTTCGTTAACCCTCGTGTTTACGGTAACCTTTGTGCTCGATGCTGGGACAAGAGAGGAGGGGGCACAGCCCCGGGCAAGCCGGGAGCCAGAGGCACCTTGCAGGGGCCTTGACCTGGGGGTATGCATAGGAGGGGGGGGTGGGATGCTCCCAGGCTCCCACCTCCCCCTCCCTAAGCCAGGCAGCCTGCTCTGCCATGGGGCACCCTCCTGACCTTCCTTTGAGGAGGACATGGGGTGGGACCAGGGTTGGGCATGCCAGCACTGCCCGCAGCCTGTGTGTGCACAAGGCCATCATGGCAGGGCTTGGCACTGCAGGGACCCCCAGCCCAGGTGGGCACCCACTGTGGCTCAGAGCCTACTGGGTCTCACAGGTCGTCATGCCCAGGGGTGGTGCCAGGCACCAGGCCAGCACAGGGAGATGGGGGGCAAGCATGGTGCTTGCACTGGCAGGGGGATCTGACGGCACAAGACACAAGCACTTAGAGCACACGTGTGTACACGTGTGTGTCCCTCACAGACACAGCATGGGCACACATGTGGCGTACGTGGGCATGCACATATGCACGGTACACTGGGGCTGTGCAGGCAATGAGCTGGTATGCTCCCCTCCATGCACCCCTCCACCCTGTGGCCCCACTGGGGGCTGTGGGTGCCCTTCAGGGTGGCCAGGCATCGCCTACAACGCTGGGCACAGCCACAAGCAGCATGGGCACAGCCCAGTGCTGCTGCCTGCCCCACGGTGGGGCAGGAGGCTGGGGAGTACTTAAGCCTGGCCAGGGGGTAACCAGACAGGGATGAGGTCCAGCTCTCCCTGGCAGCCCTAGCACTGGCAGGGGAGGACCCTCCATGGTGCTAAGGGGGAGCAGGATGGACCGGCCTCCCCCAGCTGCTGCTTAGCAAGAGGTACCAGCGGAGACACGAAGGGCTGCACCAGCCCACTCGCTCCGAGCCATCTGGGGATGCTCAGTCCCCAACCAGTATTAGTGGAACAGGATGCACTGGCAAAGGCCGGGCGGTTTTAAATCTGTCTTCCAGCTCCTGCCAAAGGGCTTGGAGCTCTTGATTTGGGGTGGATGGGATGAGACCCTTCCTGCCCCGCTTGCTCCCCTCCCAGCCAGCACCCTGTGCTCCCTATGTTGCAGCCCCGAGGCTGGCACAGGGACATGGCACAGCTTGGCACGGTGGCGGGAGGCGGTGGGCAGCGAGCCCCAGCAGGATGTTCCAGCTCCCCGTCCCGAGCCCCCCGTCGTGCTGCGGCGAGGGGTGCAGGTTCCCGCATGGTGCCCGTGCCCTGCCCCTCAAGTCACGCCGCTACTCTTCACCTCTAATTGTTAGCAATAACGCGCGCGTCCCTGGGCAGCGCTGCCTGTGCCAGTGTCTCTGGGCAGCGCTGCCTGTGCCAGTGTCTCTCCTGGTGTAGAGTTCTAAAGTATCCTAGATTTTAATGAGATTTATATTCCTGAGGCTGTGTCCCACTGTGCGCTTCTTTGGGAACCATGTGGCAGGAGGGACGGGTTGAAGAGTGAGGGACCACACTTAATGGGTGCAGCGCTTATCCCCTGATGCCAAGTTCTGGCACTGAACAGCGAGGCTGGGTCCTGGGGAATTCTCCTTTGCCCTACTTGGATGTACAAAACCAGCTGGAGGTCAGGCAGAGGATGGAGGACAGGAGTTTATCCCTGCTGGGGGAGAACACTGTCCCCAAATGGATGGGAGAGCAGCAAATGTCCATGGGACAGTGAGGACAGCTGGTTTTGCCCTGTGCACTTTGCCCTTGCTGGGACTGGGCACCTTCTTGGGTCCCCCTGCATTGCTGAGTGAGCTGGGGGAGCTCCAGAAGGCGACAGGGTGAAGCAGGGGCTCTGCCTCCCAGCCAGCAGCTGGAGGTGGCAGACAGGCCTTCCCCTCTGTACTCCACAATCTCACTTCCTCAGCAGATGGTGCTTTCTCCCACCCCACCCCCCCCCAGCCCCACAAACCCTGCCAACTTTTCAAACTTTTATTAAATACAAAACCCCCGGTCTCTACGACCGAACGCTGCATTCAACGTACGCTGAAAAAAGGGTCAGACATTCAAATGTACAAAAGTCACCAGTGCCCCCCAGCCCTGGCAAGCTGCCCCACTCCCAACCCTGCTGCTCCCAGCCCCCCATGGAGCGTCAGGGGTGCTAGGGCTCCCAGTCCCATGGAGGGGCACAGGGCTCCCGCCCTGCATGGTCCCGGCCTCTCCTGGCTGCAGCCCCCCTGCCCCTGGCCTGGAAGGGGGAAGGCAGACAAGGGGAGACCTCAAGGGGAAGATTCCCTCCCTGCTAGAGGGGGGCTGCACCAGCCCCCACCAAGAGGGGCTGGGGGTTCAAATGAGCCCTACTTCCCTCACCAAAGGGGGGAGAGCAGGTGAGGGCAGGCACAGGCAGGGGCTGCACACACACACACAGCACCTGCCTTTGGGGAAGGGGGATGGGATATAGCTGCCATCCCCCCAGCCCTGGGAAAACTGAGGCACAGCGAGGGGCATTCGCTAATCAGAGGTCTCTGTTTGGCAGAGCTGAGACAGGGCCCGGCTCTAAGCACCAGACTAAAGCAGAGGAAGACAGCAAGCCACGTCTGTGTGCCCAGCAGCACGGGCAGGGCCCAGCCAGGGCAGCAACCTCACCCTGATCCTGCCTGCCTGGGGGGCCCAGGCTGCTCCCATCCCCAGCTGGGGCAGCAGTGGCTCCAGCGCTGGTAAAGGGGGAAGCCTGCACCCCACTTCTCACAGCGCTGGTAGGGACCCTCCAGCTCTCACAGAGCAGAAGGATTTCACCCTCCCTGCCCAGGGTGCAGGCAGGAGCTGGCATGGACTGGGGGCTCCTTGCCAGGCCTGGGGTTGCCCCCTCCCTCTGTGCCAGGAGCCGCTCGCAGGGCAGCCGGGCTCGTCCACCAACACACCATGTGTGGGGCAGGGGTCCTGCAAACACACTCGTGGGGATGGGGGGGACAGAGAAATCCTGGGGACCAAAGGGCCGGCTGGGGGGCAGCCGTCTCCAGAAGGCAGCAGAGTAGGCAGAAAACATCCCTGTCCAGTCCTGGCTCTTGAGCTGGGGCAAAACCCGCCATGCCCAGCCAGCCTGGGCACAGGGGTTCCCGCTGACAGGAGCACTAGCCGCGGGCCAGGCGGGGCGGTGGCCTGCCAATCTCCACCGTGATGTTGGTGTACATGGGCTGGCGGGAGATCTCCACCAGCCGGTACTGCAGCGAGCTGATCCCATCCCGCTTCATCGTCATTTTGGTGTTCTGGATCTTGGTGAATCTGGTGGAAAGAAGAGCAGGAGGAGGATGGGGGGATGTCTTGCTGTAGTGCCAGCAGTGCTGGACATCTGTGGGGGTGAGCAGCCAAGTGATTGCCCAGTGTCCCAACTGCCCCAGCCCTGTGGCTCACTCACCTCTGCGGGTTGGGCTCGTTGTGTTTGTCGCGTTCATGCTTAATCATGCGGTACCTCCCAATGCGGATGTCGGGCCTCGACACCTTCATGCCATTCAGGGAGATGCTGGGGGCCAGGAGCAGGGTGGGATCAGTGTGTGGGCACCAGGGTGGGACATTCCCCAGCCCAGAGACCTCCGGGTTTAGACCCCAGGCAAAATCAACCTGTCCCTGGTTAAACAAAGCTGTGCCAAGCCAAGATGAGCAAAGCAAGGCCCCACCCAGGCCAGTGTCACGACCTAGGGTGCCACATGCACCACGGCAGTGTGCCCAAAGCACCACTCCTGTCCAGGGACTGGCAGCTGCATTCAGCCTGTGCTGCACCCAGGCAGCCATCCATGTGCAGCCATCCATCCCTCCCTCCCTTCCTCCCTCCCTCTGCGGCCCCTGCCCTTTACATTCCCTGAATGCCGCTGCCCTAGCCCTTTCCTTGGAGCTCTCCCCTCAGATTAACGGCTGCCTGAAGCTCTTCCAGAGCTCCACATGCTTCTTGTCCCCCACCCAGAGCCCACCTTGTGTGGGAATCACAACTGTGCCATGTGCCCAGGGCTCCCACAAGAGTATTTAGCTCGTCTGGCCATTACAGGCTGGTTACACCCCACTGGCTGCACACGGCTCCCCTGGGCAGCACCGTGGGGGAACCCATGGGAGGTGAGGTGGCCACTGTCCAGCTCTGGCACCCAACGCAGGGTGTGGGGGGATTGGGCTCTGCTCCACATGCAGCTGTACTGCTGCCTGCCGGCTGCCAGCAGGAATGACTGCGTGGCTGCTGCACGGCCACCACTGAGATGCTTCCAAGCTTTTAATCTCAGCTCTGGACATACCCAAGTTTAGCAACCCAGCCCTTGTATGGAGCAGAGCCCACAGGCACACCACCCTGCAGGTGCAGCACATACCACACTGCAGGCTTCAGCCACAAGGGAGGCACAGGGGTGTCCTGCAGCCCCCCAGCAACGTGGGAGAGGCCAGTTCCATCCATGAGGGTCATCAACACTAAAGTTGGAGTGTAATTCAATCCCTCCCTGACATGTGGCATTGCAGATGCACATCCCCCACAAAACTGGGAACACCAGTGCTGTAAGAGTGCTACGTCGGTGCTCGGTGGGGAGCCTGGTACACCCCAATCAGTCAGTGCTAATGAGGGGTTGGGCACCTACCGATTAAAGATGTCATCGTCCTCTCCTCCCCAGCCCCAGTACTCATTGGGAAAGCCATTGATCTTCAGGAACTGGGACTTGCTCAGCCCAGAGACACCGCCAAAGTAGCCGGCATAGGGCAGCCTGCAGGTTGACAGCAAATGGGTCAGCCCCAGGGACAAGCAAAGATGGAGGTGAGCCCCATGGGGATGCCCAGGTACAAGCACCGACCCCTTCCTGTGTCACCCTCCTACCCAGGGTACCCTCTTCCATCTCAGGTCCACAATTTGATCCATTGACCTCATGCCTGCCCCAGGTGACAATCGAGGATGGTTGCCCTGATGTCATCCCAGAGAGATATTCCAGCCCTGCCTGGACAGAAACACTCCACCTCCCCAGGGCACCCACCTGAACCCAAACTTGTCCATGCCAACAGCAAAGTGCCGTGGCTGCTCGTAGCAGCGATAGAGGTTGCGATCGTCCATGGGGATGAGGTCCACGTCGCTGAAAATGAAGCAGTCATACTCCTCATCGTCCTTGAGTGCCTCCATGAATCCCACGTTGAGCAGCTTGGCCCGGTTGAAGGTGTCTTCACCGAACTGCAGGGCAGAGCTCAGCAACGCCTGCTTGTCCACCCCAGCCCCGCCACCCCC
>VZRV01009277.1:288221-336742 GCA_013398115.1 Falcunculus frontatus
AGCCCCTGCCCCCCTCTCCTGGTTGATGATGTAGATACCATAAGCCACCTTCTGCCGGCGCAGGATGGGGTGCAGGTAGTGCAGCCAGTACTTGAGGTGGTGCTCGCGGTGCCGGAAGGGGATGAGGATGGCCACCTTCTGCCGGGGTAGGCAGTCTGGGGGGGTGTACTTGCCGCCCTGGCGCACATCAGGGTTCTCCCGCTGCACTCGCTCCATGCTCATGGGAGAGGTGAACTCGATGAGCAGGCGCCCAACTGTGAGAGGGTGATGCCCACAGGACAGGACACGGTCAGGGTCATGGTCACCTGCTGCTTCCGCCCAGAGTGGTAAAGCAAACAGCGAGGGGGACCTGCAAGGGGGACCGGCACTGCCAAGGGCAGAGAGCACCCAAAACCTTTCCTAAACAGGGGCAGAGAGACTAGGCTAACAAAACCTGAAACCAGCTGTCCTGATGCAGTTCCAGGCTGGAGTTTCTCTACTACTTCATGGGGAAGCCATGCCCAGGGCCCAGGGGATAAGCCACGGCCACCCACCTCAGCCCTGTGTTCGGAGTCAGAGCCCAAATTCATCCCCAATGCTCACCCAGCATGTCTCACCTAAGCCAGGAGGTGTCTCCTGGCAGGGCTGCAAGGGCTTCTCAGTGGTGGACTGATTGGTGCTGGGCTTGGTGCTGGGGGATGGGGCCTCAGCACCGGCTGGCCCGTAGCTGGGAACGGTGCCGTTGGGGCGGGAGGAGTTGGAGAAGGGGTGGGCGCGCGAGGCGTTCCTGGTGTTGAAACGGCTGAAGAAGTCCAGGTGCTGCGCGTAGACGTCAAAATAGAGGATCATGATGATGACGAAGTGAAGCAGGCAAAGCAGCAGCACGGCCTTGCAAATCCTTTCCAGGGTCACCCCCAAGAGCAGCCTGGTCATCTTCTGGGCACGGGCAGGCGGACATGTGCGCTTGGCGGGGCAGGGGGGCGGCTCCAGCCACGGTCCTGATCCTGCCAAGACACCTCAAGCTCAGGACACCATGAACCTGAGCTCCCAAACCAGCCCAAATGACACTGGGACAGCAGGAACAGCACAGGCCTGATGCAGAGGTGAAGGTCTTGCAGGTTGGTATGCCAGAGAGCACCCCAGGGAGAATGATGCACCTGGATCCCTGCTCTGAAGGCACAGCCATGGAGATACGAGAGGTCCTCAGCCCCACACAGCAAGTCCTCTCCTTGCTTTCCGAGGCCAGAACAGGACAGACCCACTCCCCTTCCCTTTTCCCTACACAGAGAGAGGATGGGGACACCTCCACCAATTCCACAAAGAGCCTCCATGGAGGGTGAAGAAGGCCCTTGAAGAAGGCCACACTCTCCAAAAACATGGCCAGCCTGGGATGTCCCAAGGGCACCACAGGTGCCCCCACCAGCCACCCCTTTCTGAGGCACCCCACTTCCCTGTTCCCCATTCTGCTCCCTCCCCACAGAACTACACCCCAGAAGCAGCACCAAAGCGGGGTGGCAGTGAAAGTCATGCTGGCAGGGGCCCGCCTCGAGGCATCAAGCAGGTGAGCAGCTGCACGGCAGACACGAAGCTGAGCCAAGCCAAGCTGAGCAGGACATCCCAGCCCCCCTGAGTCAGGGTTTCCTGCCATGTCCAGGGGGGTCTGGCTTACAGTCAGTGGTGCAGATCCTCTCCCCTCCTGCTGATGGTGAGGCCCCCTGAGACACTGGGACTGCTGGGAGTCAGGGTCCCCTTATCTCCCACATGACACCTGGAGCTGGGCCAGAGCCCTACCAGAAAGCCAGCTGGGAGAGTCACTAGAGAGTCCCAGACAAGTCAAACCATCTGGCCTTTCCCAGCCCTGCCACTGCCAGGGCTCAGGCTGCAGCACAGCCATGCACCCCAGTTCCTGCCCTGATCCCTGCCCTGCTAGTCCCTGCTTTCAGGGAAGCCGCTAGGACATGGCGAGACAATCACAAGGGACAGGCACCGGGGTTCACAAGGCCCTGGGGACCTCGGGATAGGCCAGCATTGCTGCATGGTCCCTGGGGGGACCTTGGTGGCTGGGGATCTGCAGCAGGACCCCCCAACAGGAGTGCAGGTAGCACCCAACAGTGCTGGCAACCGGTCACTGGCAGCTGCCAGCCCTGTCCAGTGGGGGCCCCCAGGGAGCCACAGAGCACTGATTCGGCAGTGATGGCCATATAGGATGGGTGTGGGGATTGGAGCTGAGGTGTGAAGCAGGATCCTTTGCCCAATCCTGCTCTGGTGTGTCCTCTCCCAGTCACAGAACTGACCCTGGCAGGCAGACCCTGGAGCCCACCCCAGGCACTGGAAAAGGCTCTGAGCCTAATGCCCCAGCTATGTCCACCCTCCCTCTACAGGATGCAGAGCAGTATCCCTGTGGGAAGGGGTGTCCCGGCATTTATCAGCAGCCCAAACCCACATCCAGTTTTTTTCTAGAAAGTAGCTCTCTGAAGAAAAGCTGGCTTTGCTGTTATCGCCCAAACTTTCATCCGATCACAGTGCCTTGTCACCCCGCACAGCCCTTGACACAGGGACCTGCCTGCCCCCAGCACCTGCCAGAAACCCTCCCCAAAAACCTGTGCAGCATATGGAGCAGTGGTGCCTCAACAGCCAGACGGGGAGGAGACAGGGAAAAATCAGAGCTGGCTTTAGGGGTCCTTTGGCAGAGCGGTCCACGAGGCAAGTAGAGAGTGACGCTCAGCAAGAACAAAAGCAAAGCACTCCATCAAACAGCGGCCACAGGACATCACGAACATGAGTGGGCTTAGAAACAACTGCTAAGGAGGGGGTTATGAAATATGATGTCATCTCCCCCCACCGCAGCATCTGGTGGGAGAGACCAAAAGCAACCTGGGGCCAGGGAGCCGGTCCCCAGGGTTTCACGCCGGTGCAGTGTGTGCCATGCAGCTAGTGATGCTCGTTTTGGAGGGGATGCTCAACCCCGTGGAGTCAATCCTTCTTCCCACAAGACATCCCAGGGCTGGGAGAAGGGAGGCACGGTGGGAGCCAATGGCCCCGATGCCTTAAAGGTGGCCACCTCCAGGCCAAAAGTGGGGCGAGGGGCCGCATTCAGCACAACTAACACTCCCCCGCCCCCTAATTTTTCCCAGTCCCCGACACATGCAAAAACTTATTAAAAAAATGAGAAACAACCTCAAAATTAAGGCTTATTCACGAGCCGGGGTGGTGTCGCCCATGAGCGACCGGGATTGCATCCCCCGGGTCGTATCCCGGGCCTCCCCCGCCCGGCCAGGCCTGCCCGCGCCGCTCCACTCACCGCGGCCTCGGGGCTGCCGCGCCGCCCCGGCGCCGGTCAGCGACCCCCGCCGCCGCCTCCTTCTCTTCCTCTTCCTTCTCTTCCTCNGCCGCCACCGCCCGCCCCGGAGCCGCGGGCCGAGGAGGGCAGTCCCGCAGGCACGGGGGCCCACGGACGCGGATCCCACGGATGCAGACACACCCCGGGGTGCGCGATGCCTGCGGCTCCACCACGGAATGCTCAGCCCTTGGCCCCAGGCGCGGCACCGGGGACCCTCCAAGCACCTCCGGGACACAGGCACAGGGTGTCCCGGCCTTTCTTCGTTCCATTGCTCCCCGCTGCCGGGAGGCAGCGCTTCCACGGACCCACCTGCGGCGACTCCCACGCTCCCGGCAGTTGGTGCTGGCTCAGCGTCCGTTGTAATCTATTTGTGGTTCCTTCCCCCCCACACCACCCTTTCTATGTTTCATTGCTAGGAAACACTGGAATCTCACTCTCCTTACCACAGCGGCATCACTGAAAGGTCTTGGTCTGGTCCTACCGCAAGTTAGGCCAACCCCAAGTAGTTTTCGCATTGTCTGCTGCCTTTCCCTTCCTGCCACCCCCTCAGCTCCCCAGCCCCTTTCCCCAGCACTTGTGCTTGCTTAGAGCAACCCCTCTCCCTGAGGCTTCTCCTCCTCCCATGCCTGGCTGCTCACCCAAGCAAAGGCTTTCACGCTCCCTTCAGCTCCCTTCAGCAGGCAACCTTTCAGAAGAGAACCGAATGGCACCCAACCAGCCCAGCCCTGCTCCACCCCTGCATACAAGCCCTGCTGAAAGCAGTCCAACTTCTGCCTCCAGCTCTTGGTTTGGCTCCTCAGCAGGTGGCATTTTCCTCATCAATACCTACACGTGGTTACCAAAATATCTTTTAACTCCCGCTGCTGCTGCTGCTTCTAAATGAGACAAGGTGTAAGATCCTGGAGCCTTAAGTTTTCCTCTGCTTGAGCGGCAGGTGTTTCGGCAGGTGTTTAGTCCAAGTCCTGGAACCCAAGAACACACACCCAGAATGAGGTGAGCACAGGGCGTGCTCACCCTATCACCACTGGCTACGGTAGGCGGGCTGTGGGTCACCCTGAGAGCAGCCCTGATGGGTCTCATATCCTTATAAGAGGCCTGGAACCCATTCCCCTGCCAAAGCTGTGATACACACAGGCAGGATTGGGAGAGTGGAAATGCACCTCATAGAGGCACTTTTCTGACAGCCAGAAGCATTTCTATCTGAGCAGGGCAGGGCAAGGCCCATCCCTGAAAGACAAGTGGGTGAGTCTTTCAAGACAGCTGCTGACCAGGAAGATGATTAACCCATAAAGCAGCTTCTCTTAACACCAGCACAGTCTCTCTGACCCCAGGCAGCTCCTTCCTGGGATTGGTGTGGTTTGATAAGGTGGCTCTGCAGCTCCCAAGGGCCTCATGTCTCCAGCCTGCAGGAGGAGCAATGGGGTGCAGCTCTCATGCAGGACAGGCAAAAGTCTGCCTACACCTGACATCCTTTCTTCCAACCAGGCAGGGCCCAGTTTGTGTCCTGCCACTACACAGGGCACACATTGCTCCTGTGAGAGCCTCTAGTCCCAGGGGACAGCCAGCACAGCTATCAGGGGCAGTGGCTTGGTTTTCCCTCGCAATCGTCATGCACCCAAGGCTGAAATGCAGTTCCAAAACTCATAGGGCAATGTGGAACAGAGGCAGGAGACCAGCAGATCTCAGAGGGGTTGTGCAGAGGCAGCTGCCCTAGTTCAAGGGCAAGAATCAGCAGGCTCCAGCAGCCTCACTGCTGTCCCAGCCTGTTGCATCCACGTGGGAAGAGAGGGGCAGCTCCAGGCGTGCATCTGCTCTGACACTGCCCTGGGAGATCGGTGCTTTCTCTATGAAGGTATACTGGTAGCAGAGCAGGATGAGGGCCTTGTGCTGGATACAGCAGAAGCAGCAGGACCTTGTTCTTCCCTTCCCCCAAGCAGCAGATGAGCTGCAGGTCCAGCTGTCCCCAGCCAGTTTCCCCACACTATTCAGCACAGCCAGGGAGAGGGAACAGAGCCAGCACAAAGCGTCCCCACCCCTGGGACCCTGGATAGAGGGGCACTGCAGACTGAAGAGCCCCAGCACGTAGCCAACAGTCACAGCAGAGAGCTGCTGGCTGGAGGGCGTCCTTTGAAGAGGCAAAAGCTTCACTTGTCTGCCCCTCTGGTGCCCCCCAGCTGCACACTGGGGTTACGGACACCGTGCACACCCCCACTGCACCAAACTACCTGGATGGGAGAGGCCCAAAGCAGCTTGTGTTAGGCTCATGTTGGGCTGCTAGGAGCCTGGCAGAGGCAACTGAGAGCTGCCTGCTGCCTGTTCCAACAGCCTTGTACCTGCTCCAGGCAGCAAGGCATAGCTCCGTGTTCCCACAGCCCAGGCAGGGCGGCTCTTGCAGTTGGAGCAGGCAACAGAATTAACCCCACACAGGCAGGACACCACCAGGCTCCTGGAGCAGGATAGGGGTTTTGCCAGAGGCACAGAGAGGAATCTCTGAGCACTGGGGCAGCCCAAACCAGCATGTGCTCTCTGCAAACCTCCCCAGCATGCACAGGGCAGAGCAAGAGCTGCATCCTTGGACGAGAACCATATTTATTTCACTGACACAGAATTGCACTGATGGTCGATTCTACACACCGGGGACGGGCAGCAGCAGGGCCCCATGGGCTGGGCCAGGCCGCTGGGGGCAGAATTCACACAGAGAAATTTGTTTCTTCCAAGGGGCCGATTGATCTGCAGGACGGGGCTCTACGCAGTCAGGCTCCTGCTCCCAATGCCAGGAATCTCCCACCCCAGTCAAGTATAGAAACATTAAATAAGTATATACAGAACTTCTTGGGGTGGGCTGGAATAGGCTGAGTGCAAGAGGGCTCAGCCCATTTTTACTCTAGATGTCTAGAAAGAAAGAAAGAAGACAGGTTAGATTGTGGCCCACAAACCCCAGCTCAGCACCCCAGTCCCACTCAAGCACCACAGGACCATCCAGAAGCTGCAGACAGCTTATCAGTCCTACTGGTAGGACATGAGCATCACACAAGGTGCACCTAAGGTGACACTCGGGCCGTCAAAGGGTTCACAATGTTGCAAATACGCACAGTATGCTGTGGGAAGAGCTGTGCCACCCCAAACCTTGTAAGCAGCCTCCCCATCCCAATGCAGAAGATTGTGCTGAAGCCCCGTTGTCTCTCCCTGGGGCTGGAGAGCATCCAGGGTGACAGGCACCTTGTGCTCACGTAGGCCTGGTGGCCTCAGGAAGCAGGTACCTGCAGGATAGCAACGATGACCCCGAACAGCCCTATGGCACTGCCAAAGATTTCCACGATCAGGATCTTGACGAAGAGGCTGGCATTCTGGGCATCAGCCAGGGCAGCCCCGCTGCCCACAATGCCCACGCAGACCCCACAGAAGAGATTGCATAAACCCACGGTCAGACCAGCTCCAAACATGGAGAAACCTGTGAGAGAGGAACACTGCAAGAGCAGGGGGTAACCCCCTTCCACCTGCACCCAGGACATGCTGCAGAAGCTCTGCCTCGAGGTGATGGAAGACCTGGAGCTGCCAAGTCCCAGAACTGCCCTGTTTGGGGAGCAGGACTGCTCTGAGGTGTGCCCCGGCTCCCACAGTGCCAGGGACAGCAATATGCTGCCACCCAGGGGAGGAGCAGTGCTGCTGCTGGGCAGCACAGCCCAGGTGGGCTGTGGTGCAGGAGGACCTCAAGAAGGTAAGTAAAAAGCTGCCTTTTGGCAGAAGAGTCACGTGTCCTTCAGACACCAGCAGCAGGCCATGGGTAGGTCAGAGGGTGGGGGCCAGGGTGTGGCAGTGCTCACAGCGACAGCACCAGGGACCCAGCAGTCCTTACCTGCGTGGTAGTTCCTGGCTCCAATCTCTTCTGGGGTGACTCCATTGAAAGGCTGAGAGAAAGCACAGGACCTGGGTTAGTGACAAGCCTGTGGTTTCTGGAAAAGGTACCTGTCCCTGATACAGCATGAGGCAGCCACATTTCAGCCAGAGCTGGTTCCTGACTCCATGTCAGGCTGGCTTCATGGCATCTGCCCTGTGTGTGCTCTCCCAACCCTCTCTTCATCACAGGCAAGGATCACTACACAGACAACCAGTCCAGGGGCTCCCAAAGGCACAACAGTGTTCAAAGTTCCCACAGGGCTACCGCTCACAACACTGGCCCATGACCAGCTGCCCATCCCCACCATGGCCCCGAGGCCGGCGCAGGGATGGCCGGGCAGGCCAGGTGCTCCCGTACCTCAGCCATGTTACTGATGACTATTGCCATGATGATCCCGTAGATGGCCACGGCCTCGCAGAAAATGATGCTGTGGGAGAAAGGCAAAGCCTGAGCACAGCATCTCAGTCAGTCTGACCAGAGTGTCCCAGGGGGAAGACCCCAGCCCAAGGAGCCCCTGCCACTTCATGCCCAGCCAGCCAGACCCCTCCACAGCCATATGGGAAGCTACCCACTGCTTTCTTTTCAAACTAGGGGGAGCTGCCAAACACAAAGGCTGGATGCTGGTTGTGCTGTGGCACCTGAATAAGCTGCAAGGATCCTGTAGGAAGCAGGCCTAGGAAGCCCTGCCCTTCACCAGCCCCTTTCTACTCCTTGTGGAAGGGTTGTGCAAGGAGAACCCTTGCCTAGGCAGGATGTGTGATCTCAGGGTGTTTGTTTTGAACACACTGGGCCCATTCACAGCGTGATAGCACACAGTGACCCTTCAAAGCAGCACTCTGGCTCCTTTAGGGCTCTCTTTGTTTTGAAAGCAAACAGCATCAGCAGCTCAGCAAGGAACAGTCTGCCAGCAGCACCCAGCTAGAGAGCAGACAGAAGCCTCTTCACTGGGTTGTGACCCGCCTCACTCAGGTGCAGCACGAGAATTAACCCCAGGTCTGTGCTTACCTCACCAGATTCTTCGTTTTGATCCGCGGGGCTTTGACTCCACCACCAATGATGCTGGAGCCCGTGATGTAAATCCCCCTGTAGCAGACAAGGGTGGTTGGTGGAAGGCCTGGCACTCGCAGAATTCTATACAGAAACCAGGATCTTTCAGCTGAGCAAAGAATCCGGCATGCAGCTGGGGGACACTGAGCACTCAGCCTAGCCACTCCCAGGGTAAGAAGGGCCCCAGACTCCACCACCTATACCAGCAAAACTGCTGGGGCTCAAGAGCCACCAGAGGACAGCCTGGGCTCCAGGGCTACAGCTTCCAGAGACTTCCCTGTCTTTCCACTGCCACTGCTGCCTGTGGGCTGGTCCACCCAGACCCCCCAGGGGCCCAGCAATTCAGCCCCCCTGCTGTGGTGACCAACAGCCCTACATGTACATATTTTTCTACCCCTGCTCTGCTTTGGGAAAACTGCAGTGTATACACAGCTACCAAGGTGGGACAGCAGGAGAATGCTGAAGAGCCAGTCCCACTCACCAGGCAGCTCCCACCACAGACAGGGAGATGGCCAAGCCAATGCCCAGGTTGGACCACATGTAGGGTGAGGTCTCCGTCAGAAACCTGGAGAGGAAGAAGTGTCCTGAGTTAGCACAGAGGCTGAGTCCCCATAGTCACACCACACAGCCTACCTCAAAACAGATACCCCTCCACCGAGTTATGAAGCCCAAGATGGGTTGGGCAGCCAGACAGTGGGACATGAGAACCTCTCTCCGCCAGCCAGAAACACGGGACCCTCCCCTGCATGGATCAAGATCTTCCTCCCAAACCCTCACTGTGAAGCAGAAGCCTGGGCTCGGAGACACAGAGGGCAGAGCAGCAATAGCTGCACCAGGATCTCATACGGAGCCAGCCACAGGAACACATGGGCTGCATCCATCCCACCTCCCAGGGAGCAGAGGCCCTGCTCACTGTAGCTCTTGTTCTCCTGCGATGCAGTGACCACTGCTCATCACTGAAAAGCAAGCGCTGCTCCTGGGAGGCACTGCCAGCACCACCTGCCTCCTCACACAGCCCTGAGGATGCCTGTGTTTACAGGGAACTCACCAAGCCACATCGAAGCGGAAGCCCAGGTCAAATATTGTGTAGCAGATCCCTGGAAAGCAAGAACAAGATGGAAACCTCCAGGGAGGCACCAGCTGGATCCAGCACTGCCGGTTCCTCCCCACCTGCAAAGCCCCGAGGCAAAGGCCCAGGAGCACAGCGCAGCATGAAGGAAGGTTACTGGGAACACTGGCTCAGGCATGCAGAGTGAGGGGCAGGGTGTCCCCTCCAAATCCTACCCCCGTGATCCCAACACTTCCACATCAGCACAGGACAGACAGCCTGGACCTGCGATACTGTCAGACCCCATCCCAATCCTGCCCAGAAGATGACTGCAGTTGTTGTCACACCCATTTTCTATTCCCTGAGCACCCACAGACCATGCTGAGTCTCAAGGGCAATCCACAGCCATGTGCCCCAGCACAGCCTCCACTGTGGCTCTCCAATGGCTCAGCTCTGTTGGAGAGCCACAGCTCCAGGGGACCAGCTGTAAGCTCTTCCCTGCCACAGGAGAGACAAGAGGAGCGAGGCTGTGCCCTGACTAACCATTACATGCTGCTACACCACCATCCCATCAGCAGCAACACTGCTTCCCAGGAGCCCATCAACATCAGAAGCTCCAGCTTTTCTCCAACACTCCCTTTGCAAGGCTGTGGGTTCAAGACATGACTGCTGTCCTCAGCATTTTCCCCAGGGTAATTTCCAGATAAATTTAAACTCCAACACAGTCAGGAGACACCAAAGCACTGCCCTAAGAAACTAAGAAAAGCCATTCCTTTCCAAGGAGGGCTTGCCCTGCTGTGTTCACCTCCCACTGGGAACCACAGGCAAGAGTCACATCCCTGCGCAGCCCAGGCACACGCAGAGGTGCTTGCACTGAAACCCTGCCTTACTCTGAGCTCTTGAGTAGGAAACATGGCTGCAGACAGAAAAGACACTTGCTCTTTGCTGGAAAGGGAGGGTGACCCAGCCCTAAGGAACAGATAAGCATAGGTATCGTGGCACTGTGTGCTCCATGCCAGGCAGAGAGGGTGAAGGGACAGCTCTACCATATCTGACTGGAACCAGTGTCTGTGTGACACCGATCCTGAGTACGGTTGGGAAAAGAGGAAATGGGAGACTTTTGAAATGCTCATATGCAGCAAAGAGGGCACTGCACGTGTCCCACAGCTCCCTTCCACCCCAGAGTCGCAGCCTGGAGGTAGGGGGTGATGGCAGTGTGCCCAGCAGAAATATGGGAGCAGGACCATCCCCCACAGGTTGGAGAAGCCCTTCCCTGCACACGGCCAAGACAACTCATCCCACTGGAAGGCCTCAGCACGGCCTCAGTGTAGGGAGACCCTTGCAGCAGGGATGTCCCCATCATTCTTGTGTGCTCACCCCTCCACGTACAGCTCAGGTCTCTGCACCCCACTCACCAGGGGAGCACACAAGCACTGTCAGGCAAGCCAACGAGCCCCATAATGGGAGTGGTAATGCTGGTCACTCTTCCTGCCACAGAATTGGGGTGCCCCCCTCCCCTGCAGCAACACACAAGAATGAGGAATGGTGCCACCACAGCCAGGGAACACAGAGGAAAGCCACAGCTCAGCCTGCACATCTGGCAACCTTCAAGGATGATCTCTGGTGCTGGGCCCAGCCAGCCTGTGACTTGTGTTTTGGCTTTGCTGCTTGGCTGGCAGAGCAGAAACTGAACCCAGCCAGATTCAGCTGCCTCCACTCCCCAGAAGTGGTAAGGAAGAGCTACAACCAGCTCAGGGCAGATCCTCAGGGCACCTTTCATCTCTTCAAGAGCAGGTATAACCTTAGATTCATATACAAAAAAAACAGGGTAAAGGACGCTTTACTGTGAGCTCTGACATCCAGCCCTGAAGCCAGAAGAACAGAAGAGAGGGCAGCAGGACTGGAGGATCAAATCACGGCTTAGGACAAAGACAAAAAGTACAAAGAGACACTGCTGCAACACTGCACAGAGCAAGACCACTTCCTGCTCATGTCTTCCTCAAAAAGGGACTGCAACAGGGCAGGGGAAGTTAAGAGCAACTGGGCTCAGCTCAGTGAGATTTTCCGACAGCCTCACCTTCACAATGTGCGTCTGCACTGGTGTGAGCCACATGATTCAGAGAGCCCAGTGAGGCACAGCCCTGGGCCCACAGAGTTCACCAGGCCCTGGAAACACGAGGGAGTGAGACACCCTTCACTTCGGACTCATTCTCTCCCCTCACCCAAACACTGAAGCAAGAGCCAAGGTCTCCCCAGCCTCCACCTGGTTTGTGGTCACTTCGCTCTGTGCTAAGAGAAAATAACCAGCAGTCCCAGCACAAAATCTACCTGCTGGTCCATGGGCATTAAATCCATCCTCCAAAAGCCCAACGCCTCCAGCAGCAGAGTGTGGGCTGCCATGAGCTGCAACACGGCCATGCAGCAGCTCCACAATCATCCGAACTTGCATGTTCTCTCACGCTGCCACAGCTTGGCAAAGCAAGGCGATCTCTCCACCCGAGAGACATCAACCATCACAGTCTGAAGGTCCAGGCTCCTCCTGCCTTTACCTCCCCTAATCTGCCAAATCCAAGCACGACCCGTGACTGGCACCAGCACCCTTCTGCTCTCGCACGCACAGAGAAGCAAATCAACTGCTCATGCCAGAGAGGCTCAGAGCGCTGAGAGCTGCACATCCAGCAGCGACTGGGAGTTACACGGCACCGCTGGGGGCTCCGAGGGAGCAGCTACAAGCCCCGAGGGGTGATGCCCAGGCTGGGGAGCCCCACAGCAGCGCTCCCTGTCGTGCCGTAGACCACGGACCAGCCCCGGGGAGCACCGCGGCAACCGGAGGCCTGACAACGCTGTACCCCTCAACCCCCGCCTTCCTTTCTCAAACGAGAGCAACCCTCCCAGCCCCTCTCGAGAAAGGGAGCAGCCAGCACGGCCATAGGCACGAACCGCAGCCTCCCCTCGGGCCCGGAGACCCCTCCTGCCCCACGGCTCAGCCCCGCAGCGCGGCCCCGTGACCCCCCGCCTCCGCGGCCCCGCGCCCTCCCCCGCCCCGGCGCTGACCGACGCCAAGCAGCGTGGTCCAGAAGGCGAGGCCGAGCCCCGAGTAGAGCAGGGCGAGCCCCGTCATGGCGGCGGCGGGACCGGGCGGCGCGGCGGGAGCAGATCGGGCCGGGTCACCTGACCCCCGCGCTGCACGTGACCGGAACTGCAGCGCTCGCACGGCGGTGGCGTAACGCCACCGACGCCACCGCGCCCGCTTATTGGCTGCCTGGTTTGACGGCGGCGGGAGAACTACATACACCATAATGCACCGCGACCAACGCGTCTTTCCATTGGCTGGCCTCCCCTCTCCACCCCCTTGTGGCGGGACTTCTGGGTGAGGGGAGGGCAGAGCCGAGCTCCCATTGGCCAGTGCCGCGCCGCAGCCCGGAAGCGGGTGCAGGGTCCCGCGTGCCGCCATGGCCGCGGTCTTCAGCAGCGACGGGGAGGCTGCGCTGCGGCGGGAGCTGTGCGCGGCCGTGGCGGCGGCACCGCGGGGCGATCTCGACGGCTTCTACGAGATGGGCCGGGCCGCCGCCTTCGTACGGGATGGCGGGTTCCGCAAGGTGAGTGGGACCGAGGGTGGAGCCGGCCGGGGGCCGCGCGCTGCACCCTCTCCCAGTGCCTCACAGGATTGTTAGCGTTGGAAGGCACCTCTGGAGATCATCCAGTCCAACCCCCTTGCCAAGGCAGGGTCACCAGAGCAGGTTACACAGCAATGCATCCAGATGTGTTTGGAATGTCTCCTGTGGCAGAGACTCCACGACTTCCCTGGGCAGCTGTTCCAGTGCTCTGCCAACCCTCAGTGTAAAGAAGTTCTTCTTCATGTTGACATGAAATTTCTTGTGTTTTAGTTTATGGCCATTGCTCCTTCCTCTGTCCTGTTGCTGGGCACCGCTGAAAAGAGTCCGGCACCATCCTCTTGGCACCCACCTTTGAGATATTTGTGTGCATTAATGAGATCCTGTCCTGGTTCCAGGCAGGACAGGGTTAATTTTTGCAGTAGCCAGGAGGGGGCATGGCCAGGACCCAGAGGTTGTGCTGTACCACTTCCCATAATTTTTTGGGGACAGGGAAGGGGTTCTTCCCGGGTCTTGTAGTGTCGCATATTCAGGTATTGTCAGAGCCCTGCATTGAGCACTCATGTGTGAATCGTTTGTCTCTTGTACACTGTTATTCATATTGTTGCTGTTACCATTGGTTTTCTTATTTAATTTGCTGTTTCCAGTAAATTGTTCTGATCTTGACCTGTGATCTTTACCCTTTGTGCCTCTGATTCTCTGCTCCATCCCGCTGCAGGAAGAAGGGGAGGGGGGAGCATGGTTTGGAGAGGCTCAGTGGGAAAACTAAATTGAGGAGTACCATTCCTAAACCACAACAGATCTCCTCTCAGTCTTCTCTAGACTAAAGAGGCCCAGGTCCCACAGTCTCTTCTCATAAGAGAGATGCCCCAGACCTGTCATCATCTTTGTGGCCTCTGTTGGACCTTCTCCCATAGCTCCTTGCCTTTCTTACACTGAGGAGCCCAGAACTGGAGGCAGTACTCCTGATGTGCCTCACCAGGGTCAAGTAGAAGGGCAGGATCATCTCTCTCAGCCTGCTGGCCACACTCTTCCCGATGCACTCCAGGATCCCATTGGCGCTCCTGGCTGTAAGAGCCCTGCCAGCTCATGTCAACTTGTCACCCACCAAGACTCCCAGGTCCTTATCTGCAGAACTGCTCTCTAGTAGGTCAGCCCCCAGCCTGTGCTGGTAGTTGGGGTTATTCCTCTCCAGGTGCAGTACCCTACACTTGCCCTTATTGACCCTCATTAGGTTTCTCTCTGCATAATTCTCCAGACTATCAAGGTCCTGCTGAATGGCACAGCCTTCAGGTGTATCAGCTACTCTCCCACTTTCATATCATCAGCAAATTTGCTGAGGGTACATTCTATCCATTCTATCCCCTTCTGTCCCTTCATCTTGCCCTCCCCAGTGCCTCATTCCCCATCTGCCTCACCCCTCGTTCCCCTCAGGTTGCCCTGCAGTTCCCTGATGAGCTCCTGGCAGACGCAGTGGAGGTGGCAGCGCAGATGGAGGCAGCCACTGGGGCCCAGATGTATGTGTTAGGAGACACCACGTACGGCAGGTCGGTGTGGGGCTTTGCAGGGTGTCCTGGGGTTCCCCTGCGGGCAGGAATGGGGCGGTGCCAGGGAGGAGGGAGAGCTCCATGCTGCAGAGCCCATCTGACACCGGGTTCTCCTCCCAGCTGCTGCGTGGATGAAGTGGCTGCTGAGCACGTGGGTGCTGAGGCAGTGCTGCACTACGGCCCAGCCTGCCTCAGCCCCTGCAGAAAGCTCCCGGTGCTGCACATCTTTGGGCAGCAGCCCCTGGACGTCAGGCGCTGTGCAGAGGCATTCCGGGAGCTCTACCCCGAGCGGCACAGCTGTGTGGTGGTGCTGAGCGATGTGGTCTATGCCCGTGCGATGGGTGAGTGCTCTGGGGTGGGGAGGGGGGCTCTGGTACTGCTCTGAGCTCTGCAGAGCTGCCAGAATGAGACCAAGCAGGCATTCATTCCCCAGACATTGGCAGCTTTGATTTCTGTCTTCTCCCCTGATCTGTTGCACCTTCTCCATGTCAGGACTGCGGCCAAGTTTTGTTCTCACTCTTCCTTCAGGTGAGCTGGAGAAGCAACTGTGCCCTGAGTACCCCAATATCATCTTCTCCAGGCTGGTGTGTGGAGACCCTCCTGGCCCCACAGTGCCTGGGGAGGAGCGGAAGTTTGGTCGCCAGTTTGTGGTGGAGGCTGCAGGAGGGCTGCAGGACTATGCCATGTTCTATGTGGGAGCTGAGGGCCTTGCCCTCACCAGCTTCATGCTGACCTGGAACCGCTGCCCCTTCAGCTCCTTCAACCCTGTCACCGGCTGCGGCCGCCGCGAGACCCTCAATGTCAACCGGGCCCTGATGCGCCGCCTGTACCTGGTGGAGCGGGCCCGGGATGCCAGTGTGGTGGGTATCCTGGTGGGCACCCTTGGCGTGGCGGGCTACCTGACCGTGCTGCAGCACCTCCGCGAGCTGCTGTGCCGGGCTGGAAAGCGCAGCTACACACTGGCCGTGGGGAAGCCCAACCCCGCCAAGCTGGCCAACTTCCTGGAGGTGGACATCTTCGTCCTGGTGGCCTGTGCTCAGAACTCCCTCCTGGACTCCAGTGACTTCTACCGACCTGTTGTGACCCCCTATGAGCTGGAGCTGGCCTGCAACCCGGCCCTTGAGTGGACGGGGAACTACCACACAGACTTCAGAGACCTGCTGCCAGGTAATAGCTAGAGACAGCTGCCCAACACCCTCCCAGGCTGCCCTGCCTGTAGGCTGCAGATGGACCAGGCTAACATTACCATTTCCTGGCAGGTGCCTGTGCGCACGTTGAGCTCCCGCCAGCTGTTCCCGCAGCAGAGGCTGTTCCTGACGTCTCGCTGATCACGGGGAAGATGCGTGCTACCCACCTCTGCGACCCCCCAACCTCCCAGCTTCCCCCCAGCACCGCCCTGGCCTGCAGGGACCAGACACGGGCACTCGCAGAGATCAGCCCTGCAGGTTTGTTTTGGTTTCATGGTGGGGCTGAGCCCTGGTGCAGGGGCAGTGCCACCTTCTTGCTCCCGGTAACAATTCCCTTTCTCTCTCCTCCCAGCCTCCTTCCTGGAGTCCCGCAGCTGGCGGGGCCTGGAGCAGCAGCTGGGACAGACCCCCGTCTCCAAGGCTGTGCAAGGCCGACGAGGGATTGCCATTGCCTATGAGGACGAAGGATGTGAGCAACCCTGATCTGGCAGTGTTAGCACCCAACCAGGAGTGGGGTCGTGTGGGGGCCCAAGCATCGCCTCCCACTGGGTGTTGGACCTGCTGCCAGCTGGCCCCTTGCTGGATGCAGCCTTGGGTCAGTAGTACTGCAGTGGGAGAGCAGGAGTTGTACGTGTGTTGGGGAATGCCTGTGGCACCTTGAGGCTCATGGCCGGGGCCAGCAGCAGGGCCAGGAGAGACAGGCACTTGGCCCAGACCCAGTCTCTGAGGGATCCTCCATCCAGGGCAGCTTTGTCCCTACATGAAAAAGTCACAACTTTGCAAGAGCTGACAGTGCTGGGACTCGAGGCTTTTGTGGACTATTGCTGCTAACTAAAGCTGAAGAGAATTTGTGAATGAACTGTTTTATAGAATAAAACACAGGCTGAGGAGCACAGATGGGTGATACCAGCTGGCCCAAAGTTAAAAACGTATCATAGTGCCCACTTGGGGAGCAAAGCCCTGTATGCCAGCTACGACCAGCCTGAGAGAAGAGGAAACCAGAACTAGGACCTCCAACAATGAAAGCACAGGCTGGGCTGGGGCACTAAGGCAAGGGCAGGGGGGCTCTGAGCATGAGCAAGCCCCTCAGCTGCTCTTACAGATGGGAGTGGGGTGCACATATCCTGTGCTGCAGGAAGGACCCTGTGTTTGGCAGGGGTGGAGCCTGGCCCCTCTCATGTGAGGCAGGGCTGTTTATGCTCCATGCTGGGCAAGCAGGACAGACTGTTTTTTGCCATCCCTCCCAAAGCCAGGGAGACACTGAGGCATCCCAGCCTTGATTTAACCCCCCCACTGGGTTATTCCCCAGAGGCAAGAGGCAGCCAAAGTCTGGGCACTGCAATAATGACAGCCACAACATAGAAATATTCTTAATATAATTAGGTGCAGGGCCTCCCCCCTCCCAACCACACGTACAAATGAGCAGGGGGCAAATTCCCCCCGCCCAGCCAGCCACTGCTGCAGGCACAGGGCAGCCTCCCTGCTGCGGGGCATGGGCACCCATGGGGAAGGGCTGGGGAGGGGCTAGTAGCCCAGGGACAGGGCAGCCCATGCTGGGGCAGTCCTGCCCAGGCTCCCCCTGCCCCACCACCGCCTCCTGCAGCCAGCACTCCTGTCCCCTGCGAGGAGGGAGCATGCTGGGGGAAACAAAGATGCTGACACCAAGATGCGGCCACCAAATCTAGCTGAGGAGCATCCCGAGTGGGTTAATTCTAGGTGGAGGGTTATTCTATGAGCCGTACTGCAGCAGGGCAGGGAGGATGGGGGGCTTTTCCTTGTGGGGAAGAGCTGGTCCAGGCAAATCGTCCGCAGTCCTGGCCAGGTGCTCAGTAGTCTGCTGTGTATTCTGTACCATGCAGCCCTCGGCACAACAAGGTGAACTCCTTCACCATCTCCTTCACTCGCCGCTTGTTCACACGCTCTCTGCTAAGACAGAGGGAGGGGACAAACATGAAGTAGGAGGGCTGCACTGGGCCATGCAGTGGGGTCATTCCCACCCTGTGGGAATGTGGGACACAGCCACCAGGGCAAGTGGCACACGAACCTGAGGATCTGCTGGCTGAAGTTTTCCTTCTGCTCTGGAGTGACTCGAGCCGAGGGGAAGCCATCCTGCTGCATGGCCTCCTTGATCCAGACACTCAGGAGGCTGAAGCAGTGCTTGTTCAAGGCAAAGAGGATTTCTGCGAAGTGATCCATGAGGCTGCGGGAAGCCTGGCCACCGATGCCCTGCCACAGAGCAAAGAACATGCTGAGCCCACATTGTCACCCTCCCTGCTTCCACCCATGCTGCTGGGCTCTCTGCCCCTGGCTCCGTAGGGATGCTGCTCAGGAATAGAGCCCAGTGCTGCCTGGGAAGCCCGCAGTCCAGCATCTCTCACCTCCAGCACTGCCTGCAGCAGCGCTTTGCCGTTCTCATGCACGACCTGTCCCACCGGGGCGATCTCTCCACAGCGGGGCAGCAGCTCCGTCTGCAACACAGAGTCCAGGCCCGCTCAGTGCCAGTGCAGGCTCCACACTGCAGCACCTGTGCCCAACCTCAGCCCCACTCCTGCCTTCCCAGCTCTCAGAGAGGACTGCACAATGGCATCATACTCACAAAAAAGCCACAGGATGCTTTGACTGTTGGGGCCTCGGGAAACTTGAGTGAAAGGACACCTGCAGGCAAAAATCACTCAGGTTAGCAGCCAGAAAACCCCCTTGCCATCCCAAATCATCCCTGGGGTCCCCAGCCCTTGTCCGTTTTGTGCTCAGCTCTACTGGAGGAGCAGGCTGGCTTCTCCTCAGAGTGATGTGGAGCACGTGCCCATGCCCATGGTACTCACCACACTGAAACACTGCTTTGACATCCAGGTTGCTACACAGGAAGAGGTCCGGCTTCCTTTTCAGAGCCTGCAAGGCACACAGACAGGCAGCATGAACCCAGCGCTGCAGAGGCAGCCAGGAAGCCTCCAAGGAACCCGGTGCCCCAGACAGCATCTGCTGGGACACACACTTACCTGGGCACACCCACAGCAAACGGCAGTTTCACAAAGTACAGCAGGAAACCATCACTTTACCCCTCCCCAAGAATATCATTCAAACAGCCAGGCAGTTTGCTACGCCCAGGATCCGCTGACCCCAGAACCTGAGGATAGGTGCCACAGTGGTGTGCAAACGCTCGGACACAGTGGGCTCCTGTCCCATCGGAGCAGATCAGGCAGCAGCACCGCTCCCAGGACAAGGGCAGCCATGCAGGGCTCAGCAGAGACCAGCCACCTGTGTGCATTGCTCCTCTCCTGAAGATGCTGGCATCCCTGGGGTCAGAGCAACTGGTTCAAGCAGTAGCCCCAGACTGCACCAGACAATGAGATGCCAACGTTTCTTGGCAGTTCCTGAGCAGCAAGTCTGAGATCAAGAAATCTTTTTAATGCCACACAGTGATTCCACCAGCCTCTGTGCGGGTCAGGCACTGCTGCTGGAGACACCCTGAGCTGTGGCACTTGTGCAGTGACTTGGTCCCCCTGGTGCTGGCACTGAGCAGTTACTGGGTGGAAATGTTTCAGCCTGCACCTTCCACTCCATGGGAAGGGTTTCCAACCTGCCTCAGTGAGCCCTGCTATATTAGGCAGCCAAATCCATATCCTGACCACCATACCCACTGCTGCAGAAAAGCACTGGGAACGGCAGCCATGCCTCCTGCCCTGCTGTCACTGCAACACCAGGGACAGCAGCCATAGCACTGGAGCGGCCCTGCTGTGTGCCTGGAGCTCAGAGAGCAGCACACCAGGGCAGGCAGCCCTCAGGCTGAGCTGTGTGTGGGGCCACTGCTGCCCTCGGAGCCTTCTCCCAGGGATAAAAGCAGGGACAGCTCTCAGTCAACAGCACCCAGGACACACAGCCATCTGCCCCCGTGGTCTCTACCTGGAGCAAAACAGACTTATTTCCCATCCCTTCTTCTCCAGGGAAAGTCCATAGCCATCTGCCCAGTGCAGATGCTGGAAAACAAGAAGCTGAGGAGCAGGTTTCAGAGTTACCCCATCTCCTTTCTGACCTTTTCTACCACACACTGTAAAAGAGGATTCAGTTTTGGGCACGGAAGGCATCGCTGTACCAGGTGGAGATGGCACAGTCGCAGGGACCTGCTCCCTGCTTGGTGCAAGCGGAGAGCTCCATGGGGCAATCAGGGGCCACGTTATACCTGTGTGTGTATATACAGGCTGTGCACCATTCCTCCTGAAGATCTGACACCAACATCAGAAGGTGAACTGCTGGCTGGGCAATGGTTTAGCAACATATCCACTCAGCGAGGCTGCTGCTGTCCAGGTGGCCCCATACAGGACAAACGCTTGCAAGAGATGTTGTAGCTTTAGCCCTGGGAGACTACCCCTGCTGGGGCCCTACTGAGAGCTCCAGAGCAGGGACCATGAGCCTTTCCCCCAGCAGCATGTTGCTCAAGGAGCTAGCTTCCATGATAACCACTCAGCTGCAAGTTCCTCTACCCTGCCCATTCATGAGGCTGGTTTTAACCCAAGTCCTGCATCCTACAAGTGTTCCATTTGGCACAAGTCTTCCAATGTGCTCAGGTTCCCACCTACCTGCAGGGTGCTTCTCCCAGCCAAACCAGACCCGCTGCAGGCACAGAGCCCCCCAAGTTCTCCTGCAGACTCGCTGCAGCATCTGCTCCTCACTCCATCAGTGCCATGGCGAAAAGCATGCCAGTATTGGGAGGGCTCCTTCCCATAGGACACCTTGCAGACTGCAAGCCCAGTGCGGACCTGGGTATATATGCACATGGCTAATGTAAAGAGAGATGCTTTTTACCCCCACAAGATGGGACCCTGTGGAGCTTCTCCCATAAGAAAGCAGCACCAGGTAGGTCCGGCTACTCTTTCCCTACACCAGGTTATGTCCAGCTATTCCTTCCTAGCACTAGGAACCCTGCTCCAGCTCTAGGACCTCTTACTGGCAGCCCATCTTCCCTGTCTCCTGCCAGAACACCTCTGCTCCCATGTTCTGGGATGGGGACAGGTCTTTCAGTGCTTTCAAACATCCCCCCTGCATCCTCTGCATGAGCAGCCACTGCAGAGATAGGCATTCACTCTCCAGGAACTGTCCTGCAGGACAGCATAAGGGGAATGTTGGGTTCTTCTCCACAGCAGCTGGGAAACCACCAGAGAGGTCTTCAGAGCAGGCTCTTCTGTGCCCATTTCCTCATAGGCAGACAGGCATGGAAGGGACACCCACTCCTCCAGCAGACAGAGGACAGTGGGGACTGCACTGCCAGGTCCTGCAGCTCTCCAGAACACACAGCTTTTGTGTCCAGTACCCCCTCCTCTTCCCACACCTCACATCTGGCAGAGCAGTCCTTCATGGGGTTCTCTGAGTCTGGCTGGAGGAGGTGTGGTGGAGAGCTCAAAGACTGCTGCATGCAGCCTGGACCAGCCCAAGAAGGGAGGGAGGTGGGGGATGAAGCTGGCTGTGCTTGGCCAGGCACTGTACCATCACAGAAGGTCAATCCTGCATCTTCTGTCCAGTGAGGCCCCGCTCAC
This sequence comes from Falcunculus frontatus, assembly GCA_013398115.1. Taxonomy (NCBI): domain Eukaryota; kingdom Metazoa; phylum Chordata; class Aves; order Passeriformes; genus Falcunculus; species Falcunculus frontatus. The sequence continues at coordinate 309,410 of VZRV01009277.1, forward strand.
CCAGACTGCCTCGAGGATCTGTCAGGGGAAGTCACCAAAGCACTCCCAAGGTCTGTGCAAGTGAGAAGCCCTGCTGGGGTGGGGTGTGGATGAGGTGGAAAGGCAGGCAGCCCCAAAATCCTACCTGCAACTGGGAGCACACACATGATACCCACTGGTTCCCAAACTTGAGAACCTGCCTGATTTTGCCAATGCAGAGCTGGGTGCAAGCCCCAGCCACCATGGCCATGTGGTCCTGGGCACAGATGCTCCGGCTGCATGGGTGGAACTGAGACCCACATCGTCCAGGTGGGATGCTCACCTTGGGCACTGCAGCAGTGATGCTCTGCACTGAGCCCAGCATGCAGCAGAGGCACGAGGGAGCAGCAGAGAACAAAGGATGCTAGCACTGCTCTCTGCAGCCTTATGGCAGACTGGTTGTTTTATCCTTAGCTTTGAGTAGTATGATAACTTTGTCATTTGGTTTAAGGCAGCAGGCTCCCATGATCAGCCAGCCGTTGTCAAGAGTGGATTGCCAATAACACTATGGCAAAAGGATCTGCTGCAACAACTGGGCAGTTCCATGAGCTGCAACCAAGCTCAAACAAAGATAAAGTCAGCAGGAATCCTGTGACAGAGAGAGATGGTTCCTTGTGTGCTGGCAACAGAGAGCTGATATGCAGGTATCATGAGCTTCTCCTGAGTTATCAGAAGGCAGGACAGTACTTGCTGGCAAGAGGGCAGAAATACTGCCTGCAAGGAGGAACCAGACAAACTTGAGACAGGGAAGATACTTCCACCAAGGTGATCGACCACAAAAACAGGTGGTCAGGGAAGTTGGGAGGTCTCCACCCTGACACACTTTTGGGTCCAAATTCACTGCTGCTCTGGAAGATGCATTACTTTGCCAAGGGTCTGCAGGCAGAGTAGGCTGGGTGAAAACAGCTCTCACCACACAGAAATCTGGTCTGAAGAGATCTGCAGTTCCCTGTGAGTTTAATCCTCCTATCTACAAATCCTCAATAGCATCACTGCAGAGTATGGTCCTCTGGAAGAGGACAGGCTGGACCCATCTCTCCCATCAGACAGCTCTCAAAGTCCAGAGAGCAAGGAATCAATCAGGGCTGCCAAGGGTAATTCTTGATGGGTTTTAAAGCACCTCACTAGATCATCAGTCTGTGAGAAGGGTCAGGCCAAGGAAGAGGAAACCTGGAGTTCTGTGTGTGAAGAGGGAGGACAGGGATGGGATCCTTTGCTCTCCATGGTGTTTCAGGAATACAAAGGCCAGGAAAACAACAGGCCTTGAGTGGGCGGTGTCAGGTTGGCAGCATGACGTCAGATGTCTCACAGTGATCCAAGATGGAGAAGCCACGGAGGTAGGAGTCTCCGAGCTGCTCCTGCAGGAGTGCCTGTGAAAGATGTCTGGAGATCCACACACAGGTGACAGGGCCAGCTGCCAGCATATTGTCCCAGCATTGCCTGCAGATCCTGCCCACAAGGACAGTGTGTAACAGATTCCCAGCACCCTGGATGGGCGGTGTTTGGACAGTACATGCCACGGAAGTGCAGCGCGGTTGCACTTTTCTCTCCAAGAAAGCACAAATATTCTGTGTCCAGACACAGAGGAGGACCCCAAGCCAGAGAGAAATTCCGTATTTTCCAAAGAAACAACAAGTAGTCTTGGGAGAGTCTTTCAGAGTCGCCTAATACCTTACACCCCGGCAGGATCACCTCTACCTACCCTACAAGAACAATGGGCTTCTTGAGTCCTTTCAAGAACTTTACGCAACAACAGCTCCCCATGTGATCTTCCAGTGCTTCCTTGCCCTCTTAGGAAGACTTGCTACTGCTAGATCTGGAACCTTTATCATGATTTCCTCCCGTTACTGATTGTCCCACTCAGAACAGAAAAGGGTTTTTTACCTACAACTGGCACATTACCTTTTACACATTCCAAGACTCATGCAGCTCCTCAGGCTCTCATCAGCTTTTCCTCCCCACCATGTGTACAAGGTGGCCATCTTCCCAGATGCTTTTCTCTGTGGTCTCTGATATAAATCTACAGAAATGTTATGCCCCAAACTAGGCACAGTGTTCAAAGGGAGGTCCTGCTAGCAATGAGGACACCAAGAACCTCATGCACAGACCCCATTTACCACCTTACCATCATGTTCAAAACCCTTTTTAAATGGTCACAGCTTCCAAAAGCAGAGCAGAAGTCTGATTGCCTTGATTATATTACATCTTTCAAGATGAAAAGCAGGTAAGAAAAGGCTGCAATATGGCTTTGAGATGCAATGGGTCTCAGCAGGGTCTGGGCATCAAGGTGAGAAGTGTGAGGAGAAGACCCTGCCTGGGGGAGGTGAGGTGCAGCCCTCTTGCCCACTCCAACCCTCAAGACCCATGGGAGGATCAGAGGGGTCTGACAGCTTAGCACCTGGACGTGCCAGGCACCCTCCTGGGGCTGTCAGCAAGGGTAGGACAGCCACAGCTCTTACAGGAGCCTGGGTGAGTGTTCCTGCACAGCCACTGGTCCAGCACGTTGTGATTAGAGGTCTCACCATTACAGAAACAGAGTAGAAAGCAACTCTTCTGGGCCCCTCCTCCCCACAGACCCACCCTGTGGGTAGGTGGGCAGGGAACACATCTCTGACAGGGACACCAAGTACATCAAGGACATTGGGGCTTCTCCCTTAAGGGCCACAGGGGGCTGAGGAGCACACTGGGCAGGTGTATATACACACACAGCATAGCACTGGCCCTGCCTGCCCACCGCCAGCAGTGACACAAGTGCCAGCCCACGTGCCAGCCCACGGCCCTTGTGCCACATCAACGCAAACTGTCCCCATGCGCCGCCGAGCCAGCAGCTCCTGCACAGGAACTGCCACCACCCGGAGAGGCTGCTGGGGCAGGAGGCAATGCGGCACTTGCCAGATCCAGATGCCATCACAAACACATTGCTCAGAGCCAAACCCTGGCAGCTGCCTGCTCCTGAGGGCAGGGGCTTTCTCCCACCAGCCCCTGGGCAAGGCAGCCCGCTCAGCCTCTCCCCGCTCCAGAGGACCCATCAGAGGGCAGGTAAATGAGTTGGAAAACATCCACTTAATGCTCTAATTTGTCTGTCACCCAAGGGTGACTGCAGCAGCAGCACCAAGCGCCCCATGCCAGCTTCAGCACAGCGAGGGGGTGGGAGCTGGAGCTGCCCTGCAGAGGAGGGCACTGCCCTGGGGATGGTGTGAACCCAGAACTAAAGGAGAATGTTTTGTTTTCAACTTCCACGGAAACAGATGGAGAAACTCGATATTCAACTAAAAGGAAAAAAAACGTTGTCAACAGAAAGCTAAAAATAGGTTTAAATTGAATTAAAAAGAGAAAGAGAGAGAACAGAAAGTGAATGAATAAGAAACTAAAACACACCTGTGCCAGGAGTTGCATAAATGAATCAACAATATCAGGATGATCCCTGGGCCCTAAAATATAATAAAGATGTAACTTAAGAGAAAAATCATACAAACAGCAACTCAACATCATATAGTTATGTGATACAGAAAGAATTTACAAGTGAAAACAGGAGTGTAAGGGAGGAGGGGTGTGTGGGGAAGGGGATGGGCAACATGAGCAGCTTGAAGCAAGTTAAAGAAACAAAACATACAAAAAATCATGAAACTTGGAGAACCCAAGAACAGAAAGAAACTGCAAAGGAAAGGGTCTAAAGCCCCAGGGTCTCCAGCTAGCACCTGGGTGCTGCAGAGCCAAGGAGGAGATCTTCATGTCCTTGGGGAGGAAGAGAAGGAGGAGCAGAGGCTAGCTGGGCACCATCTCCACAAGGAGAATTATAGCTTTTGCACTGTGGGGACTGAGCGGGTGTCTTCAGAGCACTGTTTGGTCCTGGAAGGTAACTGCAAGTGAACGACAACACCTCAGCAAATGCTTGACAGGCCTGGCTGGGCTCAGGCGTGCACATGCTTGTCACCAGCATCAGCTGCTCAGGAGACCCTGGCACAGACACCCTCCCACCCCATTCCCAGATGCTCTCCAGGATGGTGAGTCCAGGACCCTCCCTGAGGTCTCCAGCATCCTCATGGGAGGGAGCAGCTCAGTGCCCAGAGGTCTCTGTGCCAGCACCACTCACCCTACCTTGGCATCTGACTGTGCACGCTCACGTCTTGGCCCTTGTAGGCTCAGGCATCCCCCCCTTCTCCTGCCACACGTGGGCTCAGCAGAAGGGGCTCGCCCTGCTCAGAGCTGGCCCCCCACCCAAGGGGACAGTCCTGGGCACACACCGAGCTGAACAGCCGCTTGCCTGAGCAAAGCTCGCATCCAAGTGTTGGCACAGCTCGGGCTCTGTCCCCTCCCCTTTCCTCCGGCAGACCTCCCTGCTGCTGCCCGGAGGCACCGCCACATCCCCAGCACCGAGGCAAAAGGGTTCCAGCACAGACACATCCACACGCCACTGGCACGAGCAGGCACCTGATATCCAAGGAAGCCTGGCTTGCTTGTCACTGACCCCAGTGACACCTCAGCACAGTGGGATTTGCTTGGACTGTGGCGTGATGATGAAGCAGGGCTCCTCATGTCTCCCCCCACCTCTCTAGAGAGCTCTGTGCCTTGACTGGGGGACAGCATCACCCTACCTGGCACCCAGCTGTGAGCAAAGGATAAGACCCCTCAGGGGCCGCATGTGGTAATGCTGAAGGACCAGAGCAAGCAGCTCCAATGTACATTTGTCCCTGTCACAGGGCGAGTCACCAAGATGCTGAGGGGAGCCATGGTGCAAAGGAGCCTGTTCTAACCCCATTTGCTTTTTGTAGGGTGGGCAGTTAGCCAAAGAGGGGCCCCTGCCCTGCAGGAAAACACCAGCATCCTCAGCATCACAGCAGGGACTCAGTGGCCACCATTTACTCTGAAAAAGTGATTTCCCAGCTGTTCACACACACATTCTCCTGCTCAAACAAAGCTTGATTTCAGGCCACTACAAGCAGTGCTGGCCCCTGGAGAAGCCCTGGGATCTCCCTGTGGGCATAGCCTCCCTGCCAAGCTGGACTGCAGTTCCACCTTGACCACTGCAGCAGCACGATACCCAGCCTGGGCTGTTGTAACAGTACAGAGGCCCAGAGCACCCAGGGGTTTTCTGCTTCTGTTGCCTGCAGGGAAGGTACCCACCTTCCAGGGGTTGGGATGAATCCAAGAAACAGAGATGGCCCCAATTAGCTTAGCTAGGAGTGAAAACAGCCATTCCTGGTAAGACGCCTCCAGACTCCATGCATGCAAAAGCCTGACAACAGCCCCAGTGCGAAGATGGGCTAATCCTACGTACCTTGCTGGAAGAGGGTCAGTGTGACTGAGGTAACGAGCAAGAAGAGGGCCTTGATGGGAGGGAAGTGGGCAGGCTCATGGGCAAAGATGTGAACCAGCTGCAAAAGAGAGAGAAGGATTGAAGCTTCAGCTGGCCCTGCACATTCCCAGCCTTCCAAGCACAGTTTCATACCTGCCGGGTGAGTTCAATGGCAGAGACCTGGGGTATGGTGCTGTACATCTGCCCCAGCATCTCACACAGCTGAGGCACCATGGGGGCAAAATCATCCAGGAGGGTCTTCACAGACTTCTCAAATATGGCACAGACAGACTGTGGGAAAAGAGGGACTGCATAAGCAATGGGCATCAGCAGACTTCTCCCAGGGCTTAATGGATGGGTCCCAGGGGAGGAAAGAGCTGGCAACGGGGACAGGGACCAGCCAGGCAAAGGGCTCAGACCTGCTCCAGTACTGGTGGCCTGCCCTGCAGCACAGGATGCTCCCAGTGACCAGGAAACACCCTTCCCATCACAGCAGGAAGGCTCCCCAAGGGTCAGGGAGAAATGGCTGGTGGGACCTTGCACATGGGCATTACTGGACTGAGCAAACTGGACAAACACCAGAGGATATGGGTCTAGAACAGAACAGAGCTGTTCTCTTAGGGAACACAGGTTGGGTAGATCCCATCTCCCTGCTCATGGCATGGCCTCAGTTACTAGAGAGAAGCAGAGCTGATGTAGGCACAAGACAGACAAGAATGGCTGGATGCTGCTGGTGACAGCAAGCAGCACTGGTCCAGATAACCCAGCAAAACACCCCTCTCAGAGGCCATCACCCAGAGTCTGTCCTTTGCTGTCCCCTGCTCAGGTCAGCAAGGACAGGCAGAGCTGCAGGCAATATACAGGTGAAGTCTGGTTACCTCCACCACCTGTGCATCATTCAGCCACTTGCTGAGAACCTTCTGTATGAGCTGGAAGACTTGCTGCAGAACCACCACCACCTGTAAGGAACAAGAGACACTGAAGAGAATTGGCCTTCAGGGGAGATTCAAGACTAAGCATGGCCTGGACTCAAACCTTCAGGCAGCACCTCCCCTCTCCAAAGCTGGACACCTTTTTTCTGAAGCAGCCTGGCACAGCTCACAGTTGGCAGGCAGTGCTCAGGCCCTCCTCCAGAGCAGTACCTAGCCAAGAGGCATCCAAGAGGCAAGTCACCTCTGTCCAACTCAGGAGTGGTGGGATGAGCTGAAGGAGCTATTTTAGTTGGAATACACTAGCACTACCCTCTTGCTGGCACGTGCTGCATTCCCCATTAACCTCCCTCTCCTGCAGTGAGGATTTGGCCAGGCTGTGGCAGAGAACATGGAGCTATCGATCTACTCACTGGGTTGGGTCCTTGCTGCACTGGCAGTTTTTTGACCTCGGTGCTTTCATGGTCATCATCGTGGTGGCTGATGTCTAGGGTGGTGAAGAGGTTGGAAAGCAGGCCCAGGATGTGGATGATGGCCAGTCTGTTGGAGGGATTGGGCTGCCAGGGAAAAGAAAGCCAAAGTATGACACAGCCTGCACTACTCAATCATAGTCATGTCTTTGGGATGCTGAGGAACCAGAACTGCAGAGGCAAAGTGCCAGAGAGGGGTCTCCTGCACTGCACTTTCCCTTGAGCTCATGCTTAAGAGTGCTGCTTCAGCACAGCAGCCCCAGGGCTACAGCCAGCTGGAGAAACCACTTCTGGATGGAGGCAGCACACAGGCACTCACCGTTTCGTCAGCCAGCTTTTCCAGCTGCTGGATGTAGGGGGTGATCAGGGAGTGCAGGTTCTTCAGGATCTCCTCCACTTGCAGTGCAGAAAGCAGGAAACCAAGAGCCTGCATCAGCCACATACACTGGCTTGTCTGGGACAGAGAAGACACAACAGGGCAGGTTACTGCCTAGCCCACAGCCCATGCTCTGACAGCTGCCAGGCTCCCAGGCGGGTGTGCTGCAGCTCCTGAGCTGCTCTATCTGGGTCCCTCTAGGTGCATCTCACTGCAAGAGAGGGGAACATCTCCCTAAGAGCTTCTGTTCCCAGGGAACAGGAGTTCTGGCTTCAGCACACCTGGCCTCTTCCCAGCACCTGCCAAGGAAAGACCAGTTGGTGTCCAGAGATCTCCATGTTGGCATCACTCACCCTACCTTGACACACCATCCTTTTCACAGCCTGTCTCAGCCACCCTGTCCTAGTCACAAGCAGGGCTGGGGCTCAATTCCTACACTTTTCTCCCTTCTTTATCCTCTTGAAAACATGCCTATCATCTTGGTATCCTTCGGTTTGGAGAGACTGGGAACTGCTAGAGTTAAGCCTCCTCCTCCTCCCTCTCTAAGGGACATACCCTCCCAGTACAACCCCAGCCTATGCGGGTGAAGTGAAGCCCAGCAGCGCAGCGAGAGGCAGGTTCTCCTGGTCCTGCCTCCATGGACACAGTGCTCAGCTCTTCTCTGGGGACAGCCTTGTGTCTTCAGCTGAGCATGACTAAGGGGGCATAGGGGGCAAGGAGAACCAGCAGAGGTGTGAGTCAGCCTCTCTTACCTTGTGAATCTGTTTCATCAACACTTCCTGTCAAAGGGAAAGGGAGAGAAAAAAAGGAGGGTGAGTGCTGCAGAAAGGCCCTTCTCTTCCAGGAGGCAGGACTGACAACAGGAAGTAGGACTGACACAGGTCAAGACAACTAACACCAGTGTGGGCACAGATAAACATCGTGTGCTTCTCACAACCTGCCACAAGCAAGGACTAAAATTCTTCTCCCCAAGCCAGCCCACTCAGCCACCCAGCAAGGGGAGCTCCTGGCTTGGACAGGCTCTGCAGCAGGATGGCTCAAGGAGTCAAGCTCAGCCAGGGTTTCCTTATTCCAGTGACAGTGTCCCCGAGGCTCTAAAAGTAGAGATGCTTTTAAGAGCCCTTCACTTCTCTGCTCCCATGCACATCCTGGCAGCTTGCCCAAGCCCAGCCCTTCTCCTAGTGCCTTGGGACTTAGAGGCCCATCTGCCCCAAATCTTGAGAGCCAAGAAGAAGCATGGGACAAGCTGCCCCAGCGCTGCAGGGATCAGCTCAGTCTCCAAGGAGAGGCCTGAATACCAGGGTGCCTGCCTCCCAAGATGCCCAGCAGTGGCACTAGCAGCCTGGCAGGTGCACAGCTGGCAGGATGCTTCTCCCAACAGGCAAACAAAACCCTGGGGAAAGGACAGACACCTAAGTGCAACCCCAGCAGACCCCTTGGCAGTCGTGTCTGTTACTGGCTGCCATTTCTGCATTCACAGCAGGACACAGGGCCTGCCACATGGATTTATTGGCCTACAAATAAAACAGACAAGAAGTCTGTGCCAAGCAAGATGCCCTGAGCTGCTTCTTTGTGTCCCCCTGCCCTGATCCTTGCAAAGGAAAGGGTGTGCACAGAGCACATCCCAGGTCACCACCACACATCCACCTGCATTTAGCTCCTCCTACCTGTGACACGGCGACAATGTTGGCAGCATAAGGCGGCAGGTCATACTTGCACTCCCGGCAGATCTTTTTCAGGGTGGAGACACTGGAGATGGAGAGCTCAGGGTTGCCCAAGGCTTGGAGCACCAGTGGCAACACGTTGTTAATCATGACAGGGTGATCAGCCAGCCACTCCGACAGGGACCCTGCATACACAGATGGGATCAGACTGCAGGACTGCACCACAGATTCTTGCTCTCTGCATTCTGCGATGCCCAGCTTAGCTTTTCACCACTGGTATTGCTGGGCAGGTGTGCTCTCAGGGGGGCTTTCCCTCCCCAGCCCAGCCCACTCACCGATAGTGAACATGACGGTGTCAGCAAGCTGCACATTGCTGATGCTGATCCGGGGAATGAGGCCGATCAGTCCTGGCACCACATCGGAGTAGTTTACGTCGATGGTCTCAGCAATGGACTGGAAGCCATAGAGCAAGGCCTCCGTGTGCTGTCAGGGTGGGAGAGGCACTGTCAGAGCCATGCACTGACCCCTGATGTCCAACCCAGCCCCAGCTCCAGGCACCAGCTCAGCACCCCCACAGTAGCTGAAGAGGCTGATCCCTGGGCAGCACTAAGGACAGGGATGCAGAAGACCTATTCCTCTCCACAGCAGACCCCAGAGAGCCTGTATGCTGATGAGGTGCTCATGCTCCTCACCTCTGTCATGTCCCTTTGCTTTCAATGCCCCACGGCGAGGACAGGTCCCTGAGGGCTGGCAGCCATCAGCCTGGCACCTGGGTCCCCTTGCTCACCTGCCATGTGGACGGCTGCTCCGTGTTGGTCAGGAGACGTCCCAGTTTGTCATAGAGGCTGCTCAGGAGCTCAGCGCCCAGCATCTCATACACGTACATCAGCGTGTCAGAGATGTCCACCCTGCAGAGAACGTGGGTGTCTCCAAATGCTGTCCCCATCCCATGCAGAGAGCTCCATGTGTGGACACATCACTTTCCCTCCTGCTGCCAGGTAGGGCACAGGCACTGCTCATATCAGCACACTGCCCCAACCAATGGAGTGATCCCATGGCCTCTTGGGCAGGGTAACTGGTGCTATGCAAAAATACCAGCTCATTTTCACATTACCACCACAGCCAAAACAGCTCTTGATGGAAGGAATCTCCTCTGTGTCCCTCCTTGGCTCATCTTACAGCACTCAGTCTCCAGGGTGGCAGAATGCTGCCCCTGCATCCTCACCCACCTTACAAGCTAATCCAAATCTCCCACTTTTACCTGTATATCCGAAACTGCTCCTTCTCATCCGAAGACCAAAAGCCGTACTCCTCATCGGAGGGGAACTGGGCTTTGTGCAGAAGCACGTCCACCAGCTGAAAGTAGACAGGCCTGTAGACCTGCTGGTACACTGCCTGCTTGTCTGGCTCAAAGGAGAGGATATCGTCCTAGAGGCAGGAGGAGGAATAAATACATCAGGTGTTGCAGGGAAAAGAAAACAGAGCTAATATGCCTGCTGCATAAGGGACTCAGGCACATCTCCCAGGGCTGGTGGGATCTGTCCCACCTTGAAGGCTGCATTTTCAGCTCCCTGAGATCCACCTGATGCTATGCCCTTCTGCAGTGGCAGCATTATCCAGAGGCAAGATGCCAGAAGCCCCAGAAGCTTGGCTGACCCTTGGGCAGCATTGTTACAGTGGGTGGCAGTGTCCTGCCATGTCCTATCCTCAGAAGCACACCTGCACCAGGAGTGTGCATGCCTCAGACTGCTGTGAGAGAGCTGCCTGAGCACAGCGCTCTCCTGCCTGTGCCTGTAATCTCAGACCCATCTGGAGAAGCAGCAAGAGGTGCTGGGAGCCTCAGCCTGGCCTCACTCAGCAGAGGAGCTGCCGGCACGGCACTGACTTCACCCCCCGCCCTGCCCACGCCCAGCCATGCCACATTGGATTGCGGAGAATTGGAGCTGAGGGATGAACGAGAGCTAAAAATAGAGCACAGCGTGGCAGGGCTGCTCTGCTGATCCAAGGAACACTGACCCTACGAGAGGGACCCCACACTGGGCAGCCACTAGAGCCATGCTCTCGTTCCTGCCTGCTGCAGGCATGCAGCAAGGAGCTAAACACCCAGGTCTGCTGCTGGGAAGAAAAAAATTAACATGAAGTTTTAATTAGTTTTGTTAATGAGGCCCTTAAAGGATGGCTCAGACTTCTAAGGAAGACTGGTGGCAGAAAAAGCCAGCCACAGGGCCAGCATTTCCTAGGTATGTGCCCTGCCCCAGCTGCCAGTGCAGGGCAAGGACTGGGGACACTGGAAATCCCTGGGACATATTAAATCCAGGCCAGACCCCAGTCCCCATGCACTGGTGCCCCTGGCCATGCCTGGAGGGCAGAGCTCAGGTAGGCTGTCCACAATGGCCACTGACCTGCAGCGTGTACCAGAAGGTGAGCGTCAAGGAGCTGGTGGTTTCGTTGACGGGGTAGTGTCCAGGGATGCCAGTGCAGAACATGATCATGTTGACCAGGGCCAGGAAACTCTGCCAGTGCTCCACCTGGTCCAGGAGAGCCCTGGGAAGCAGAGGGCACGGTCAGAGTGGCACCTCTGCTGTGAGCCCAACTCCTCTTCCCTGACACATGTCACTGGGTGCAGGATAGGCCCTGGACAAAGCAGCATGTGTGGAACAGCAGGCTGCTCCAAGCTCACTCCCTCTCCTGGGGACCATCCCCAGCACTCACCGGGAATGGTTCTCCCCCAAGGCCACAGCGATGCGGCAGATTCCATGCGACGTCTCCATGTCCCCGCTCTGGACCGCCTGGCGCAGCTGCTCTTGAAGCCCCAGCACGGGTGGAATGAGCTTGAGGAGGGTGTTCACATACCTGCAAGCACAGCCTGAATCAGTGCCAGGCATCACCTCCCTGGCATGGGCTGCCATGCCCTCCATCCCTCCTGATGCTCTCCCAGGGCTCCTGCCCAGCTTTGCCTACTTGAAGGCTGCTTTGTGCAAAGGGATGTATGCAGGAGCCCTCACTGCTTACATGAACTCTCCTTGCAGCCTGTGGCATTAGGACAAAAGCTGCAGCCCCAAGCACTGCTGCAGTGGAGCCTCTGCAAGTGAAGAGAAGTGCTGAGCCAGTGACCATCAGCTCTGTGCAAATCCCCCACTGCACCATGGTGTGGGCCCCTGCCTCTGCCCACCCAAACCTGCCAGCAGGGCTGCCAGAACCCCCAACTTGCCAGTGCCACAACCAGCTCTGAGTGAGCTGTGCCTGCACACAGCAGCATCGATGTGGAGCAGAACAGCAGTGAGGACAGACCTGTGGGTTCTTCCCACCATGCTCGCAGCCCTCAGAGCTGCACAGAGGCAGTCCAAGCTGCCAGTGGGAAACCACACGACTCTCCAGCTTGGGCACATCCAGACTGTGCACCGTGTCTGCGATGAATCGGGCAGCCACTGCTGGAGACTCCCACGCAGGGAGAATGGTGGCCCCCTGGCACATCCCTTGGCCCCCACCTTCCCGGGCTGCTGCAGCCCAGTGCGGAACAGCTCTCCCACATCCCATCCTGCACATCAGCCTCCCCTCTGCTGCCTGTAAGGGATGGTAACCAAGGCAACGAGAAAGAGGCAGCCAAGGTGAAAGGCAGCCCAGGGCCCCCGGAGAGAGGCCGTGCTGGAGGCTGATGAGCAGCCTGCCTTTTCCCTGCCGTTTCCCTGCCCGCCCAGGCGTGTTATCTGCAGCCGCAGCCTGCACTCTCTGTCCGCCCCCTACACACAGGTGCGGGGCTAAGGATGCCTGGAGTGGGAGGCACACATGATGCCAGCCCTCCTGTGCCCACCCTGGGGAAGAGATGTGAATGCTGACACCAGGACAGCCACACATCCACCCCGGAGTGGCAGGGAGGCTTTTGCTATGGATGATTTAGGACAGAACAAAGCCATTGGTGCCATCAGTACAGGGACAGAGTTGTGCTGGGGGTGGCAGCTTTCTCTCAGGGTCAGCAAGAGAAGACAGAGGAAACAAGGTGTCTACAACCTCAGCAGTTGTCCCAGCATTCCCTCTGTGCTGCTGGGGGTCACCCTCCCCTCGCCCTCTCCCCCAGAGAAAATCCCACAGCAAAGGATTTATTTTTGCATAAACCATTTTCAAGCCTCTGATGCCCCATGAGTGATGCATGTGGCAGTATGGGAGCAATGTGATGATAGAGAATTTGGAAATTCAATAGCTTCTCACCCTGGGAACCAATGCTGCATGGAGGGTAGGCCCAAGGGAGCCAGGGCAGTGCCCAGACAAAAAGGCACAGGGAACTTTCCACTGCTCCAGTGTAAGGCAAAGCCATCCTTCCTCCACAGCACTGGGTTCACATTATCCTAGGGATGTTTTTATGGCTTTACGACTTTTATGACTTTTTCTGACAAGGATCCTGCTTCTGCTGGTTACCTTGAAATACTCACAGTGCAGGTGCTTGGACCTGAACTGATCCTTTGGAATCTCTGCACAGTCAAAAGAGAAAACTACCTAGATTTGCTTCCATGCTGCGGTCAATTATTGAAGACTTCTAGAAAATGTTGGGTGAACCACGTCTCCTGAGCACCACCTTGCTCTGCTAACTGTTCTGCAGACATAAGGGCACCTTGGATGCAAGGGTCCCCAGCCAGGAGGGAAATGCTTGCTCTAGATGGGTTGTTTTAACCAGTCACCCAAGACCCGTGGTCAAGTCAGCCAGAGCTGAGCTGCTCTCTTCCATATCCAGGAGCATGGAGCCCCAGGTCACTCCACCTGGTCAGTGCTGCTTTCCAGCCCAAGGAACCAGCTGATGCCACATCCCTGACCAGGTGAAGAGCTTGCCCCAGGAGGCAGACACTGCACTTGCTAGCCCTGCTGCCAGTTACCGTTTCCCACCCTCCACACCACCGTCAGGCAGAAGAAGACAAAACCATCCTGGCTCAGGTGAGCCTTGGGATGCCCAGCTTGTTTCCAGCAGCCAAAAACTGTGAATGCCTGTGAAAGAGTATATGAACATGGCAGCCACATGGTGACTCTTGCCCATGTAGTTCCCTGCAGTGATTTGTCTCAGCATTCCTGAGCAAGATTTGCTATCCTGGTATTTAAGAGCTGAGCAAATTTTGCTTTCCTGAGTTTGTCTGGTCCCTTCTCAAAGCCCAGTGAACTGCAGCATTTGCAGCTCCTTCTGTGGGACCAGCACCTCCTTCTGCTCTTCCCACAACCCTCCCCAAACTGCGCCAGCGTGGAGGACAACCTATGGAGGGGAGATATGGGCATATGGGACAATCTTCCTGATCCAAAACCTGAACCGCAACTTGATGAGATAATAATCCAATCCTATTAAAAAACCTGTTTCTAATGAAGCTCTTGGAAAACTCTTAAAGTGAAATTCCTCTTCAAAAATTCAGCACCAGGTTCCAAGACCAGAAAGAGATGGGCTGTACACCAGGCAATCCCATACAGACACCTGCAATCCTGCCAGCTCCACCACTGTAGCAACACCCAGCTGCTTTCAGAGAGGAGACTCAGTGTCCAACATCCACGCTCTGTAACTCCCACCACAGGCATACACCACATGGAGGTCCCTACTCCACTCCAACGCTACCCACTGCACTACAGGAGCATGGCCAAGTGCCACACGCCAGCTCTCCCCCTGTAGCACGTGCTGCCAAGCTCTCTGACCCACTTAGCTGAGGGGATAATCCTCAAATGAGATGGAAAATACAGCCCAAGCCTGTCCTCTGCAAATGAGATGCAATAGTACCGCCATTCCTCCCCCTTCTGCAACTCAGGAGCTTCTCACCACCTTCAGGAGCAGAGGTGTGCTCAGGGATGTTCCAGTGCCAGCTCCTGGTCCAGCCTCCAAGGTTTCTTCTCAGGAATGCCATGTCCTAACAGAGGAGCAGCATCGAGACTCCAGCAACGCCCAGCATACCCCCTTCTCTGGGTGCACAGGGCTCCCATCCACCTGGCAGGTATAGAGATCACTTTGCACCTACACATCTCTGGTGCATCATCTCTAGTAACACCTCAGAGGCAGGAAACCACCTGCTGCTCCCTGCAAGCAGGGAAATGGGAGCTGCCAGCACAAGTGACTTACCCAAGAGTGAGGCAGCACCAGGGCCACGTGGTCGTTACCCAGGAGGTCATACCTGCCCTTCTCCACCTGGACACAGGTGGTGCAGCAGGAGAGCTGCCTTCCGAGGTGGTACTTCTTTGGGAAGATGACCCACAAGATATCTAACCCTCAAAGTCAGAAGCCAAGTTCATGAGCCACTGAGCCTTCTGCTGGTAGCAGAATCACAGCTGCATGATCACCTCTGCAGCAACGTCAGTGAAAACAGCTGGGAGGGAGCGAGGGGGAAAAAGACACAGGGTCCAAAGCACGCAGGGAACCCATGGCAAAGTGGTGAGCCCCAAGACTAACCCTCTCACGGAGCAATACCCTAATAAGCTCTGGAGAGGACCATGCTAGCAGCCCAGCACCAAGAATGCTCCGAGCCTGCAGCCAAGGGCCCTGCGGAAACAAAGGCGAGAGACCGTGGAGGAAGAGAGCAGCTGAAAAGCAGCAGGGATCACCCAGACTATCAAGATAAGAGACAGAAAGGTCAGGAGACTCCCTGGGGGCTCTGGGAAAGAGCTAGATCCACTTTGGCTGAGCGACAAAGCCAGAGGGGCGGGACAGCTGGCACTAAGGAAAGCAGGAAGAAGAACACAGGATAGTGGGCACAAGAAACAAAGGGGAGAAGAGTGCCCACCAGGGCTGGGAAGCAGCCGACACCAAACGCCGCCTGGCAGGGCATCCCTGTGACAATGCCACCGCTGTCCCCACACCCCGGGGCAGGAGCTGCACCAGGCTCACACACTGGATAGCCTTTCAGGCCAGCTGCCCGCCCTGTCCTGGCCACTGCCTGCATGCCTACAGACAGGAGGGTGCTCTGTATGGCTGATGATATCTCTAGGAAGAAGGATGGAGAGCAAGTACTGAAGATTTTGTAAGGGAGCAGCCAGCATGGCAGGTCTGAACGGGGCCAAAAACTGCATGGCAGGGTCAGCATAGAAGCAGAGAGGAAACCCCACTGTCAGTCACACTTCTCATCACAATTCACTTTGAAAGCTCAACAGAAAACTCAGCCTTTTAATACAATCAAAGAGCAGCACTGCAGAGCCAGGCTCCTACACAGAGGTATGGAATCATGGCCAAGGGACTTCTGAGACTCAAGGGAAATGAAAAGCAGGAAGACAGAGTCAAACATTTCAGAACTTCTCACTTTCTGCCCCAGACCTGCTACAAGGGTTTGGGCTGGTCCACCGCCTTTGCCAGGCACAAGAAAAAACAGCTTGTGATCACTTTCTAAACACTAGAAAATGAGGCAACCCCTCCCCCTATCCAGCAACACATTAAAATCCTGATGGGTCCCTTTGTGCACCAGGATTTGCAGTCCCCAGATGCAACTCCCTGTCATTGAAAAGGACAGCCCCAGGCTGCCCGAGGGCGGGGGAACGTGCAGACTGCCCCTGCCCTTAACCAAGGGGAGGACCAGGGCTCACAACTGCAGTGGCAGCATCATTCCCACCGCTGCAGAAGGTTGGAGCCTGCGCGATGTGCAGCGATGCACAGGGATTCACAGTGGCAGCAGCTCAGCCCAGCCTTCAAGGAAACGCTCCTCCTCGGGGGAAGGTTGCTAAGCAGCCAGGAAGGGATGTGGCCACGGGAACTGGAGATGTCCTGTCCCTTCTGCAGGCATTGGTCCCGAGAGCTGACAGCAGCTCAGGCAATGCAGCCAAGCAGCCAAGCTCAGAGCCCCACAGCGCAGCTCCAGCAGGACCTGTCCCAGCCCCAGCTCAGCTGCTCCAGGGGCAGCCATGGCCACAGACAAAGGATGAATCCTTGGCTGGCACAAGCTGTTGGAGCCAAGAGGAGGGGAGAAAAAAGACAGACCTGGTTTTATTATCTCTGCATTGAATCAGCTCCTTGGCTGGACCAGCAGCACAAGGCAGAGGAAGGTCTCTGAACTCCTGCTGGCAGGAGTTGGGCAGCTGCTCTCTAGTTGGCTGCTGCAGGATCCAACACGAGGAGCCAGAAGCACTCATCCTCTTCTGCTTGAGAGGCCAGGGTGGACATGGGCTGCAGATGCCCAAGACTACATGGTCCCTACAAGCCAACCATAGTGCAAAGCCTTCCAGGCTTTCTAACCGTGAGAAACCAACAGCCTCCAACTGCTTTTGATACTTTCCCACTTCCAAACCCTGTCATCATTACCTTCAGAGCCAACGACAGCTAGAAAAAAGCCTGAGATTTTTCCTTCCCACCCTGTTTCCCCACTGATGTCCAGAAGCACCAGCCTGCAGCACACAGGAGAGGCGGCCCTTACCTCTGGGCATCGGGCTGGGAAATGGCATTGACCACAGCCTCCACTGCTGTGTCGAAGAGCTCTGGGTCCTGCAGAGAGGTGAAAGCTGCCTGGATGAGGTTCTCGCAGTCCATCAGCGGGATCTCCAGCTGAACCCAGCTGGAGAAGCACTTCAGCACCTTCTGCTTGATGAAACCTGGGGAGTCCTGCTGCTGCAGCAGCTGCTCCAGCAAAGGGAAGACAGAGCCGCACTCTTGCGCCAGGACGCTGCGTACCTGGCCCTTGCGGTACTGCGGAAGGCGGCTGGTCTGAAACTCCTCAGGCAGCACCGTCAGCAGCTCCAGCAGCGCCAGGCACCGCGCACGCCCGTCCACGTTGGAGTCCTCGGCCTGGAACATGCGCACCATGTCTGCCACAGCGCAGGGCCAGGCCTCTGGCATCATGCTGAGTGCCAGGGAGGCCAGCGCCACGCACAGCCGGGTCAGCACGATCTTGGAGCCGCTGGCGAAGCGCGTGATGTGGGTGAAGAGCTGCGACTTGAGGCTCTCATACTGGTCTGCTGGGATGTCGTTCCAGTAACGGGAGATTTTAATGTGGAGAGCACTGGCACCAAAGTACTGGATCTCAGGCACCTTGTCCATGTGGAGAAGCAGCCAGCTGAAGTGCCATGCCTGGGGGGACACCTGTGCCTGCATCAGCCATTTCTGAGCCAAGTTCTTGTTCTCGATGTTTGGGTCATAATACAGCTGATGGAGAGCCTGGAAGAGAGAGGGAAGCACCCTAGAGCAGCTGAGGAGCACCACTGTGGCCTGTCCTGCCTGGGAAAGGTTTACCAGGAAGGCTCACTGGGACGGAGCCCTGCACAGCCAGCCCCCCTCCCCAGGGCAGCCTGTGTTAGCTGGCTTCCCTTTTCCCATTCTCAGTGAAGCAAGAGTGATCTCGCAGGAGAGGACCTGCAAAGCATCCTTCTCCTCTCATGCTTCGCTCTAGAAATGTCTTTTCCTTAGTAATTTCCCATCTTCACCTTCACTCATGCTGAATCTGCCTGCTTCCCTGCTGATGTGCCATCACTGGGGTAAGCACAGGACCCTTCTTCCACAGGAGGACTGTAAGGGACATGGCTGACCGGCACTCCTGCCTTCCACCCACACCTGCTCTCTGAAAGGTCCTGTGGCCCACAGCTTGCATCCATGAGCCCATGGAATGCAAGAGCCACTGCAGATCCTTGTCTGGCAGGTTATGCAGAGTCCTGAAAACCCACAGTCACTAAGTTCAGGGATTATTCTCTCCATGAAGTCTCTTCAAAATATTCCCAAACCCACCCAGTTACAGCTGAGCCAAGAGAGCTGGCATGCAACCCTGCCTCTGCCAGTCCAGGGCTGCTCAGTCCATCTCTCCATATGGAGAAGGGAAACATCACTTACCTGCTCCTGCAGCTTTGTGAGATCTAGTTACTGCTTTGCATAGCTCAGATCTGCATGAACAGCTTCACACAGGCTACAAGGCTTTATTTGCAGAGGAATATTTTACGGATATGAAGCCCAGCCTTAATTAGCTACTTATCCTGAGTGGGTACAGCCAGCAACCAGCGATGTCCTCGCACAAGGAGGGGAAGAATAACTACCCCTTGCCTGAACTCCATCTTCCAGCAGTGAGGATTTCTGCCTGGCACAGCACGTTTCATTTCAAATTGCTGACTGCACACGCCAGGAGCAAGGAAAATCCGTGGCACCTGTCAGGCAATCAAGCACCCGTCACACCCCACCAGCAAAACAGACGATGATTGCAGCAGGTGCAGAGGATTTTTTTGTGTCCCCACCGTGGCTCCAGGTCTCAAATAGCCTCCCCCTCTTCCCCTAAAAAGCTCTATGAAATTCTTCTTGTACCCAGGAGAGGATTTAAACCCTATTTTTAAGCATGCAGAGCTGGCAGCTTGGGGCTGCTTCCCAAGCAAGCACTTGTGCCTCCTGCTGCTTCCCAGTGTGAGACCACAGAGCAGGACAATACGGCAGGAACTTTACAGAGTTGGCATTGCCTGGGCCATAATTTGAATCGCCACTGTTCAAGAGTTTGTGACAGGGGAAAATGAGGATAACCTCTTTGTAAGAAAGAGGTTATGAAGTACGTCGTAGGAGACAGAGTCAGCCAACACGGGCTGCAGAGGGACAGCGTCTGACCCACTAAAACATGTATCCTGACACAGAAAAGGTTAACCCTAGATAAGCAGGGCATGGGAGAGAGAAATATGTCTCAATAGAGCAAGCCAAAGGGAGACCACGAGCTCTCAGCAGCTAGCCAAACCTTTGCTCTGTTCCCAGTTATCTTGGACTTGGATGCAGGAAGCATCACTCAGCTCCTGGGGCAGAGGTAAGCACTGTCATCCCCTCCAAGCAAAGCAACAATTTACTTCACTACAGAGCAGCAGCTGCAGATGTGCTAAAAGCTCAGCCACTCCTGGGGGTAGGAACCTGGCTCCTACCCCTGCTCTTGTTCTAAGGACTGAGTCATCCTGCAGCAGGGCTGAAGCTGGAGCTCCCAGCCATTACCGGCTCAGTCTCTTACTTGCTCCCATCAGAGCTTGCTGCTTATTTTTCTTCCCAAATAAATCTCACTTGAGATTCCCAGAATGGTGACAGCCCACTCTTTCCCTCCCCTGCTTGCTGGGCACTGTCACAAGGTGAAAAGAGCAGTGCCCTCTGCCTGCTCCCTAGCTCAGGATCCTTCCCCACCTCTTCTCAACCTCAATTTTTACACCTCCATGCACTTCCTAATGAATTTATGTCTTCTATTTTGAATAGTGCTACCACTTAGAAAATTGTGGGGAGAAAAAAATCCCTATGCATCATATATTTCAAGGCACAACGTGTATACAGGAGCCTTAACCTCTAAACCAGCACAAACTATGCAAAACACAGGCCTCACCATGTGTGCAGGATGGACCTGGCCCAGAGTGTTGGGTTTCTGACCCACAAGCTGCCCAGCTGCTCACCTGTGCTGGCCGCAGAGCCAGTCTCAGAGCAGGGACACTGCCAGGCAAAGCATGGCACTGTGCACACTCCGGGCACACCACAGCGAGCCCCAGGAGCAGTGTACGTGCAGGGCAAGCCTTGCACAGCATCGCAGGTGACTGGGACCATGGCAGGGCAGCAGAGCAGGGGTTTGCAAGCACAGTCAGCCTGCTGGGAAGCAGCTGAGGGCTCATCCTCCACCTGGCTGGGGCTGCCAGTGCAGCTGGCTCAGGCCCAATCCTGCCAATGGGGTCTGCTTCAAGCCAGCAGCCTCTGGTGCTTCCATGTGATCATCCGACTGAACGGAGAGGAGTGAAGCAACCAGGAAGAGCCCAGCATGAGCATGAGGTGCAAGCAGGTACCAATCCTGCACACACACCTCCAGCACACACACATCCTGCACACACACACACCTCCTGCACACACACACACCTCCTGCACACACACCTCCCGCACACACACACACCTTCTACACACACACACACCCCCAGCACACACACACCCACCTCCAGCACACACACCCCCCGCAAACACCCCTNGGTACCAATCCTGCACACACACCTCCAGCACACACACACACCTCCTGCACACACACACACCTCCTGCACACACACACACACCTCCAGCACACACACACACACCTCCAGCACACACACCTCCTGCATGCAGCCGTGGCAAAGACTCCAGCACTGGCTATGCAAAAAAACCCTGGCTGCTGCGTTGTAACAATGGCAAAGAGGGAGCATTATCATAGCTGCTCCCCTCAACAACTGTGCTGGGGGGATGTCACTACCCCCACATTAAGAGGAACAGTGAGCAATTGGATCACAAGACCCCCTCCCAGGCAGGGCCAGCTTTCCAGATATGTGGACAGCTTTCCCACCACCACCGTCCCAGTAACTTGCCTGCATCCCCCATATTCCGCCCTATGCGCAGTCCCCACTGTCACCAGTGAGCTCTCTGGGGAGGTATCCATGCCCAGCAACACCAGCTCAGTTCTGCTCCTCCCACTACTCCTGCAGGGAGTCTCGGGGGAGGTTTCCAGCAAAAGTCCCCAAGGACATGCTGGAGCCTCCACTGCTCAGCACCTCAGGGAGAGAAGGTGAGTTGCAAGATGAAAAAGTCTACCAACTACATGAAGAAATTCAGAGGATGGAAGCAAAGTTGATGCTGAAAGCTCATGCTACAAGCTGTTGGAAGTCAGAATATTCTCGAAAAAATCATCTGGTCACTATCTCAGCCCCCTTTTGCAAGCACCCTGCCTGGGAAGGGACCAGTTGTGGTGGCTCCTGAAAGAAGCATGGCTGTTCCTGCCTGCATGCAGGGCACCAGGTGGAAAGGAAAGGCAGCACGTGCCCCAGGGCTACCAAGAGCACACCCCATCCAGTACTCTACAATATGGGAGACCCTTCCAAAGGACCTCCAAGGCTGGGCATAAATACTGGGACCATCCTAACCAAGCTCAAAGCAGCAGAAGAAACATCTGGGAGCAGACTAGGCTCTCTCCCTGGCCTACCACGCACATCAGCTGAGTACCATCCTCTGCTGAGAGCATTGGGCAGGGGGCTGCAAGACCCCATGCCCTGCAGAAGGGCACCCGAACCCAGCATGCTCCTCCTCAGCAAGGAGACACTACCCTCATGCCAGATCAGGCACCAGCCTCGGCTGCTGTTGGACTTTAGCATGATCACTCTGGCCAGCACCCTGAAGCCCATCAGGAAGGACTGGAAATGACAAGGGGAACTCATTAGCGCCAAGAGGGAGAAGCAGAAGGCATGAAATCGGGTAGTGACATCTAACAGGGAGGCTTTGTGCATTCCTATTTGAACGGGTGGCTGACACCAGACCTGCCTCCTCTGCAATTAGACCTGTAATGTGAGAGCTGGTAAACAGCCCGGCTGTCAGCTATGCCCTTTGGCCAGGGAAGGAGCCTTCTCCAGCATCAGCTCTGCTTGGCTGAAAATAATTCAAGTTTATTACGATGGCTCTTCCCTGCTCTAAAAAGCTGTGGCCAAAGCGTCAGTCAGGCTTTAGTCACTGGAGCAACATCAGTCCCTCAAGTAAGCTGCACTGGTGCAGGGCAGCCTGCCCAAAAGACATGGGTCAGAGATCCCATGCTGATTCCTTTGTGAGGTGCAATGGGAGCAGTCCAAGGAGAGTTACAGCCAAGCAGAGGCACCTGATCTTAGGCTGCACTCAGGTATTGCAAGAGAAAAGGATCTGCTACAAGCCCAGAATCCCCCAGCCCTCACCCTTCAGAGCTTCTGCAGGGAGCCCAGTGCCGGCAGACTGTCTCCCTCACTGCACTGCGTAAATACATTAACATGGGGTGCCCTGCAGAGAGGTGTTGTATCCATGCCATTATGGGGTGACAAGAGGAGCCTCAGACACATGGCTCTGATCCCAGAGTGGGAGTGTGCTGCCTGCTGTTCTTGGGGGCTCCATGGGGAGACAGCTGCCCTCCAAGGGCCAGTCTGCTTGAGTACACACAGCTGACAGCAGGTACAGCCCCGACTGAGGTCTGCATCGCAGCTGGGGAAACAGAAAGCTGCAAAATATATTCCTGCTCTGCTCCTTGTAGCGTGCCCACAGCCACGGCATGGCGGGGACAGCGGTGGCCACGGCCCCTCGGCACCACCAGCCTCCTTCCAGCAGGACCCCCGGGATGTCTCCCGCTGCAGTCTTTCGCTGTCCTTTCTACTTGAACGCACTCGCACCGCCAGTGCTCCAGGCCTGCAGCAGCACAGCCATTACCCTGGCTCTGCCAAATGAAGGGAACATCATCCCTGCCTCCCCCTGCCTGCAGCAGCTGGCCCCCCCGGCCCCGGTGGGGCAGGCTGAGCAGCCAGCACCCCGGGAACGCGGCAGCCTGCCGAGGATAGCAAATGGATGCAAAATAAAGCCGCGTGTGTGCTGCCAGGCACGCTGCTCCTGTTCAAGGACCCACGTTTCACCAGCAGTCCAAAAGAAAAGGGTTTTTCTCCCCTCTCCTAATAAAAGATGCTGCCACTCTGAAGCCCCTCTTTGAGCCCAGCTTGCCAACACCAAATCTTCGGCTGTCCAGAAGAGGCTGCAGTCCAGACACAGCTCAGCAGCTCTGGCACCCCTCCCACTGCCATCAGCCCTCTGCAGAGCACAGGGTGGTCCCCAGCAAGGACAGGGTCTGTGGGACATGCATGTGTTCCCAGCGAGGGTGGGCAGGGGCCTGAACAAGCAAAGGGTGAGGAGGACCAGAGAGAAACCCTGGGGATACAAGGCCCAGGATGAGCTGCAAGGGTGAGCCGAACGGCCCTGTACACTATCCCTTGTTTCTACCAACACTTCCATGGTGGAGTACACAAGCAATTTGAGAAAGGAATTTCTGCAGGAGCCCAGGCACCAATCCCATCCATTCCTGCTCCATAATACACCAGAGCTGAGATGAGGCTCCAGCAATGGCCCTTGTAGAGCTCAGACAAGCACTGGACAGCAAGATGCTGCCCTCTCATCCCATCAGCACCACACCACAGGAAGGAGCTATGTGTTCAGCCAAGGTTAGCTCTGGCTGCAATCTGTTTCTGCAAGAACATTTGCTTCAACACGAAACAAGGTGACTCCCTGCTTCCCTCAATTTTGCAAGAATCTCTCCTCCTAAGGCCCCCAGCTTACCCTCTCCAGTGTGGCTGCCACATCTCACACACGTGGGCTGCCTCTAAGGACTAAGTTGTTGATCCACTGCCAGACAGAGGATGCCATTCCCTCACCCTCAAGCATTTGTAATTCTCTTGATCAGGTTTCTGAAGACAGGCAATAACCTTCTGAGGAAACCAGATGCACTTGATTTCTCCTCCCCATCCTCCCAGGTAGAAGGCAGCCCCAGCAGCTGCCACATCCCGGAGGCTCAGCATCTCGGAGGAGCAGTGATCAAAGCCATCCCTCTCCCACTGCGGTAGGCTCCGGATGTCAGCTCCATGACACCCCGCCTACCCATCCTGCCGGAGAGACTCTGTGCATTCATCAGGCATCTCCAGAGAGGCACACGGCAATCTGGAAGGCCCAGAGATGCCAGACCGCTAATGTGCTAGGGAAAAGACGTCAGCAAATATTACAAACACCCCAGAGGATCAGAGGCAGGACAAGGGAGGAAAGACCTGGAAGGAATTAGACAAAAAAAGAGGGCGAGAGTAGGGACTTGGGAAATTAATGGAGGAATGGCACTGCTTTTTTTCTTATTTCAAAAAGGGTGATACTGCTGAAGCAGATTCAACTGCACTAAGAACATGTGAGGAGGGTCTTGCATTCTTCCTCCCCTGTCCAATACTGCAGTATTAGGTGCTGATACCCCTGACCTGAGGGAAACCAAGATTGCAGGGCACAGGTCCTGCTTGTGCACTGCTCCTCTGAGACGGACACAGCAGCCCGGACTAAACATCTGCAATCCATCTTCATCATCGCCCCAGCATCAGGCTGTCAGTCAGACCAGGGACAGCTCCTGGGCATACAAAAGCACACGCAGGTCACAAACCAGATTGCACCATTTAGGCAATGAAAGGTTGAGTATTCTCACAGCCTGAAGCCCTTGGCTTTCCCAGCCTTCCCTTCCCTCCAACCCCTCCAAACACAGCAGCAGAGCCCCACTCAGCAGCAGGTGCAGGGGAAGCAGTGCCAGCCCAGAGCTGCCGGACTCCCAGCAGGGCCACATAGTGTGGCCACACCAGCCTGCTCTAGCTGTGCTGAAGTCAGAGCAGCATCTAGGTCAAACTCAGAAGAAAAAAAAAAGCAGACAAGCAGCCCTCAGCTAGGACTGGGGGTTGCTGACACAGTAACCGTATCAAAACAGCTCAGCCCCAGTGCAGCCCTGCTCCTTCCCTGTGCCATGGGAGAGCTCCCTGTGGAAAAACGGAGCAAAAAAAATACAGGGAGCAACCTTTAGATGGTTCCTGAAGTGCAGCACCTGAACCTGGCACCTGTCCACAGGCTTTTAACCCTGTCAGCTGGCCCTGCCTCCAGCATCTGCACCCTCCTGCCTCCCTGAAACCACTGGTCACAGCTGGAGGGATCTCTCCCTGGCACTGGTTATGCATAAACACAGCAGTGATCCTCTTCAGCGACACAGGCACCCAGAGCCCTACAAAACTCCACTGCATAATAAACAACAGTAGGGGTACAAAAGGATTTTCTAGGGACAGATTCTTCTCCATGAAAACCATCAGAAGAGTGTGACAGGGGCAGTCTGGTGAGACTGCCTTAGCTACAACTGCCACATATGATGACTTCCACTGCGGGGGACCTGGAAAGGCTTCAGCCCTCTGATTTAAGAGACAACCAGCTCCTCACCCTGTTCCTAACCCCAGCACTTATCACTAACTGACTCAGAGTGGAGTCAAACCCTGATTTTAATCAGTATTCAGTATTATTAAGAGAGCTGTGCACAAAACCTGGCAGGTGAAAGAGCCCAGGCCAGTAGGAGCATCACTCATCTGCCGGCATCACCTCTGACAAAGTGGTTCTACCCACCTGCCTCCCACAAAATCTGCTCCTAGCAAAGACCATCTTTCCTTCACTTTGAACCCCACAGCCCTTCCTGGAAAAGACTGACACAGAAAGGCTCTGAGCTGCTGAACCTCTGGGTTTTTTTCTGATCCCACCCCATGCTTCTTCCCCTGTTCAGGGACTGTGCTGCTGCCCTCCACCAGCAGCTCAGAGTCCCACTGCAGTCCACAGCTGCACCTTCAGAGGACACCACTGAGATGGCAAAGCCTGCGGAGATCGGGAGAGGCCAGGCAGACTGGGGGAGGGGAGATGAAGCATCCTAGAGGGCATCTCTGCCTCCTCCCAGGCATTGGGAGACTAAATCCCAAGCAGCTTGGCAAGGATGAGCTGCCTCCCGGCACAGCCGCACCTCACCCAGCCAGTGCCGGGTGCCCCCCACCCTGGCACTGCCCACCCTTCCCGGGCAAGTGTGCGCCTCATTGTTGGTGCAAACAAAGGAGCGATTTGTGTCTGACGAAAAGAAAGGAAGTCAGAGGCAAAATCATCCAGCAGCTCTGGATGTATGCAGATTAAGCTGCAGAAGGTTGCATGAATGTAGCATTTTCCAGACATCAGTTAATCCCCCCGGCTGTGGTCTGTCTCCCTGGAAGAGGTGGGCTGTGTCTCACCTGCAGCCACAAAGGCAGCCAGCGCCCAGTGACAAACCTGACATCCCTGACCTGACATCTCCTGTGAGGCCAGGCAACCCACTGGGGAGGGACGGGTGTGAAAAGCTTGGGGAAATGGTTTAGTGGCGGGCTTGGCAGGGCTGAGCTAACCATTGGACACGATGATTTGAGAGGTCCTTTCCAACCTAAGCGATTCCATGATTCTATGTGCCCACCAGCACGCCCATGAATATTGCTTTGGCAAGGATCTCAGTCTATTCTTATAGAGGAAAAATGAGGACACTGGGATTCCCACTAGCTGTCTGAGGACCGAGCTATGGATGTCTGTCAGATGTCTGGCTACAAGGTAAGTGGAAGAGTGATGCGCTTGCTGTTTGCCCTTCAGGGATGCATCCTCTGCTGCCCTGCCCCCATCACCTCCAAGGTGGCCAAGGGAAGGTTTTTGCTCAGCTGCCCTCCCGGGTGCTCACTCAGGTGCCCTGCTTGGTTTCTGTGATGAACCCCAAGTCACACATCAGTTGCTCAGGGCTCATTCCAGCAGCAGTGTGATGCCAGCAGGCCTTGGTTTGCCGTGGCCATTCCCTGGATCCCAGATTTCAGCAATCAGCCTCACTCCTGTTGCCCTGCAGATGCTTTGGAGGACCTTGAGTATCAGCAGGAGCAAAGGGGCTGGATTCCTGGTTTAGAAAGGCATCACTGGACCGTCCGCTCTCTGAAGGCTTTTCCCAACCGTAACACCCAATAATTCCCAGCACCTAGCAAAAGTTCCTTCCTTCCCTGCCTAATGGAAACACTGATAATGGGCTTCACATTGATGCAGCTGCTTCAGTAGCCAGGACCAGACCCGAGGGCTCTCCCTGACCAGCGCTGCAGCTGGCGACCTAGAGGACGCCAGTCGGAGACACACACAACCCCTCCCTTCTGCTCCCATTCCTGCCACATCATTTTCTCTTCCCGGGCTGCCCCGGCGGCTCCCGCTCCAGCCCCACGCCCCGGAGCCCCCGGCAGCGGCAGGGCGGGCAGGCACAGGGGACGCCGCCCGCCGCCCTCGCCGGGCCCGGCACCGCCGAGCAGGTGCCCCCCCGCTCCCCGAGCCACA
>VZRV01009277.1:342392-521418 GCA_013398115.1 Falcunculus frontatus
GCTCCCGGTGCCGCTCCCGCTGCGTCTCGGGGTGCGGTGCCGGCGGCGGCAGGCGGACGCGCAGTGCGGGGCAGCGGTGGCTCCATCCCGCTCCCGTCGTCGCTGCCGGTGTCAAATTCCAGCCACCGTCACCTGACCGGCGGGGCGGGCACCGGCACCGGGACCCCGATTCGCACTGGCACCAGGATACCAACCGGCACCCCGATCCTCACGTAGTGGCACAGCGTCTCCGACCCGCACGGGCGCCTGGACCGCACCAGGATCAGGAGGGCACCGGAATCCCGCCAGCAGCAGGAGCCGCAGCCCAACCCGCTCCAGCACCGGCTCTAGCCGTGATCCGCACCGCCTCCGAGCTCCTGCGGAAACTCGCACTCCGCCGGCAACGGCACCGGGACCCCCGGAGGCACCCGACCTCCGCTACCGCCACCTGCCCGTCGGCCGACACCCGGGCAGGCGGACCCGCAGCCCGGACGGACGCCCCGTGAGCGGGGCTCCCTGTTCCGACAGCCCGGTCACAGCGCTATCAGGACGGACACACGGACACCCTCGGGAAAGGGTTCAGCCCTTCCCGGAGCGCTCCGGGAGCGGAGCCCCACGGGCACCCCACGCCCCGCGTCGGAGGGCAGAGCCCCGCGGGGACCCCTTGCACACGTGGGGATCCGGCGGGGATGGGTTGTCGGGCAGGGTCGGGGCCATCCCGGCAGCTCCCGCCCGCGGCGGAGCCGGCCGGCGTCCCAAGCACCCCGAGCTGACTCGGGTCACCGGTGTGCCTGGCGCTCGTGTCCGGCCGCGCCGGAGGAGGTGTCCGGCCTCCCGCCCGCCCGCGCCCCGCGTCCCGGTCGTCCTCGGCTGGGCTGCCCGCCACCGGGCTCCTTACCTCTGCCGTCGCCCTGCCTCCCTCCACCGGGGCCGCCGCTGGCCCCGGGGACATGGGGGCCGGCTGGCGAGTCGAGCCGAGCCCGTGCGAGTCCTTACGTCACCGCCCGGGGCCCTCCGCGTCCATCCCGGGGCTCTCGAGTGCTCCTTGCGAACGTGCCAAATCCCGGGGCCGCCTCCGCTCGGCCCCGCTTCACACGTGCTCCCCTGGCCGGAGCTGGTCGCCGGGACGCGCCCCGGGCCAGGCGAGCGCCCCGGGTCCGGCCTTCATGGCTGCGGGGTCCGAGGGCGCCCGGGCGGGCTGCGCGCCCCGCGGTGCCGCCGGCCGTGTCACCTGCCCCGGCGGCGCTCCGCCGCCTCGGCGCAACTCCCCGGGCTTATGCAACTCCCCGGCTGGAGCCGGGCCAGCGGCTCGGGCGCCGGCTGTGCCACGGCTGCACGCCGGTCCTTAGTTCGCCCCGACCCCGGGCCACTCGTGTGGCTTTAACCTCCTCCCCGTCGCCTTGCAGCCCGGGCCCCGGGGTCCCGCGGAAGGGACGGATGGCCGCGCCTGCAGCCACCTGCGGAGCCGCCGCCTCGCCTGCTCTCATCTCCTCGGATTATCCAGCGCGGGGGTGACAACTCCCGCGTCCTCCTGCGACATCACCTGCCAGGGAGTGTGCGGGCACAGGCGGCGCCCACTAAGCCGTCCCTGCCACCGCGAGCAGGGACAGCGGAGGTGGCACGCGGCCCGGAGCTGCTGCTTCCCCTGCCCTGGAGCGGCACCGCGTGGCTCCGGCTCCCCGCCTTTCACCCCAACTCCTGTCCTGACACAAGCATCTTGGCCTAGTCTGTGGCTGTGGGTGAGACTGCTGGTGGGACTGCGTGGGAGCATGGGCTCTGCCGTGGGACTGTGCTGCTCCATGGCCGTGGCCTGAGGCTGCCCCTATCTGAGATATCCTCATGGGCATCAGACGTGATGCCCTTGGATGCCTTGGCCCAGCACGGTTTGGAGGCCCTGGAGCATCCCTGGGGTAGAGAAACAGCTTGGGGTGAGTGACAGGGAACAGGATCTTCTGCTTTGCAGGACTGCAGACTAGTGCAGCTGCTTGCCTGGAAAATTTCAACGTGAGTGGCATGTCCTGTTCCAGGCTGCCTGGCTGTCCCCATGGAGCTAGGACTGGCCACAGCCCTACCCAAGCTAGGGAAGCTGCCCAGGAAGAGAGGGCTGCCAGTGAAGGGAAGGGCTGCCTCCCCCACTGATAACCCTCGGGGCTTGGAGCCAGCCTTAGGTGCTGCCTCAGCAGAGGGGTTACCCCATCCCCTCCCACCTTCCCTACAGGTTGGGCAGGTCCTCATGTCCCCAGGACACAGGAAGTTCTGAGGATGTGATGCTGGTGGTATGCAGGGGGCTATGTGTGGCATGGCACAGGGTATCCAGGGGACCCCACCGAGGTGAGCCCAATGTCCCCAGTCTTGTGAAAGGGGTGCTTGTGCAAAGCCTGGCCTCTGCTCTCTTCCAGGTGTGCCCCCTTTGAGGCTGCTACCCCAGACACCTGGAGGCACTGGCTCCCTCCTCTGTCCTTTCTTCTTGTCCTGGGAGATAAAAGCCTGCTGCTGCTGTCAGCCCCACTAATGTCCTACCAGCAGCATGTCCTCCCTGTCCCCCCACAATCGTGGTGGCAGGGGAATGCATGTCCCAGCTCTGTGCCCCAATCCCAGCACTGCTCTCCTCTCTTGGGCTCCCGTGAGTATTGGCTCTGACCTGGGGAGTGCTGAGCATGGGTGAGGCTGCACAGGGTATTGGGGTGCAGGGCAGGGTTCCAGCCTCACCAGTCTCCAGACAGAGGAGTGACCTGCTCCCTGACTGCTGCCAGTACCATCTGGTTTGGTAGCTCCCAGGGCACTGCCCGTGTCAGCCTGTGCTCCTGCACCCCTGGGGCCGGGGTGCCCCCAAGTGCCTTGTCTGGTCTGGAATAAGCCCTGCAGAGCCAGGGCCTGCTGTGACATCTGTCCTTGAGGGTGCAACCCTTGCATGTGGCAGGATGGAGGTGATGCAGACCAGCCAGATGGCAGGACTGAGCATGCCATGACTGCTGTCTGAGGCCATGGCTGAGTGGGACAAAACATACATGGGAGAGAGCTGTGACGCGGGCGTCCCATCTCAGCAGTGACGTGGCTCTTTCAGAGGTATCTCTGAACAAGTCTCCTTGTCTCAGCTGACCTGACCGTCCTTGTGTGCCCTGGTCCCAGGCTCTGTGCTCTCTTCCTCCTCAGCCTTCCCAAGGCCAGGCCAGGGCATGGGCCATTGCTTGAGCGATCTCAAGCACACTCATTTGGGACACCCAGCCCAATGGCAGTGGTGGCCCTGCTCTTTAAATGCTGAGAAGAGAGAAGGGATGGAAGAAGGATTTGAGCAGCTCCAGCATCTCCTTGGAACCTGCAACCACACATCAGGGAGAGCTGGGCAGTTGCTTCTCTGGTGCCCAACTGGTGCTAGCAACAACACCCCCCTTGTTGTTTAGGAGCTGGGAGGTCTGGCAGACCAGTCACTCACCTGGAAGAAGCCTTCCCATTCCTCCGAGCAATGGAACTGTCCCCAACATATCCTGTGGCTTCGGGGGCCTAGCGGCATCACCAGGCTTTGCCTAAGGGGTTACATTCCTCCTGCTGGGACTTGGCAGGTGTCAGAGCTGGTCACAGCCTCAGTCCCTGGCTTCCTAAACCATTTCCTTTTCCAGGACACTGCGGTGAGAAGGTCACTTGGCTGGACACCTGCCTTTGTCAGGGCCGCACCCAGCCCGATTGCTGCTGTGACCCTTGGCGGGAAGTCATCCTGCTGGCAGGGAGTCCCCAGGAGAACAGTCAGAGTCACAGACAGGACAAGCTCTGATGCCTGTGCCTTCTAACATGAAATGAACCCAACCTGCAATCCCCTCTCTCACCCCTCAAGTCACCTGCAAGGAGGAGCACAGCCCTCTCCTGTCCCCAGCACCAGGCCAGTGGCATTGGGCAGCTGCAGCTCCCGGCAGCTGGATTACTGTCCTGGAGGAGTCAGCAGTGAAACCAGGCAGGGGACAGCCCAACCAGGGGAATCCCTCTGTCTCCCGTAAAAAAGGCCCAAGGCAGCAGAAGAAAGAGGCCAGCCAAGCTTGTTTGATAGCTTTATTGCTTCTGTGATATGACTGAATTGATGTGACATAAGCCGGCTTGGAGGAGCCTGCAAGACTCTTGCCCTCCCTGCCTAGAGGGGAAATAAAAAAGAAAATGCAGAAACTAAAACTAATTTTAAAAACTCATTGAGTTCTTGCATCTTGGCTTGGTACAGTACCGGCAAATGCACTGGCCTTTTCGAGACCCTGTGCAGGCTGTGCAAGGAGCCAGCGCCCAGAGGGGCTGGGCAGTGGCCCCAAAGGGGCTCCTGCACCGAAGGACACGTCTCTAATACTGCGAGTGACACACGCTCGGACTGGGAGCACACCATGCTGGTGCCCGTGGAGCTCAGCGTGCTGGCTGCAGGGCTGTTTGGTCCCTGCCAAACACTCTGGAAGCCCTTGCCCATGTCCAGTTCTGCCCATACCCAGCTCAGCTGCACCCATTTGACACAGACAGCCCTGTCTTGACACCTTCCCCCACTCCCAGCAGTGCCCACACTGAGGGATAGCAGAGCATGGCTGGGCAGGGCCTCTCCACTTTCCCTCCAAGGAAAGGAGACACTGGAAGCCCAGAGATGCTGGGATGAGGAATGCTGGGCTGCATCCCACTGTTGCCTTGTGCTACCTGGCCATGGTGCTTCCCTTTGGCACATGTGAGCTTGAGGCCACAGCATGGCCAGACCTAATGGGGTGAGCTGGTGGTGGGAGCCCAATGCCAGTGTGGTGGGCACTGCCACAAATGCACAAGCAGCTCATGGTGTGGTCAGCACAGCAGCAGCAGCTCTCTGGCAGCTCCTGTCCTCCAGAGCAGCACATGCAGGTTGCCTGCAGCTCTCCATACCTGCTCTCTGCAGTAGTTGGAGCAAAACCCACTGTGGTGGCTGGCCCCCAACCTCCCTGTGTTTCCCTGGGCTCTGTCTAGGCAGGTTCCCTGCCACCCCAGTGGCCTTTCTGCACCGCAGCGCATCAGAGGCACCAGGCAACCCCGCTCTATATTTAGGCTGTGAAGAATTCCCCTGGGCTCTCCCTTCCGATCTGACAAGGTGAGTCACTGTGAGGGAGAGGCCAAGACTCACATCCGTCCCACTGACCCTGCTCTGACCCGCATGCACCGCTCCGAGCTGGCAGGACTGCAGCGTTTCAAGGGTGGGAGGTGGCTGCAGGTGCATGCAGGGAGGCAGCCAAAAGAACGGCACCCAGGAGCAAAACCCAGTGCTGAGCACTGCTCCTGGAGCTGGAGCCCCATCACCCAGCCACGGGCTGCTCTGTGGTGTCAGTGAGCTAGAGGAGAGCCTTGGCCCCCAGACACTCTTTCCTTCTACATACAGGTGGTCCTGACCCACCACAGTCACTCTGGGCCATGCACTCATCTATTCAACTTGGACACTTGTGCCTGGAGACCCTTGTCAGTGTGGAGGGAAGGGCTTGGAGTCACCTCCCTGGTCTGTAGGGTCAACTTCCCATCCTGTTCATGGCTGTGGTGGAGAGCTGGGATGACAGGGAAGGCTGAGCAGTGGCCATGCTGTGTCCTTGGACCTGGAGCCAGTGAGTTGGAAGGTAAAAGTGCTCTGTAGCTTTGTAGTGTTCAATAAACCAGTCTTAATCAAATTAATGCCATCACAAGCCTCCATGGGGGTGCTCCACCCAGCGGAGAGGAGCCCAGCACAGACACCAAGGGCTCTTCACTCCCCTCCTGCTTCTGGATGCAGCTGCCCACTCTGCCATCTCAGCTCGCTGCAGCCCATGGATACAGCCCATCACCCATTCCCGCCCTCAGGCTCCCATGGCACCTGGTTAAAGCACTGAGACAGAGAGAGGGTGGGTGTCAACCCTTCCCCATCCAAACCTCAGCCAGATGCAGACCAACCATCCCCACTGCCAGCATGGCTGGGACTCAACAGACGATGGTTCCAAGTCCAGGCCGACATCCAGGAACTGCAAAGAGAGTGTTGCCTGGTGAGAGCCATGGAAATCCAGTCCCATGGATTCCTCAAGAAGGAAAAACAAACTTGGAGATACTTCAAAGGAGTATCTGCCACAGCATATGCTCAAAAACCCACTGGAAACCTCACAGAGCATCCTGACAGGAGGCATGTCCCTATGGGAACAGGGACTGCCTGGCTGGGAGGCCAGAGCAGTGGGGATGGGACATGGGGAGGGTAAAGGGAAGGAGAGCCTCCCAGCATGTCTTCTGCAGCCCAGAAGCGGCAGGATCTTTGAGCTGCTCCCAGATGACAAGGGAAACAGCAGCCACAACAAGAAGCTGGGCAGGACTTGCACCTGGGCAAGCTCCTTGGCTACAGGCACACCAGGCAGGAGAGGCTCCTGAGGGACGCATCCCACACTGGTCTGTAAGCAGCACTCAGTGCCATGTCCTGGGAGCTGCCCCTGCCTGCAGCCTGGTCTCAAACCTTTCTGTGCAGTTTGCTCCTCTGCCCCACGCCTGGGTCACTGCCTGCCCCTTCTGCACACCCCCTTGAGGGTCTCAGGTCCAAAGTCAGAGCCCCCTGCAAGTCAGCGGGTGCAGAGTCGGTCTAGGGGAGTCATGCGAGCCCTGCTCTGAGCATTCCTTGCCCATGCCAGGGCCATGCTCCCACTTCATTCAGAGCTAGGCAGGCTGTAATCCTTGGGCTATGTCAGATACAGTGCCAGGACCATGAGCCCAACCCACATCCCTCTGGGATCCCCCTGCACTGACCCCAGCACTGGCTGGCTGTGTGCCGGTGCCTCAACACCCAGGTACTGGGACAGTGCCTGTGGGTGCAGTCCAGCCTGCTCCAGGCTAGGAGAGCACGGGAGCCACTTTCCACATGTAACTGTTCATTCCCTTCTCAATCTCCCTTCTGCCCACGCTCTTCAGGTGGATGAGACCACCCTGCTGCCCTTGCACTTGGCCACGTTGCTCAGTTTATTCCAGCTCCTCCGAAATACGTATACAAATCAAATGTGCAAATAGTGCATCTTGGGACCAAGACGGCAAAGGAAGGACGTGCTCCTGAGAGCAGGAGGAGCAGCAGTGCTAGAGCAGCACGGGAGGAGCTTGGAAATGGAGTGAGCAGGGGCCGAGCAGAGGGTGAGAGTTCCCATCAGGTTCCATCATCACTGAGGTCACACGTCGCTTAAATAGGGAACATGATCGAGTCTGGAACATAAAACAAACATCTTCAGCAGTCTGCTCTCAAACTGTAAGGCTTGAGATCTCCACTCAAGATCTGACCTCCTTCCAAAGAATAAATTACTCCCCTCCCACACAAAACCAAAGCGAGATGCTGTCCAGAAACAGTGACACCAGTCTGCACGGACTCCATGGGGGCCCTGCACAGCAGGCACAAACCAAGAGGCCTGAAAGCCTTGAGCACAACGGGGCAGGCTCCTCTGCATCGTGACAGGCAGGAAGGTGGGGAGGGTCTGCTGTAGGCAGAGAAAGCCACCGGTTCCCTGCTCCACCTCTGGGCCAGGGCAGAGTCAGAGCAAATGGCTATGAAAAACACAGCCAAGTCAGTGGCTGCTGCTGTTGCTGCCTCTGTGGAGGAAGCGAGGAAAAATGCAGAAAAACAAATCCATGCTCATCTCCATCCAGAAGCTCCAAGTGGAGAATGAGAGGAAGCCATTATTCTCCCTTCGAATTGTAGCAGCACCAATGACACCGAAGTTTTGGATGGATTTGTTTTCCTGGGGAAAGGTCTGAGGCTGGTGACAATGCAGATGGAGCATGAAAAGGCCAGGTTTCTCGCAGGGCTGTGCACAAGCAGACTTTGCCTTGTACCTTGGTATTTCTAGTACGGTTCCAGCAGTCTTTTAAAAAATAATACTTTGTACATTCAGGCATTGCTGCCTTGGGGCAGCATCACTTCCCATTTGGCACAAATAATTTTGTTCACAAACCCTTCTTCTCTCTCCTGAGTCTTTCCTGTCTAATTCAGGATGCAGAAGATCTGTCTGCGATGCAGAGTTCAAGAACTGTCCACTCAGCCCCTTGCCCACCTCCTGCCAGCTCTAGGCCTGGAGGTGGCAGTTGTAACCCTCGTGCAGACTGGCAATGCAAGAGGGTCTTCCCAGAGCACCTGGGCATCTCTGTGTGTCTTCAGTGAGGTGGGATTCTTGCAGGGGGCTGCCGGTGCCTGCTCCCAGAGCTGCAGAGTGTTTTCGTCTCCTCCCTTGGAGGCAGTGGCTGCAGCCACTCAAATCCCACTGGTTAAGTCAGTGATGACTCGGGCTTTCACCAGCTTCCTCAGAAACTCCTTCTCCCGCTGGATGTTGTGCGTCCAGGACTGGAAGAAAATGAGAGAGACAGGAGGTCAGCAACAAGCCTGGCCAAGCATGCTCCTGTCCCTCATGCTTGGGAGACTCTCCCGAGGACACAGACCCTGCTGTAGATCAGAAGAGCCCTTGCACACAAGGACCTTCTCTTACGTAAAGCTGACAGTCAGCAGGGTCAGACCCATGTACCTGAGGAAGAAGGTTTCCCCATGGGCTGGGTGAAGTTTTTTGGCATGGTGAGATCTGGGCAATCCAGGTCCCTTAGGCAGATGTGCCCTCCCAAACTACTGCACACAAGAGCCCAACAGCACAGCACTGGTGATGGTGTATGCCAGGGAACAGAGCTGGCAGAGGACACAATGGCAGGACATGTACCCACCACAGACAGCTCCCTGCCAGGCCACGGCAATGCATGGGGGTGCATGCAGCTGAAAAACCCCAAGACCACCCCCATCAAAGCCAGCTCTTGCCTCTGCTAGCTCTATCAAGAGGAAATCACATGCTAAAGGTTACACTAATACAATGTGAAGGGTGAAATGGCCACATCTCCCAGCAGGCACTTCAGAGCAGTGATTGCTATAGCTGGTGTCAGCCCACCCAGATGTGTTCTCTACAGCAGGCTTGAGCTGGGATCGCAGCATCTGCCATCACTCCCCTGTGCTGGGACTATTGTAGCACTTAATGAAAGCAAGAAGGGTTTGTCACACCATGGAGCTCAAGGCAGAACAGGGAAAAGCAACTTTCCCCAAAATCTCCCAACAGGACAAGAATCACAGTACATTATTTCGGCACAGTGCTCTGGTCAGCAGGTAATCTGAGCTCTAAATACAATCCGGATGATGACAAAATCACTCTACAGGAGCTTCCCTGAAATGGTCTCAAACCAACAAAGCACCCAGCCCCACGAGCTTTCTGTCTTAGGTACTGAAATCCAGTTTACCCACTGCAAAACCGTGGGCACCTGCCTGCAAAGCTCTGGTTGTATACATCGTGCACAATGTGCATGAGGCTCTCCTGTTATCCTGCTTGTCCTGCCCTGTCCTGGCTGGGACAAGCAGCTCTCAGCCATGATTGCTGTGTGGCACTGACAGCCCCAGGCATGACGTGCACACAGCAGACTGACAAGAGGTCCAAGGCACTGAAGGTCCCTCTCTAGATCTCCAGCACATTTCTGAAATATCTTTCTTGCTGCTACTGTGCATTTACAAGCCACTTCCATTCCCTCAATGCACAGGAATGACAACAGTTAAAGCTGCTAAAGAAACTTCGGGCAGGTGTTGCCCTGTAACCTGTGTTCGAAAGAAGTCTTTGCCTTCCCCTGCTTCCAGTGACACTGTCACCTGAATGCTGCAAAGGCTACACCACTACTGGGTACAGGACCACACATGGAGAACTGCATTGGGGCTCTTTGGGACTCTAGAAATGCGTAAGGCCCCATCACTAAACTGAAAAGTTGCTGCCCAGAAACAACGTAGTGCTTGGCTTCAGCTAACATAAAAGCAGAAACTGAAAAGTGGCACTGGGAATAAGGCTTGCAAAGGCTTGTAAAAAGAAAAAAAGCATCAGATCCAGAAAGCAGCAGTGGGAACGATGGTGGCACAGAGAGAGCTGGGAGAACAGGGCTGAATGTGCCTTGGAGCCAGAGAGCCAGGATCCCCCAATGTGCTGGAAACAGTCCCACATGTGACATGTCAGCTAGGGGCCCTGGGCTTGGCGCCTGCCATGCAGCAGTGTCACTTCTGCCAACGAAGCCCCTTGCTAGGAAGGCTCAGCCCCGGCAGAGCCAAGCGTGCGGGTGAGCTCCTGCCCACAGGCAGCCAGCACCTGCCTGCTGGCACACAGGCCATGCTGGGACACCAAGTCTCAGTGCATTCTCTTGCATCTGGCTGGGCTTATTGTTTAAACCTGCCTGGAGCACCAGGAGCCTGATACCTCATAGTGCAAACTGAGCTCTCCTCCACGCCTTTCAGCCTCGTCACACAGTATGAGAAGCCAGCTGGTTTTGGCCAGGACAACCTGTTTGTGTTTCTTGCACAGATGAACTGGGGAGGCAGCCACTTGTAGGAAAATTCAAACCACCTAAAACGTCACCTCAGGCCACGTGCAAGTGCCTTATCTGATGGCAAGAGGAAATCTGCTTTGTGAAAAGTACAAGTGGAGCAGGAATTTAAGTCCAGGAGGTATATAATAAAACTTTGGGTGATACAGTTATAGTCTCTCACATTACAGCTAGGTCTGGCTCCAGCACTCACTGCAAAGCTGCTGGCAAGACCTACCGACCTGTGGTTGTTCAGCATCCAGGCTGCTTTATATCCCGGGCACTGCCACTAACTCCTTTTTACAGCAGAAAGTCACACGAAAGGCAATTCAGCCTCCCACCTGACCCATGGACCTTAGTGATGTCTGCACCAGTACTCCAATGTTTTGTGGCTAATGTAAGCCCACAGAGGAAGAGGTTTCCTGGTGAGAACAGGCTTTCATCCCTCCCAAAGAGCACTATCAGGGCGCTCAGTGTGGTGCTGCTCCCCCATCGCCCGACAGCAGCATGGGCAGGAGGGATGAGGCATGTCTTCAACACCAGCTCCGGTTACTGATTACAGGAGAGGGACTCACTCACCCTACTGACAGACAGGGCTGATCAGACGAAGGAAGCTGCATTCCAGCACTAGCAGCAGCAGTGGGGACAAGAGCCAGAGCAGTTTTCTCAAAACGGGAAGGCAGGCACCTCAGTTCCATTGCTCCGACAGGAAAAGGCAACAAAATACACCCTAGACCCCAGAAGGTTTCAGGGTGTATACACCTCAAATAGCACCCTGATTATATACCTTAAATAGCACACAGTACCAGCAGAAAACTCCAGCTCTTTTCTTGTCAGTCTGCACCTCAAAGATAGTGATGGAGCAGTTTGGAGCATTCACTGCCACCTCCACTTTCCCATCCCTCCACATCATCACTGCTGTAACCTGGCAGACTGGCTCCGCCCTCTCCCTCTTCTGCTGCTCACATCCAATGCAGCTTCCACTTGTGGAATCAAACAGGCTGCTTGCCTGAGCCCATGGTTGGAGTAATGAACTTTGAGAGTTCCAACAGGAACATCCCAGGAGGCTCCAGACCACTTCTTGTTCTCTGGGGATCAGGCTAGGATTTCCTGTGCTTTGGGTCTCTCTCTGAGTAGTGGATGTTTGCTCTTTCCAGTGGAGAGAGAAGCAAAGGGAACAGAGTTACTCTGCAAGCACATGCACTGCTATGGCTGTTCATCCCAGGGAGGTGGCAGTGGCTCTGAGCGCTTGGTCACAGCTATTAGATGAAAATTTATCATCAGTTGAAGCCATCTTTCAGGGTTATGCAAATGCAGCAGCCCCAAACCACCTATCCTTTTTATCTTGACAATTCCACAAAGAAGCACAAAACATCATCTGTCGCTTCAAGAGAAGCCAAGTAGAATATTTTAAGCCTAAGCAAATGTTTCAGAAACCAGCCCAGGAGGAAGGTAAGCTCTCCGTCTGTAATCAATTACAACTGGGGAATACCTCAGCTTCAGACCACATTAGTCT
Organism: Falcunculus frontatus; assembly: GCA_013398115.1. Taxonomy (NCBI): domain Eukaryota; kingdom Metazoa; phylum Chordata; class Aves; order Passeriformes; genus Falcunculus; species Falcunculus frontatus. The sequence goes on from VZRV01009277.1 coordinate 354,217, forward strand.
TATCAAGCATGCTGCATTTAAAATACAAGAAGGCTAAATTAGAGAGAGTGAAGTCAATGAGGAATGCATTCAAAAAAACAGCGAGTTGTATAGAAGGAGTTTTCTCAATTCTGTTATTTCTGCACATCAGCAGCATCCCTCCCCGAAAACCTGCACAGAAACCACAGCAGAGCAAGGAGTGCTGCTTCACTGGCAACAGTCAGTTTCCAGTCTCCACCAGTGCTAATTTGTCTTTAACCTTCCCTGCCTTGTCTCCAGAGCTGCTTAATTTTCATGATCAGACTGCCCCACTCTGCTTGAACCCTCTTGGGATCCACATGGACTGAAACAAAAGGGATGGCTGGGCACCCTCATCTTCTCATCTTTAGGGGATTTACTCACAACTCCTTTATGCCCAGTCATTCTTACATCGACTTTAAATTTCAAACAGCTGTTTTTGCTCCTGCTTACTCTTTAACACATACAGAGAGAGAAACTGTATCTCTATTCAGTCTTCATTTTACCAGGTTAAAGAAGCCGTGTTTTTCTTCTACCAAAACAGGCTGTTCATTTACACCATGAAAACTGGGAAATCTCCTAGAATTATAGTAGCTCCCTCTGTCTCTATTTACTGCAGATTTACTTCTCATGAACCAGTAAAAAAGCTCACCAGTGCCTCATGTAGAGGCAATTCCCTCACTCTACAAGAACTCCTTTCCTCTCGTCTTTCCAGAGCTGTATTTGTCTTTTTTTCCCCCAGTAACAGTCTGGCAGCCTGAATTATCCTGTGATTTATTTGCACCTATCTAAGCACTTCCCTTCTCTGCCATTGCCAAATAATGCTATCCCAGATTAGAGTCAAAATGTCTGTAATCGCCCCAAACAGCATGACTTTCCATTCATACTCTTAGGTTTCATGCCACCCAGTTCACTCCTGTTCTCAAGGTGCTCATGGCCTTCCTGGATGGTATTTTGATCCTCCCTTGTATTGACCACACCTGGTTTTGTCTCATCACAAATTCCACTTGCACGCCATTGCCTTCTGTGCCAAAAATCATTAAAGCAAACACTAAACATGACCTCCTGCAGAGGAACTCCCAGTGCTGCTGGGAGTCCATTCAGTGCTGCTTTTTGTGTTCTCCTTTAGAGAGACTATTCAGGTACAGGTGTTGCACCAAACCGTGGCTTCTGAAGCTTAACTAATAATATCTCACACGGCACAGGATTGCACGCTTAACTGAACTTCTGACAGACAGGACTGCTACACTTCCTCTGTCCCAAGAATGATTTTTTTTTTTTAATCAAATAAAGATACTAAATTAGTTTTTGTAACCTGCCTTTGGTAAATCCATGTTGTGTTTGCCTTCAGGATTTAATTATTCTTTCATTTAAACTCTGCTCTGAAGTTCTGAATAGTACCTCTGAGGTTAGTTTAAGAGTTCTGAATTTGACAGGATTATTTTCCTTGGCTTGCTCCCATCCCCCCCAAAAAAAGAGGGGGAAAAAGAGGTATTACATCCACTACAAGCTAATCCTGCAGAATCTGATAGATTTATTGGGGACCTTCTCCTCTGGACTTGCAGCTTAATTGGCTCAAAGTGGAACAGAGATCTCTTGGGCTCTCACACCTACTGCATTAGCTTCAACAGCTTTTGCCTTTCAGTGCTGACCCAGTAATTTTCTTTTTCTGTGAACTTCTCACTGTAACCCACCCTTTCCCTCACATTCATCATACCGCCCTGATAGAGGTAATATATATATTCATGTGGTTCCTACCTCAATCCTTCTGCTTCCTTCATCTCCCTGGATGTCAGTTCTAATAATTCTTTCCTTGTTTCCTTATTAATTGCTTGTCAGTGACATTGTTCAGTATTTGTTAATTTTCCTTTGCAACATCTAATTGAACTTGACTTTTGCCAGCTTCTACTTTATTTCTGTCCCTTCCAGCCATCGAGAGTGAAGTTTTCTGATGCTCTTCCTCACTCCTGTATTACTTCTAACACCACTTTGAAGCAGTTCTTTAAAAAGTTATATTTACAGCCTTTTTCTGCCAGTTTCCCCCTTGCTGCAAATACAAATTTCAGATAATTATTGTCCTTTCACAAGCAAGATTTCAAGTCTACAGTGAGTCCATGAGCTCTTCAGTGAATCTGCTTTTAGTAGTCCGTTCTCCTAGGCTAGGCCTAAATTCAGAGAGGTCAGAGTCTGCACACGTCCCAATTCCACTGAGCACCCCGCCAGCACTGCTGAGTCTATATACAGCCCTGCTTATCAAGCTCCCTCCTTTTGGAAGCAAAATCTGAGTTATATCATCCCTTCTGTTGCCTTTCCATTTAATTTAACCATGAAGGCACTTGATCAAATGCTCTTTCCTAAAATGTCCCTCTGCAAGGTCTTCATACATGCTAAAAACAGCTGTGAAAAGCCCACAGCTCTTCTTGTGCCCTTCCAGCTGGTGAGAAGAGCTGTGCCAGCCACTGTGTCTGGGAATACCTGAGCTCTCCTCTTGACAGTCCTACTGTACATCTGTGACAGTGCCCCACAGACATCTGTGTTCAATGATGGGATCAGCAGCTGGGCTCTAGCACACCTCTGTAGGTCTTTTACTGCCTTCTCCTACAGAGATCTTGTCCAAACCCTAATTTTGGTTTTGTCCATTCTACAGCTGTACCTTCCTTGCTGTTATTAGTGCACAATGATATCCTGAGTGTCACCATACTTCTGTCCTTCTGAACAAGGCAATACCTGTGCTCTGGTCAGGGCTGCTATTCCAACAATCCTTTCCAGATTTCTATTACATAGACACACAGTCCTTATGCACAGGAACAGCATGGGAGGCCTTTGCTCAGCCCCAACGCTGTCAAACAGGTGGCTTTTAAACAAAGACAAAAATGTATAAACCTCATCAGTCATCACTGCCGGCCCCAAGAAAAAGCACTGCCCTTTCAGAGGTGCCCCTGCCCCAGCCCCTAACCTCCCCCTCCAAAGCTGACCTCCATTTCAGTCTGCACCACTCCTTGTACTGCAATCACAATTCATCAGCCAGGCTCCAATAGCCATGTTTTCAGTCTATAAATCACCAGGCCAGACATCTGCCTGGCTTTCAAAGGAGTTTTGTTCTTCTTGTTGGCTACCGCAAACTTTAAGGTACTTGGAGGCCTGAAGCAGCCCTCGCACCCCCTCCCAAGCAACTTGTGTTGATTTAAAATGCAAAAGGCAGCTTCACAGAGAGAGCTCAGATGATGATAAAGCACTATTGTTTGTGCCTTTATGGTTCAAGACTCCAAACTCGATGTTTGCGGATTATTCTGAGAGGTAGCTGCTGTCGGGGAGAGACAGAGACAAAGCTGTGTGTCACTGCATGCTGCAGGCCACCTCCCCTGGCCCTTGTGACAGCCCTTACACAGGCTGAATGAGAAGTGTTACAAGATGGTGTCCTCAGCATCCCACAAAGACCTGCTGGGAAAGGGGCCAGTGATCAGAAAGAAGCCATCAAAGGCTGCCACGACACCTCCCCCTCAGGTCAGGCAATGACTCACTGAGGTGCTGGGCACAGCTGTATCAAAGGAGCTGACACCTCTAGCGGTGGTGCTGGTGCTTGACCTGCTTCTCCAGTGAAAAGGAGACCCGCCAGCAGCTCCACTGTGGGACACAAATGCTGCAGACAGGATGCAGACCCTGGATGGGTAAGGGTGGCTTTTAACCATGAATTACCCTTTTTACCAGTCATAAGTGTGTGAGGCAGTCTGCAGCCAGCTGCTGAGAAGACAGACCAGGGTGTTCCCTGTGTGACATCTGAGGTAACTCCTTGCTCACATTCTTGCTCCTGCAAGAAATGACCAAGGGATAGAAGCTCACTTCTGGATCGTGAGGCTTGGGAAGGCTGTGTACTGGGGCAGAGCACATGGAGGGATGCTGGGAGCCAGTCTTGTGCTTCATTCCCATGATTTAGCACAGCCCCATGCTCTCTCAGTTTCATAAGCTCCTTATGGATCTGTTTTTACTATTCTAAACACTCACTTTCCCATCCTTAAATAATTTCTATTTCACTCTATTTTAAAATTATTCCTTTTCCTCACCACCATTTCCATGTTTCCTTTGCTATGTTCCCAGTGGGTCTGACACTTCTACATTAATAGAAGACAGTGACCTGTGATAAAAATACATTTTTATGGAGTGCTTGGGCAGGAAGCATTACAGGACCTGAGCAAGACATAAAAATACAATAAAGTATGTGAAAATCCAGCTCTGATGGGTTCATTGCCACAAAAACAGAAACAAGTGAGCAGACACCTTGGCAAACACTCAATTTTTTGTACAGCATTCATGGAATTGGGCAAGGGACAAAAGCTGTTGCAAAGTTATTTGGAATAGGGAAAATTGTAACTGAACATATATGACACACTTGGACATTCTGCATTTTTTAAGCTAAAACAAAGAGATGGGATAAGAGCTGAAAAATCACCTGTGAGAGTTTATACAACAGCACCGGGTCTGTTGGTCAGTGGAGTCCCAGTAACAGATCAGAGAACAAAGCTTGTCTTGACACCACCCAGAAATCTTCTGCTGTAGTGCAGGCCAGGAGTCTGCACCCCAGCCATGATGGGGAAAAGATGAGAGACCAGGGAAGAAGGTGCTGGACAGCAGAACTGGCCTTGAGGTACGGTTTTAATTGCATTGATCTTCCAGCTCACACCCGAAACTGAAAGCACCACCTCAGTGTGCTTCCAGCTCTCCAGAGCACACTGAGGGACAGAAAAGGGTCTCTCCACCAGCTCTGCCTGGACACACCCTGGCCAGAGTACACTGAACTACCCAGGAGAGAGGGTAAAGAAGCTATCCAGTACTAAACTGGAGAAATTAACTCTCACGAGCATTCACAAGCGCAGGAGAATCCACATGTGTTTGCAACCATACTACTGAAAAGAGTTCCAAGACCATACACTTCCTCTTGACTAGTAACAGCGACCAAGCTCCAGAGCATCTGCCTCCAAAACCTTGCTTTTCCTCCAGGGCAGGAAATGCCTGCCCAGCCCTCAGGAGTTGGAGATCCTGGAAGACTCAGTGTAGGCAGCTGCCTTCTGTGGTAGCAATAGCAGCACAATCTTGGACCTTGAGAGCTTTTACTCCTGCGGGGAAAGCAAAGGCTGAGCTAAACTATGGCCTGGGTATGCCTGTTTCTCCTTTTGGAAATTCAGCTACCAGTGCCACAGAGCAACAGGAAAAATCAGATTCATTTCCGCAGAGATTTTATCACCTCAGTCTTGGCACGGGAGAGGCATCTCCGCCCAGCTGTGAGCAAGCGAGTGCATTTTGCTGGCTTTTTTTATGTAATCAGAACAAATTCCTTGGAGATGAGTCACAGGGTTTCAAGGGTGTCCAGGGAGATGTCAAGCAGCCTCAAGTGTAAATCAGTGACACACCTTGCTGAGAGGACTCCTGCTCGCCAGCAGGCCCATTTCCCTGCAGGTACCAGGCAAAGGAAGGGGCTTGATGTTACCCTGCAGGCTCCCACAATCCATACACACACATGTGGCATTTCCAGACCCAGGACACTGCTGGTGTTTACATTTCCCTGTAAAGACAGTGATGTTTTCAGGGTGGAGCTGGAGTGCTTCCCTGCAGCTGCTCTCTAGGCTTAAACACTGAAGATTTTCAGACATTCAGGCTGGAGGAGCTTGGCAGTCAGCGAAGAGATTTGAACTTCAGAAACAGAGGTTCTGCCCCACCAAAGCGTGGTCAGACTGCAGGAGTTCCTGCCTGGGATGTTCGTTGAGGTGGAACAGCTGCATCCCACTGCAGTTGTTTCAGTGCTGTGATGATGCTACGTTAAGCAAACCTGTTCCATTCCCCTGCCCAGGAATGAACACTCCAACCTTCCTTGGTCTGCAGGCCAGAGGATGAAGATGATACTTGCATAATTTCAAGGCATAGCCTGCTTTAGTGGCTCCTTTAGAGGCTGAAATGTAGAGGAGGACCGGGAAGAACTAGGCCTGGACACAATCCCAGAGGTCCTAAGTAACACTGAGAAAAATGCTGTGGATACTCTTGGACCTTTGGGTGTCAGAGCAGATAGAACAAAAACCTTGGTGGAGCTTGGTTCTGGGTCAGTCTTTCACTAATGCCAAGGGCAAGGTTTGACACAAGGTACCAGTGAAAGCCAGCCTCCCGATTTGCCAGCTGCATGCAGGTCTTTCATCAAGCAGGTGCTTCCAGTCCGGAGTGGGGCAAATCTCTATTCCTGCATTCTTTGAGGGCAACTGCAGAAGACACAACCCAGATATTATGCCCTTCACCTTTCAACTTCACCCTCAGATGACTAACAATTACCAGCTACCATTAATATTAAAAAGGAGAGAAAGAAATGTGATCCTCTCTCTGCTCTTCACATTCCACAATTATCACAAACAATTTGTCATATTGGGAGGGGCAGAGGCAGGAGGAGCATTAATTATTGATTCTTGGAAACAGATGGCTTTTCTTGTACCAGGGCAGCGAAATGTAAGAGGAGCCTATGGGTGAGGATGTGAGGATTAGATGGGCAGACATGTATCAGGTAACCAGCCTTCAAGTGGAACTGGAACCTTCCTCCTAGAACCATCTCCGCTGGGCTGCGGAGCTCCCAACAACAGCCCTGGCTGCAGAAACAAATCCACTGACATCTGAATTACTGAGGCTTCACCAGAACCTTTCAACACTCCCTCACCTCTGTACAGAACATCCTGGACATGATGACTGATGGCTTCCAGACACCAGAGGTCTGGCAAATCAGGCACCAACTGCTCTCTCTAGGAGACTTTACTGGTTGCATTTCATGTTTTCATCCTCATCTAACTGTCCTGTGCCACGCAATGTCTATTCCTGAGACCACATATCATGTCCAGGAGTGACCTCCTCTGGCCTTCCAATGGCCTTGGATCGCATTTGGGGTGCTGGCCTCCAAAATCAGAGATCCAAGTGATGTGGACCTGTGACTTCAACCAGAGACTCTGTTATCCAACTCTTTTTGCCAACTTTTTCCATTGATTCATGTACGGATCAAGAGCAAGAAGACTTCATTCTTGTCAGCTCCAGTGGTGTCCTCAAGACACATACCAGGTTGTGAAACAGTCTTGGTAAGGACACCTGCTGTGGGTGTCCCCATGTCCAAAAGCTGACCATGGGACTGACATCCTTATGAGACAGGAGGAACAACTGGGCAAATCTGATTCTCCACCAAAGGCATCTGATTCCCCAGAGTGAAAACAGTAGCACCAAAAGCTTTTCCTGAAACTTTCATGAAGAGTCTCTGAATCTCACTGCTGGATTCAGGCATCTGCAGCCATTTTCACTCTTGTGTAGCCATCTCTTTGGTGGATGACTAAGGAACCACCTGTACTGCCTCAGACCTGGGCCTGGGGAGCCCAGAATCCTGTCTCTGGCAGTGGTTATAAGCAGGTGCCCAGAACTGGGCAAGCTGATGGTGATACCTCCTCTACTACTGCAAAAGTTATATTCCTAAGCTATTTTCCATTCAGGGATTTCACAAGCCAGACATCACCTCAATTCAATTTACTTCTCTGGACATACCCCTTAAATCCTGTAAATAAGCACTTATTTTCCCAGCAAGGACTGATTAAATCCATGGTTACTCCACTGAGCAAGGCAGACTCTCTTGCCACCTCTACAGGCCCAGAAGGTACCTCAGGACCACAATGTCCAGTCCCTTGGTATATTGGGGACCTCCTCACAGCCTTTTCCTAAACTCTGTTTGTTCTCTTAGCTTCTGCTGAGAGCTTGTTCCAAAGTCTCATTACTCTGATAATTAGACACACTCTTCTCATTTCTCAAGCTGACTAATCACTGATTTATAATTCCTCTCAGTCTGCCTAGGGTCATGCAGCCTGCAGCCTGTGAGAGTACTAAGACACGTACAGTCTTGTGACTTGGAAAAACACAACTTCGCAGCTTCCCTCCTGGTCTGGATCAATGGTAAAGTGCTTGAGGTGAACAAATGCCAAGTGCCAGGAGACAGCTACTGCCATGAACAGTACAACTTGTCACGGTGTGGAGTAGGATAGAGCAAGTTTCCCTACCCAGTGAAGAGGGAGAAGCAATCTTAGGAAGACCTGGGCCACATCTGTGCTGGGAAAGAATAAGCTTTCCTAAAAAAGCAGTAAACCTTCCCACTATAGAAGCTTTGACCAGTGTCCAAGTTTGCTCTAGTTTGGTACAGGAAATGGACAGACCTGAAGACATCTATACTGCTGCATTATACCAATATGAGAGCTTTTGTTCCTCCAAAAATGATGTTTGTCTCCTTATGATAGTAGCAGAAAATGTGTTTAACGTGGACCTGTCTTTACAGAGCAGTCTCCACAGAGCCCTGGTGTGTTTACACCAGTGAGGTGCTGCTGAACAGTCGGCTGAGAGCTCGGGTACATAGGCTGATCTCACCTCCCCCATGCTTCCCAGGGCCTGAGGAGGGGATCATCTTGCAAAAGAAGCCTATGGATTAGGGAGCAATACAATGGATCAAGAGGCCACATCTTTTCAACCCCAGAGCAGAACTGCTCCCTTTCACCCTTCTTAACATTTATGTGAATCCTTTCCCTGCTGCTCAAAGAAAAAATTACATTATATACACATTCCAGAGAACGTTTCCCAGCAGTAATAACCATTTTTAACATACATTGAGCTTGGGAGAATGTCTAGAATTTTACAGGCAAATGCAAGGGTGGAGCTGTGTTTTGACCCACACAGGAAAGCTCTAAGTTGACATCACCATCCCGGTCAGGCTCTGGAGTTGAGGTGGCCGGCGGGCTTGGGAGGAGGATGTGCTTGGCAGGAGCTTCCTACCTCTTTGATGGCAGACATCTTGATGTTCTCATAGTAGTGCAGCGGTGCATTGGGTGAACTCATGTCATAGCCAAACCCAGCTACCGCCACCTCATCACAGTTGTGCAGCGCCATGGTTATTGCTACGCTTCCCAAGGTGGGGATGTTCTGAGAGGAGAGAAAGCAGGAATGGAAGTCATTAGCAGGTTGCCATTTTTATAATAAAAGATTTCCTCTTATTGTCTCTGCTCACAGAGGCACTGCTGCTACTAAACAGAAAATCAGGATCATGGTATTTGGCTATATCCATACATCAGCTGCCCAGTGCCAGCTTGCAGAGTTGATAGCCTCCCAACTTGTAAAGAAATTAGTGCAAATGGTCAGACTCCCCTTCCACAACTTTGCTGTCCTGAGAACAAGGCAGCAGACGAGCTGGAGGATGAATCACAGCGGATACATTAGCTTTCTGAAATTAAAAGAGACGTAGATAGTGGATTACAATGTTATGCACATTACTGGCTTCCAGCTAGGCTAAGGAAGAATACTTATCCCAAACAGGTCACCATGCAGGAGCAGAAGAGAGGAACAGCACAAACGCCTTATTTTACAGACGGCAAAAGCAGTTTTAGGTTGTTAAACAGCTCTGGGAGATGGAGAGGAGATCAGGCAGTGTGTTCCAAGATCTCTTCCTTTGCTCAGGGGCACCCTGGCAGTGAAAGGACACTCTGGCCTGTGCCATTCCCTCCGAACCACAGCACACCAGGAAAACAAGGAGCAGCGGGAAGCCAGTCAGAGATGGGTACTAACAACCAGAGGACACCCCAACTGTCCTTTCCTGCCTGCTGCCCTGTGATTTGCACTGAAGTCCAGCCACAGCCCTTCCCATTTCACTGGGCTCTGCCAAGGCCCTGTGACAGCGGTGCTGTACAGCTACAACTCCTCCTGTGTGTTCTGCTGGGACAGCAAAGTGTTTCCAGTGTAAAATCCTAGCTCATTGACTTTTCTAGCTCCTCTTTAGCCAGATGAATCCAGAGGCAACTTTGCCTCCAGGGGCTAGGGAGAGGCTGAGAAATCCACCCACATCTTCATTTGTGGAGTATCCAACCCCGTCTGTATTGGAAGTATCATGAATTCAGAGGACATGCTCAGACAGTCACCAAGGGTGACAGCTCTTAGCTGAGATATAGAAACTAACTGCACACTTATATATTTCATTTACAATGGTTTACCTTGAACTGGTGAGCAATGCTATTGCCTGTTCAAAAAGATTGGGAACAATGTTTTGAGTTTCTGCTTCTCATTCAAAGGAACTGGTTTTTGTCAGCAATTGACCTTGCTCACTTCTGATTGCCTGACTGGTCTGAAGGACAATGTTTTTCAAGCAAAAAATGCCATCCATATCCAAGCTGAGATGTGCAGAGCCAGGAGCACAACTCGTGCGCTATGGAGAACTCCACTACAGTGCACTGGACTTACTCTAATCTGAAAACAAACAGGCAAAACCTGCTTATGGCTAAATCAATGAGACATTAAATTCAAACATTTGCAGCACAACAGTAACAGTGCACATCTGAAATGACAAGACCTTCCTACATCCTCCTGTTCCAGCTCTAGATGTCGGGGAAAACAGCAGCATCATTTTGTTCTCACTGCTTAATTTCAGCTGATACTCACAAAAACAATATTGGTTGTATTCTAGTTACTTTAGTTAACTGTTAATTCGCTGGTAGCCAAAAAATATCAAGTAGGGGTTTCAAAAAAATGGAAAAAGTTTATTAGGCAAGGATAAGAACATTGCCCCAAATTTCAAAAGATCCAAGAACATCCTGTCTTCCTGGACATGGCAGTTTTAATTCTGATTTCTCAGCTTTATGTTTTGCATAGAAGATTACATTTGTACGTAGTGGAATTGCATCAGCTGGTAAGTGGACGTGCCACAAAACCCTTTCCCTCAGCAGAGCTGTAGTTACAGTGTCCAAAACACAGTGAGTAAATGGTTACATCCTTGAGACCATGTCGTCATTGGGAACATGATGGTGTTAACACCACCCACACTTGTACTGGGCCCATTCCCACGGTACCGCTCAAGGGAGACACAGGGTCTTTGCCTGGAGGGAATTTCACTGGCCAAGTTAACATTCAAGAGCTAACTTTCTAATGTGAGTCTTGCAAACCACAGAGAATTAATCACACTACCCAACCTCACGGGAGGACTGCCAAACTTTCTTTCAGGCAGTCTGTTTGGAGAATAACAGTAGACAGAAATTGAAAGTGAACTTTGGTCACCAAATATCTGCCTGACTTTATTCTTTCTATAATATATCCAATGGTATTTATGGAAAAATAGGAGGTAATTTTCTTACCTGCTTCTGTTCTTCAGTAGTTCCTGACAAGCCACTATCTTAGTACCACCTGCCCTGCTCTCAAAAATTATTAAAATAGCAGAGACTACCTACCTTCCTAAACTCATGAGCTTTAGTAGATGTATCTGATTTGGCCCCTACAACTCTCCTCTCCTCTTAGCAAAGAAGTGGCAAATAAGAGGAGGCATGTATCAGAGAGGATATGGCTATAACTACTCTCTGGCTGCATCTACACAGCTCCCAAGCTCTCCTGACTGTACATATAAATTCATTAGCTGCCAACCTCTAACCTGGAGCTAATGGACCATATACGACCTAGGGGGCAAACTGGGGGAGAAGTCACTCCAAAAGAAGTTAGGCATCACGGACATGGCCGTGCCAAATCTGGCTTGCTATGCCCTGCACAATGCGTCAGTGCTATCTCACCACACACACCCTTGTGCTGTGCCCCAAAGACGTACCAAAGCAACCACCACACCTCCTGTGTTGAGTTATAAAAATAAAACTCTCTCGAACAACTGAGCAGACCCCTTGTTATTTAAGGCCTTTGCTAAGATAAAACCCCCAAAATTCCACCATCTTGCCTCAGGAATAATAACCTAGTGCTAGATCAGCTGAAAGCCTGTCTTCCTGCTCACGGCCCTCTGTGTGCTTGGGTGTTCCTGTATCACCAAGCAGTACTGCTTTCAGCCAAATGGCTGAAGAGCTACAGCCCCACAGCAGCCAGTGCCAAGGCAGGAGCCTCTTGGCATGCATCCCAGCTGCACAGAGACTGCCCAGTGCAGGTTACACCATGGGGCTGCCTGGAATGGTCCAACACGACCACTGCTCTAGATGTGGCCACGATGAGTCTCTGACCTGAACTGCTGCCCACCAAGCAGTGTGAGCTGGGAATGGCAAAGCCCAGAAATCATTGGCAGCCCTCTCCCCTTGTTGATTCTCTGCCACAAGTGTTGAGCTTGGCCTTGCAAGCTCTGCATCACCTGCTGTGTGTCAATGGTTTCTGTCCCAGCTGGGGCCCATGGGGGTACCAGGTCCAGCATCCCCTCTCCAGCACCTGTAAACAACTACAAGGGTAACCTCACTGGATAACATGTCCAGAACTGAAAGTCCACATTTTCAAGCCTGGCCTGCTTGTCTAAGACCAAACATCTGGTAAATGTAATATCTAATATAATGCTCCCCAGAGATCAGCCCTTTGTCTGGTCCCATTTGAGAGAACACAGCAGACTGACAGATGAGCCAGGGATGACACTAAAAGGCCATGTGACAAACAGAAGCAGAAAACACAGCAGTGGTGAGAGACATGTCACCACAGCAGCGCTGGGCAAAGTCTGCCTGAGCCTCTGGAGCATGGCTCCTTCCAGAGGCACCTGTCCTCCATGGGTGAGGTGAGCACATGCATGGTGGATCTTGGTGAGAAAGTATAAAGACAAGAGAGGCAAAAATTTCTGGTCTTGTGCTGTGTCAGAGACCACAGCAAGCTCTGTGCAGCGCAAACCCAGCCAGTCTGCACCACCAGGTCAGGGGACTAGAAATGCCTTTGCAGTACAGACACAGGACAGGTCATCCTAACTGCTCCTACACTGTTCTCTGCTGCAAGCAGGAAGACAAAAGGCTTCCCCTCCAGACACTGATGTTTCATCTTCCATTGTTCCCCCTGAAGATGTTTTAAAGACTGACTTCTACTCACATAAGAAATTAGTCAGCAGAAACGAACACTAGAACTCCTCTGGGCTCTATTGAGGCTGACCATCACCTCATGGGCTTGTGCTGGAGATCCAGTGCTGGTGACTGAACCAGGGTTGAACTGCTCTTTGCTTGGTGCATGTGAAAAGCTCTTGCTGCTTTTCATTCCATGCCTGGGTCATTCCTGTGTCACTGCCTGCTGGACTGGAAGGAAATGACTGCTGTAAATCTGTTTTTAGAAATATTTGACTCCCTTAATATGTTAAATGAATTCCAGTTATTTATGGGATTTTACTTAGCTCAGGGTAAGACTTATTGGATTGTTCAGCCTATTCCAATTGCTACCTTTTTCAATAAAAGGGTAAGTGTTACTGAAGAATAAACTCCCTACAAACAATAATTCACCTGGATATTCAAATTGGTTTGACTACGATATTAAATTATTTCAGGGAAAACCCAAACATTTGCTTACCTGCGAAAAATTCCTATCTTAGTTTTATCAGTTACAGGCCTGATCACCTGAAGTTTTCAAAACAAAAGAAATACAGAACAAAACTATAACAGTCATCGCAACATACAAAACAATCACTATATTTCCTTTCTGTTTCTCTATGTTTGCACAGGAGCAAACCCAAACTTACCCTTTGTTTCCTTTAGCTGAAAAGTTTGGAAATATGGCATAGAAAGCAATTTAGTGTGATTCATTGTGAGCAGAAAAGTGCCTGGCATTCTGTAGAGTGGTTCCTGTCACACGAGCTTACAACGCACACTGCTGCTCCCATAGCTACCTCCACTCATGAACAGAATCAGTTGCAATACTGGGCTTCTAAGACAAAGCAGAGCATCTCCAGTGCCCTTCCTTCAGCTCCCCTGGTTATCCCTTGCTGGGAGTGGGACAGAACCTGCAGGACTGGCTGGCTGCAGCAGAGCAAAGGGAAGGGCCAGCACTGGTGGCTAGAGACAGGACAGCCCAGCTGCCCAGCAGGTTCCCTTCTGCCACTTCCCTGCTGAGATCCTGAACACCTAAGCCCAGTCCAAGACTTTTTGACCACATCTAAGCTGATGCACAAGCTCTGATCACCATTTGCCATAGAGTAGATTCCTGTGCAGAGCAGAGAGTATTTCTAAAGGACCTAAGGATTTAACAGAAGGCCAGCAAGGGCATGATTTTACCACACACTACCTGCTCTGTGATAAGCACACACACACTTACCACATGCTAAATGGGAGATCATGGCCTACTCTTCAGTGAGAAGCAAACTCCCTTCAGTTCCTTGGCATCTCTCATGTGCAGAAGCAGGTGGCTGGGCTCGTACCAAGAAGAGGCTGGCATGCATTTACCTGCTCCCCTGCACTGGTTTGTCTGAGCGTCCCTGCCCCAGCAGCTCATGGACTGAGCCCACTGCAGTGGCAATGGATGGAACAGCCCAGCCCACGAAGCAGATGTGCTGCCTTGCAAGCCCAAAGCTTTATAGCTACACTGAGTCTCTACATCTAAGTGACTGCAGCTGCAGTGGCCCCTTACCTGTCCCTCTACCTGCCTTAGAAGATGCCATCAGGGTGCAAAAAAGGGAGAACCATGTAACGGGAGAGGATTAAGTGGAAGACTACTCTGTTCCTGCCATTCCCACCTCTCTTCTGCTCCACGAAGACCCAACAGGTTCCAAGACACAGCCTTCACACAGTCATAGTCCAGTAAGAACAGCCCAGGAGACAAAGTTTGCTGACACCTGGGCAACTCCTGAGAGAAAAGGTCATGATGATGAGACGAGGGAGATGAAAACTGCCTAAGGAGCAAAGGGTCCCCACTGGCACCTCCATAAAGGCTGCCTGCCCACAGCAAAAACCATCTAAGAGCTATGAGAAGCCCTGGCCAGGACGTGCTAACACTTCAGCATCAGAGGTTAATCCCTGAGCTGTCAGCACTATACAGAGGTGCTAATCCATGGCTGGGTGCCTGAATCAGCCTGGTAACACCTCCTGCACATGGCTCCTCCTTCACCAGGTTAGTGCTGAGGCTGGGTGAGGTACAAAGAAGGATGCTTTATCTCTTTAGCTTATAGATTCAACCATTTCCAGTACATGAACAAACAAAAGGCTTACAGTGTTGGGTTAAATCATAAACATGGATGCACAGCACCAGCACAGAGAGAGAAACAAACACTGCAGTCTGCACTGGAGTCCTCACACTCCTGATAATTTGTGTCACCTGAAGTGTTCTCCTTTCCACCTCATGCCAGGCTGAGGGCTCCCAGAGGAACCAGAAAGCCACTGCTCCAATGGCTCTGAGGGCTACTGACTGGACAGGACGATTCACTACACAGCCAAAGGCACCAGAGCAGTGACCATCCCTAGAGGTGTCTGTGCACCCAGCAGCGACACCTTGGAGCTGATGCTCATGCTTGTCCCCCAGTAAACTGCCTGCAGTGTAAGGGGTGATATTGCAAGCTTGAACCACCAGCTGCAATAGCAGTGATGTCTCGTTTCAAGCCCAAAGACCTGTATAAACAGAACTTCCACCTGAACAAATATCACATTTGGCTAGTGAGAAAGCCAACCCTGCACCCACACCTTAACAGAATTCTTTAATCAGAGAGAGGATCTTTACTAGATCTTTTTTTTTTCTTTTTGGTGCTAAATCTTCATCAGGCATTAACAATTATTTTCCCCAGACATTGCTAGGAGCCCAAAGTTTGTTCTTTATCATCAGCTTATCCCAAGAAAGAGAAGTCCACATATAGTATGGAACAGCTCTCCCACTTTTAAGACTTCAGTAGGACTGAAGAAAACTCCTGAAAAGCTTTACCAGTCCCAGAGAGAAGCCACTATTCATTGTGGGTGTGAGTTTTGCTCCTTGCTAAGACTTTTGGCTAGCAGTGCCACGAGTGCAATCAAAATGCACATCTGAGTTGTACCCCACTACTATACTCCAGGATCATCTGGCCCAAATTATATTATCAAAGCAGAGGATGTTACTACATTCACCCTTTATTGAATCCTGGGAAAAACGCTTTGAGATCAGCCCCAAACTATTTTACTAGCTCTGCTCAACCTTGCTGAAAAAGCCCCCAAATTACAAAGTTAATTGGCAGCACATTGTTACCATATGTGGTGTGCAAGAGAAGCACTGAAGTTTATTTAGGCATCAGAACCAAAGGAGAGTGGAATATTACTGCTCTTTATGAGGATTTCGTGTTGGCCTTGATTACTAAGGCACCCCCAGCCTTGATCCTCCTGTGTGCAGCCTGCCCAACACAGCACAGCACGCTGCAGCACGGGGGCACCAGTCTGCCTCCAGCCCCATTTCCCAGGAGAAACTCCGGATACACTGTTGTGCTTTTGCTTACTAGTCCTCAGCATTTTCCTTTTCCATGTCCATATGCTTCTTTCTTGAGTAAAGTTTTCCAGGCTGTCTCTCATCTCTAAAGCACAACCCCAAACCCAACCAGCCATGCAGCTGCTGGGTCACACAGACTTGTGGAGCAATCCTCCCTGCTGCCCCACTTGTCTGGCTGGATCTCTCACAAATCTTCAATGAGAGTTGGATTTTTGGTCTACGGGCTCTGATTTCCACTCTTCTCACTTAAACTCTGAGCAAAAAACGTAGCAAATTTGTATCACCAGGGTCTTACTCAGACTCTTCCCTCTTTAATCTGGCAGCTTCAACGCCTGTTGGAGCCTTTGCACTTAAAAATCTCTAAACTTTGCACTGGTGCAGCAGAATTCACTAAAGTGTGAAGCCCCGGCAGATCCATGACAGCAGTCCATAGCTGATGTTTGCAGTAAAATTCTAGCCGTAGGCTAGAAACAGTGTCTCTGTTTTTAAACTCTGACAGAATCCCGGAGTTAGTGTCCTTGCACAGACCGCCCAGGCTACAGTGACATCTCAGCCCCACACAGGCACCTGCAGAGCTCCTGTTGCCCCGTCTGGAGGGATAAACTACAATTCACGCAGTCTAGTAGAGGTCATGGGCAAAGACTGCTTGCCTTAAAGAACCATAAACTATTTTTAAATGCTCAAATGGACTTCCGTGAAGTGAAACATCAGGTTTCAATTAAGATGCCTTCATTTCCCAATCTGATGTGTGTTAAACAACCTATCAAAACCTCATAAACTTCACTTCACAGCATTTTCATTTCCGGATTCTCTCTTCTCCTTTCAGTTTAAGTAATAACTTGTGTATTAAAATAATGTGTTTAAAAATAAAAACAAATTGGAGAAAAATAAAGTATGATGATTTTTGTCCTTTATTGGGGCAGCACTCCTGATTTTCTGGAAAACAAATCAAGACCACATTGTTCTAAGGGTAAGTCCTGGAGAATGCAGAGAGGTGAAGTAAGTTAATTCCTAGCTGACGGGAATATTTGCAATAAGATACCTTCAGTGCACAGAACAAAAATCCAGAGTTCCCAGAATCCCATGACAGCTTCTGTACACAGCAGTGCATTTTACAAAAGGCCCATTCCATGTGGCTGAATCTGTCTGCACATCTTGCACTTCGCATTTTAAGAAGGAAATGTCTTATCTCCAGGCACTCACCCATCTGACTTGCACAAAACAAATGTCTATAATATTCCAGAAGTCTTCATGATATAATTAGAGCATGGAAAATGAGGCACTATTAGGTCTAGTCCCAATCCATGCTGTGACATAGCAAATCTCCTGCACTGACAGCAATGGAAGGACAATGCCAGGGGCAGACCAAGCAAACCTTGTCCAGCAAAAGTGCTTCTCTCTGGGTTTGTCAGCTGTGCTAATGTGGCCAAAAATGTCACGTGTGGTCTCTATCAACAACTATATCACATGTGTACACAAGCAATTTACCCACCCAAGTAATACTCTAATGGTTGATATATTACGTAGAGCAAATATAAATAGGTTCTGAGGACAGTGTTGCAATGTGAGATAATCCAGAAAACCCAAGTCACCACCTACTCCAACACTAACACTTCAAAAAGCTGCACTGGGGATGAGAGATACGAGAATGACCATTAAGGTATTTTGTTAATAAATATGAGCTAAAACTGTGGTTTGCATTCTTTTCTTTTGTGAGCTTTTACATATAAAACTTTTTGGGATAAGACCAGAATTTCTTACCAAAGGCCTCATAAAGCAAACCTTTACCCTCTTCTACCATAAGCCAGGGATGGAACTTCATAGTGGCTTTCAAGGCACTGCTGAAGTGTTGATGATCCCCCCCAAAATCCTTGGATCAGGAAGATTCTTGCCTGGGTCTGAAGGAGACTGAGAGCTGCCACTGTAACAGAGCCAAAGTCCCTCCTTTTCAATGTCCAACAGTGGAGGCCCAAAGGAAAAATAAGAACAGTGTAAGCCTCCTCTGCTGCTTGGTGTCACATCCTTCTCTGAGGCTCTGCTTCCTTTGCTTTATACCTACCCCTCTGCCCATCAGGCCGTTGTTGAAAGGCAGTCCAATGAAGCTGAAAGCTGCCTCCTGGATGAAGTAGGGATTCAGGATACGTATCTCATGAGGTTCCCTTGGGACACGGGTTGCCACTGACTTCCAAAAGCCATCAGAGGCACTCTGATAACAACAAGAAAAAGAAAAAAAAAGATAAAACAACAAACACAATTATATACCAAATATGGCAGATTTCTATTATTTTATTTATAAATAATATTAAAATGCACTACTGCAGCAGTTCCCATTGTCTCTGCTCCCTGCCACAGGGAGTAGTATAACATTGTAGGGGACCTGTACACCTTGGAGAGGTGACAGCAGCATGGACTGATGCACTTGAGCCAGTCTGGATAGCAGCTGTGAGGGAGACAGACAGGCCTGGGCTTCAGCATGAATTACTCCCTCCCTGGTGCCATCTCTTCACTGTTATTTGCACTTCAGCTGGTTTGATCCATGGATTAAGCATTCCAGCACATCCCGTGACCACCCCACCTGCCTCCAAGGAGATACACCACTGGATAGCAAATGTTTTAAGAACATTCAGAGATAAAAATGACTGAACAGCCCTACTTTCAGTGGAAGCTACATGCTTCCCACTTTTTCCTAGATCTGTCCTCCCCTATCAGGTTTTATGTGAATTAAGATGTAAGCTTATAGAGGTATCGTCTTGTGAAGAGTCATGAATGTTCACAGTACAATGGAAGAAACAACTAAGCATGTCTATTATTTTTACCCAATTCAAGTTTTCACTCTGCAAACATGGAAGAACACTGGCCTTGACATGTGCTGTGCTGCTAGACAGCCTTGTGGGGAGAGGGGCTTGTGCCACTCTGCCACATGGCTTCCCATCATTGCTCATTGATGGCTTTCCATCATTGCTTCCCATCACTGACACCTTTCCAGGTGTCAGCAGGTATAGCACAGTGTGCCCCCAAAATAACCAGAGGATCTGTGTTCACAGGACTTCGGGAGCAATTGTGTTCCAAGGTTTCACTTCTCTTTGGGTTAATTCAGAGCAAGGCACAGGGAGGGTGGCAGGAATTTTAATCTGCTGACCAGCAGCTTGAGCAGGATAATCTGATTGAACACCTCCTTCTTGAAGCATTGAGCCATCTTCCCTGAGATCTCCATGACAAGCAACAGAGACAGACACTACACTACATAAAAAGGACACACTCTGGAATTCATTATATACACCAGTTTTGGGTTGCTTGCAGCTTAGCAGTGACTTTACAGCTGTTCTCAAGGCACTGATGAAAATGTTGATTATCCACTGCAAAATCCTCAGGAGCTTCCCCTGCCCAGTAGTGATCACTCCTGTAATTATGGACTGGAATTCTGCTTCAGCCAATGCCTGCTGCATTTCACACGCTCCTTGTGCTGCGCTCAGCTCCTGTGAACTCTCACACCACATGTTGCTAAACACCTTACAGAGTGTTTTTTATGGAACAATCCCATGGATATCTTTAGCTGCTGAATTTCATATCCTGAAATTGAAACTTTGGCAGATGGCTCATGCTACAAAAGGCATTAACAGAGCAAACCTGAGGAGGGTGCACACTGTCATCCAAACCAATGCTCTAAGAAAGCCAAATCCCATTGCTATCCTGTGCCCTCTCAAAACTGCCCAAACATAACACACTTTTGACAACCAGGGCAAGCATCATGGGTTTAAGTTCACATTTCAACAATGGCCAAGTGCCTTTGGGAACACAAATGGAAAAAATTCTTAATTATTACTCATGTTTTTTCATCATACCCTCATGTTCTTTCATCATAGTTGAATTAGAAAGAATGCCTGGTGTCAAAGCAGTCTAACACTTTCCATTATAATAAGACATTTTCAGTCACTGAGTGATCCCAGCATTTAAAAAAAACCTCAGAAAAACCCTTTACAAATATTAATAAAGTCCAACATCCATTTGACCAAGGGATTTGAGGGATTTGGTATGCCAGCTGAGTTTTGCCTCCTTGTGAAAATTCATTAAAAATTGGATATAAATATTAAACCTTTGGAATTTCCTAAGGGCACATGTAAAGTAGAGGCCTTTCAGTTCCAGGGAAGGAGAGAGAGAAAAAAAAAAAGTCACAGATTCCACTTGCATTAAGCACGCTCCAGGTCTCACAGAAATGAAGATGATAAACAAAAATCTTGAGCAGCTACTCATTCAGTGAAACCCTCTTATCATGGGCTCAAGCAGGCACACCCTGGAAAAATAGTGTGTGACCTTGAAACTAAAATAAATTTTTAAGTTCAATTATGATTTCATGTACAACTCTAAATATGGCATTGCCTAAATTTTGTGAACAATTCAAGCCAAAGGTCTGCAAGCTGTTTGAAGTGGACAGAAGATGCCTTTTGTTTGGACTCACACTCCATAGGAGATCCCACATAAGTTCTGGGATTTAAGTAGGTTTTATGTGGCTTTAACATTACACACAAAACATCAAATAGAGAAGGAAAAGAAGAAAAGTTATAAACATTCGAGAGTTTTATTCCTTGCTGCTGCTGGAGCTGTTCAGAGAGAAATAACCACACATACCACCACTGTCCATTTTCCCAGTGCTGTGTGAACCATGAGGACCACACCTGGGCTCCTCTCAGCTAGTTCAGTGCCAGTGCAAAATAAATTTGGGTGCCTATCCCTAGCTGGAAATATAACCAGTCTGCTTTGCTCCCTTCTATTTAGCTGTTTCTCCTGTTGTTCTTCATTACTATTTCCCTAAGCATTTCCTTCAGCTATCACACTGCTCTGAAATTGCTCTGGCTTCTCCCTTCTGTCTCATTTCTGCTTGCTCTGTGTTCTTCCCTGTAACTTTTCTGGGCAGTTCCCCTGAGATTAGTTTTGAAGGACAACTGGGGTAGTCTTTCATTTTGGTGCATTTCCCCGCTGTAGTTTCTAAAACAGTTGTGGGGAGGAACATGGACTCCCAGCAGGCAGCTCTCTCACTTCCACCTTTACAGCAGGCAAAGCCCTGTGCAGTGCTAAAGAACCAAAAACTGTTTTCCTGGCTTGTAATTACTGAAATCCCAGCCTTGTGGTTTGGCTCTCCGAGCCCCGTAGTGCTGAGCTCCATCTCGAGCTCTGTGGTTTTGTTCTGCAGCTCGTCACTGGCACGCTCCAAAGCGCAGCACCAGCCCTGCAGGCCCCGGGGGGCTGCTCCCTGACACAGCCCCCGGCAGCGCAGCCCCTTCCAAGGCTCCGCGCTACCGCTGCTGCCGCGCCTGGGGTGGATGTTCAGCCTGATTGGACCCAGATGTTCAGAGAGGTTTCCAAAGCAATTACTTCCCGTAGGGGAACGCTGTCCCTTTTTTTGGCTGGGAGGAGACCCGAGGAGCAGCAGGCACTAGGAGGGAGGGCACGCTTTTCCTGCCACATTCGGGAGCTCTGACTCGCAGTTGGAGGTTGGGAGCGTTCTCTGTTCTCTGCTGCAGTGGCTAAACCTGCAGTGCTTAAGGGTGGGCTTGTCACAATGAAATAACCCCCTTCCCGATCAGCACAATGAAAAACAGTCAGAAAATGAGTCTGAAAACTGCTTATGCAATGTTCCCACAGTGCCTCATCACCTCCTTATACCGAGGTGGAAACCAGAGGGTCTAGGCTGGAAATTGTGTATCCTTGTGTTAAGCTCCCACCATTATTACTTGTTGGTATTACTGTGCACCTGGAGCCCCAGCCACAGAGCAGTATTCACAGCGCTAAAGGCCGCCAAAAGAAGCTTATACTGTATAAGGATGAAGAAACAAGCATCACAGAGAGAGAGGCAGACAGGAGAACATAACTGAAGAACAAGTCTAAGAGGGCCACGGCATTTTTAAGCAATCTTGAAGTATTTTCAAAATTGCATAGGACATCACTAAAGGCTTTAGAGGAAACTATTTTAAAAGTACAAAAGAATTTAGATAGGCTGGGGCTTTCAAGCCAGTCTCTTTTACAGTTCTTATCCAGTGAGAGAGGCAGAAAGAGACACCACCTCTAGAGACACCAATCCAGGAATAAACTGGTACAGACATGACAGACCGAAGATAGCAGATAAGGAGGAAGGGATAAAAAATGGCAGGGCTCACCAAATACCTCCAGGGACAAGACCATCCAGCTGCAACCCCTCATTCTGTCCATTTGCAGAATACTGAAGGCTAATAGGCACAGCCGGTTGTAAACTATTTTTTGTCTCCATTCAGTTTTCCATCTCCTGTTCTCAGATTTACCAAGGCAAATCACAACTAAAATAAAATCACGCTAAAGGCAAATCATGCTAAAATAAAATATGGAAACTCAAAGCCTTAGCCAAGAAGCACACCTCAGTGGAAAATACAAACCACTAGAAGCAGGCTGAGTCTCCCAGAATAACAACATTTCTAATATACTGAGCAAAATGAGAGGTAATGCCATTGCATCCTGATGACACGGATGCTGCCTCTTTTGTACCTCTGTGATACTACCGGATTTAGGAGTACGGGCAGCATAGCTCATTGAGATTTCTAGCTCTGATGGGAAGGGGACAGGAAGATTGCAAAGGTACCTGCAACATAAATCTGGGTACGCAATACGTTGCTGCAGAGCAACCAAATGAAGAGACTGGAGAGGGGGCCTGTGGTAAATGGAGATTACTGCTCTTCTGAACTCTGCTAACACCAGAAATGGAGAGGAAGAAGGACATGAGGCAAAAAAAAAGTCAAGGGATGATGCACCAGTCACAAGACCTCACCATGCCTGTGAGCACATTGTTAACTGGAATCTCTGCCCCCACCAAGGCTGGAATGTGGTTTATTCTCTACCCGTCATCCACAAGCTCTCACTGTCACACAAATAAGGTACAGCAAAACCACTGCAATCCATCCGCAGAGGCTTTTGAAAGGTTTCTGCTCAGGCATAACTGGATTAGACGTGGAAGGTGTGTTTCCACTAGAAAATAACCATCTTATCAGCCAATGCTGCATTTCTCAGCGGTCAAGTAGACACAGAGGCCTAGAAAATGCTCTTCTACAAGTGGTAATATAAATGAAGTTGCATCATTTGCACTGATTATCAAAGTAACAAGGAATTTTTAGCAACAAGAACAGAGGTGCTGAGAGCCTGCAGTCTGGGCTGATGGTCAACTGCCAGACCCACTAGCCCACACTTCAGGCATATTTACCCAACTTTCTCAAAGCTGTGGAGAACCCCTCACCACTCTGCACATGGCTCTGATGGCCAGCATTTGTTCTGAATGATCCTATCTTCAGTTTCTAGAGCCCAGAAATGCTCTAGAGACTAGTTCCACTCTTATCTGCCCCATTGAAAAGCTCTTACTCTGCCTGAAGCAGGAGCACTGCTCAAGCCTTTCCCTCATCTTCTCTTTGTTCTGCTGTCAGAAGAGGTGCAGCTCTTGGACTACCCAACAACGCAGTACTTCTAATTTTTTACCAGTTTTGTTTCTTCTCCCCAGGCATCCTCACACTGACCAAGTCTAAAATCAAGTGGCTGTAATTTCCCAGGCCATTCCCCTGTCAGTATGCCCCACCTGCCAACTGCTTCACAGCACCTAAAAGAACTCCTGACAAGTTATAAAACCCACAAATTAGTTTTTACTAATGTTTCTCAGGGTGAGACCCAAATATATTTTATACCTAGCAAACAAAGGGCAGCAAAGCATGATGGAGACAAAAGCACCTCAAAACATGGTACTACCAGAGCTTTTTTTTCCTTTTCAAAGCAAAAATATTTTCTTCTTTGTTGATAGAGCTGACCTAATAGTTCACTACATTGGCTAGAGATAAGTTTTTTTAGGCTTGATAACCAGGTCAAAAACCACAAGAGAAAGGAAACTTAATTCCAAGTAGCAGTTGCAAACTTTAAACATCGTGCCAGACATGTAACCCACACAGCACCCTGACTACACAGGAAACTGGAAGCTGTCCCATCCACAGACACTGGCTCAGAAAGCAGCAACTTCAGTGGTGACAAAATCCACCTGGGACATGAGGGTGGCACTGGTGTGTCACACAGCAGTTTGCTGTAACTCAGCAGTGTGCTCATTCCCAGGATGTCAGGAAGTTTCTGCCCTGTTTACCTGCAAACATATATTGTGAATAATCAGATAAGCATATTCAAATAGGCCTGCTGAATTTCCAGCTTCATTTGACCTACATAACTGAGTGCTACAGCTAACCCAAATACAGACACATGGGCCTCCTGTGTGGCTGGTCTAATACCAGCTGCTGTCTTCTGATTCACAGGATTAAACAGCACAAGGCCAAGACCAGCTCTAAGGAGTCAGGAGAGCAAAGCTATTTTTATGACATGTTGTAAATGAAAAGGAATTCCTCTTTCCAAAAAAAAAGTATTCTCATGGTTTTATCCATGTAACTGAGAGCAAAATGTGGTTCACAGTTGTAAGATAACAAAATGCCGTCAAAATAGAGATTGTCCCGTGAAGAAAACGGAACTTGGAACATGTCAGAGGAGCTGCAGAAAAACACTGAAGATTTTTCTGATGAATGCTGTTTCACAAGTCGAAGCATAAACGATGGCTCACATACGGTGTGTCAGTAGACGTGTCTTCTATGTGCAAACAGGGTGATGGATAGACTGTACTACAGACTCTTTTGTTCAAAATGTAAGCTGGATTTTGAGCCAAAATTTGAAGAAATATTCCTGTTCTGAAATGTCTTAGGAAAGATGGAAGTT
The DNA here is from genome assembly GCA_013398115.1 of Falcunculus frontatus. NCBI lineage: Eukaryota > Metazoa > Chordata > Aves > Passeriformes > Falcunculus > Falcunculus frontatus. The sequence continues at coordinate 379,156 of VZRV01009277.1, forward strand.
TTTAGCGAAAGGAATGGATTTAGATAATTTATGTTTGCATTGTGGTTTTTTGTCTGTGAATAACAATCCTTCAATGAAAAAATATCTAAAGTAGTAGAGTTTCAGAAAAATCCTAAAGAAGAACAGGCCTGATATCATCATTATATACCAGGTATTTTATTCCCATAAGGGACCAGCTCCTTTACTTTGTTATTATTTTTATGACATAGTCATGAAATGTCATACTCACGTAACATCTATTAAAAGGATACCAGGGCTGAAAGGGTCAGATCCACGTGTCAGTAATTGCTGAAGTAGGACTGTCTTGCAATTTCAGCTCAGGATTGCTCTTGTGAACACTAACTTTCCAATCTTCCCACAAGATTTTTCTTATATCACCACATATCTAAGTGTTTTACAAACCACGCTTTCACACTTAGAGCATCTCTGCAATACTTTGTGTAACATCTCTTGAAGAGGAACCCTCAGTGTCCGTAACCAGGAGACCACTCTTCCTCCTCACATTTCCTCTCTGCTATCCACATGTTCTACAGCTCCTACAACTACTCATACAAGGCTGAATGTCTTGCATTACAGAAATTACAGAAATTAGTCCAAATCTCAGTCTTCCCTCTCCACTAAATAGACAGCTGTGTTCTAAGCAAGCCAGGATATAATTATATAATTAAGGATAACATCTGCACAGGAGAACTGAATTAACGTTGAAAATGCAATGTTTTTTCGCTTTTTTTAAATTTTGGCAGCTTGATTTCCATAATCATACAGCACTTTAAAAAGTCTTAAAGTGCCAGTATTTTAGGAGTTTCCTGCCAGTTATAAACCCTTCCTTTCTCTGCTGTCCTCAGTACCCATCATTCTTTGACCTCCAGTACTCCTGCTCTTGCCATGCATCAGACCAGGCTACTGCTCCTTCCCACTGCCTAGGTGGCTGGGAGGAGGAAAAGGGATTCCTGAGGGTCCAGGAGATATTCCCTGCTCCCTGGTCTGCTATTCTTGTCCCAAACTCTTTGTGGAGAAGTAACTGATGAGAAAATCCTACTTGGTTCTTACACCTCTGAAGATGTTTCATCCCATCTAACTGTGTGGGAGGACACCTGACAGGCAGGAGCCACAGCAGGACTGACTGTGCCAGCACAGCATCTAACAGCCCCCAGGGAATCAGACCAAGCCCTGGGATTTCACAGAACAGCAGGAGCCCCACCAGCCTGAAGAATCGGACAATCTCAGCAAAATAGGGTGGGGGACTTTTTTTAAAAAAACAAGGATACAACTGTGCATTTTCAGTAGCCTCATCCCGAGTTATTTCAGCTGAACTTTCCAGCTGTGCCAAACATGTGGCACAGAAAGCATCAGCTTAAAGAGGCTGGTGTGATAAAATGATAAAGCATTTTCCCCATTGCTTATAACAGAAAACATGAGGTGATCCCAACTATGATCCCAACTACAAGCTCAGCTACCTGCTCCACTTACAACCATATGCCTGCTCAGAAGAAAAAAAAAAAAAAAAAATTTTAAAAGCTGTCTTTGCAGGCTTGGGTGACAAAGCACAAGGGCATCCCAGGGCATCTGAGGACACCCATCAGCAAAGTCTTTTTTGGGGAGCTGAACTGGTTCATGAGTTTGAATACAAACAGCAACTCATTAAACAACACATATTTAGACTAAAGTCTTGGCACATTACAAGAAAAAAAGCTAAAGGATCACCACAGGAAGAATTATGGCCTAAAAACCCTCATCGCTTTCTGAAGTTATCTCAAAGTGAGACTCCAGGGAAATTTTTACATTGTTTTTATAGCAAGAGTACACAGAAAATCTGTCTTCTCCTATTTTGGCATCTTTGCTGAAATGAGAAGCCAAATCATTTGTATGTTCACTGAGTGTTCATATAGAATATATACAAATTATTCAGCATCCTCTAAGAGGAGAAGGCAGAAAGGTCAAAATAACAAGAAACTGGGAAGATGCCAGGAAGCTTCTGCCCTACTTTGTTTTCTAGACTTGCATTAATAATTGGTGTTTTACAGAAGAGTTTTAAAGTAAGATTATTTAATATCCTTAAAAGATTAGAATTTAAATAAACTGTAATCCAAACAGAACATTTACATTTAAAGAGTTTTCTTCCAAACAGTCAAAGTGCGGATTGCCTGGTCCAGGTTCCATATTTTCTGTACTTGACAGCTGTGGGCAAAGTTCATTTAATCAAAAATGGCCAGAATACAAGCAATAGTCCAGATGACAAAAACTTCCAAGCAGACCTACGAAGCTATTGTGCACCCAACAGCTTGCCCATTTTCCTCCAATTTTATGCCTCTAACTAAAGAAATAAACAAAAATTAAGACACTAACAGTTTTACAAATCTGTCTTAATTAAGAAGAGAAGAAACACCCTCAGATACATGCCATAAAATCACAACTGCAAGAACAGAAATACTATGAAAAGAAGTCAGGTCTTTCCTGAATCCCTCTTGCTCACTGCCTTCATATGGCTTGGTCTATTTTCAGTTCCATTGTCAGGACAAGTGTTTGCATTAAATAGCTGTGAGCACTGAGGTAGGGGTGCTGCTCAGTCAGGAGGGGAAGCAGGTGAGGGATTCACACCTCGCACACAGGAGCATCCTTCTCTCCTGGAGTACGGAGCTGCCATTCCTCTCGGGTAGAACCAGAAGCACCACACACAGCTGGAGCGCAAGGGGAGAGATAAATTTAGGAAGATAAAAGCTCATGGGGAGTTTAGTTACCTCAGTGTTTATTATAGCAGACTGAAGATATAGGTCAACCCCCTGTCCTGGAGCCCTCGGTGCTTCGAGGCAGAGAAAATGTTACAAATTGCTCAGACAGCTCTAACTATGCAAGTAATCCATGGAGCCTGCCAAGGAACACATGTGTTTCAGGCATAAATCGTCCAATCTATTCCTTTCTGAATTAACATCTGTCATCATGACACCATTCAAAATGACTGAAGACTGGATCATATTAACAACCACACATCTTGGATAAATATTTACTGTTCAGACTTTCTCTCCCCACCTCACTTTAAATAAAAAATGCAGATAGCAAAATTCCTGGAGCTGTGAAAGGGGAGTCTCTTTTCAGCCACTGACAGAAAGCATGTGATTTTATTTACAAAATCAATTCAGTGCTTTCCCCTCCTCTGTGAGTTTTTACACCCCACACCGGTGAACTTACAGCATCCTGTGGTGTTGCAATGCTTTCCAAAGAACTCTTCCGGGGAATTTTGTTATGCTGGAGGTTGCTCACCTCAGAGACTCCACAAAGCCTTCTCCCTCTGGATGAAGAAACAGTTCTAGCTAATTGTGTCCCAAGAAGAGAAAAAGTTGCTGTGACCTTTGCAGAGAACTGGATAAAGCAAACAACTTACTTCCATGACAAGCTGTCAGGTGTATTACTGGCTTGCTACCCTGCTCCTCACAGTCAACAAACGGGTCACAGAGAGTGAGGACAGGGGGTCCCAGAGTCACAGAACAGGAGGGAGGGAAGGCAACAAGAGAGCGCAGCCCTGTCCTTCGTACTTCCAGGACACAGAATTTTCCCAGATACTGGATTAAATATGCATTTCAGAAAAAAGATGTCAGCAGTCAGTGCTCACCTCTGCAAGTATGTAATTTGAGAATCTTAAGGACAGTTTTCTAGGAAATTATGTGTGTTCAGGCTGATTTTATCTAGTTGAGCTTCTAGCCACCATATTCTGCTATTTCTTCTCAGCATGGCTTGAGAGGCTGAGAGAAATCCTGCTGACATCTTTCTGGACATCCTGCATAGCAAGGAACAGTGCTCCTCTGTCAGCAACTTCTCCTTCTAGTCCTTTACTCTCACACTGTTTGAGTGGAACTTGACCAAGATATCCAGTCTTGATTTCAAGACATTAAGAGCAAATTCATCAAGCCTGTAGGGCAGATGTAACAAAAATACTTATACTGATATAAATGTGCTGCCTTTTTTGGTCGTTTGCCTAGCTTCAGATACACTTCTTCCTACAAAATTAAAAAGTCTTGTGAGAAAAAACATTCCCTCTAGGTAGAGAGAGAGAGACTACAAGTAAATCCTCCCAAAATCTCATGCATAAGCTAAAAAAATTGAACTCCGTAACTAAATAAATTGAGCTCAAATCTCTCAGACTAAGGGAGGCTTTGCAGACTTCAAATGATTCCTGTAGTTCTTTACTGAAGTGTTAACACAGAACATCTTTATTCTACTAACAGTTGCACGAATAGCTGATACCCTCTGGGTGACGTCTCAGTTTCACTGTTGGCGATGTCCTGGGACTTTTTCCATGTGCTGGATTCATGGTATGGAGGAACATCTGCTGCACACGTGGGCCGTGCAACACCCTCAGCAGGCATGGGCTGCAGTGGTGGTAAAACCACGTATGGCTGGGTGGAAGAGACACACACCTTGCCACTGGAGAGGCCAGGTGGAGGTGAGACCATGCACGCACTAGGAAAGTTGGGGGAAATCTGAGAGCACTGCAGTGCAAAAGGGAGCAGGACACAAATTCACAGGCAATCAGGCCATTTCGTTTGCTCTGCTTTTTATGGAATTGTGTGTTTCATTAAGATCAACATCAGATTTGGAATTACCTTCTTTACCTTGGCTCAGATATTCCAATCAAGGCGGGCAACCTGAGTTTATATGCACTATGACCTTGAAATGCACCTACTGGGATTTGCATAATACTGGTGTCTGAATATTGCCAGAGCCTGCCAGAGAGAGTGAGTGCAACATGAGCACCCTCCTGGTGCTTTTTCAAGACATCTGCACTAGCTCTTCCGCTGGCCCTCACACTGACTTTTTGAGATGTGGAAAAATGGCAACTCTAAATTATCCATCTTTTTTGACTTTGGTTGAGAAGGAAGGAGTGATCAAATATCTAGGCGAGAGCAGCAACTGTCAGTTGGATGGCAACAGACATCAGAAGAGATTAGATGGTGGCAATTTCAGGAAGAAATTGTCTCAGGATAAAGCAGGATGGTGAGGCAATCCCAGAAAGGATGTCCTACTAGGGCAATGATACAGTCTTCTCAGGGGGTAAATCTTGTTTGGGTCTCTTCATTTAAGAACGATGTACAGAAATAGAAACTAAAGAAATAAAAATCTGACTGGAGCTCTCTGGTTTTCACGTTACAGCTGGGATTACTGAGCCAGAAATGAAGATGATGCTGTCTTGGCAGATGTGGGATAAAGGTTCTTTGAGGACTGCTGATGTCTAGCATGGCTAAATGCTTCTCCCCCAATAATAAAAGTATAGGGCAAGGATGGCAGGTGTTAGGTAACAGCAAGCAAAGTAAGGGACAAAAAAAAGAAGGACAAAAAGCATGCATGGTGTGGGAATGACTAGAAGGGTAGACACACCAACAATTTTTATTCTAATTTTAAACAGAAACTGTCTAAAAATTGAGTAATCAATGATGTCATTCCTACAAGTAGAGATACTTTGCAAATTTTTCATACCTGGATTTTTTTTAAATCCAGGAAATAGTCTGGTTATGGCTATCTTTTATTTTCTTCATCTGCCCCACAAGCTTAGGTGAACATGGTTACAGACTTGTGGATATTAATGGCCACCCAATCCAAGTGGACAAGTGTTATTGTCCCGGACACATCCACCTGGCAATATTAAATGCTATGAAGGCACATTGCAAAGGCACCAGAGCAGCCCCTGCCACCAGCTGATGCTTGACAGTGCACTTACAGACACACTGTGCATGCCTGGGTGGGAGCAGCTCTCAGCTATGTAGTGACCTGCCTAATCTCATTATGCTGTTGCATGCAGGTATGTATGAAGGGCAAGCTCCAGCCTGCACTTTCCATACCAACAACCTTCCTTTGGGAATCCGGCCAGGAAGTCTCCCCCAAGGCCCATGTTGCAAACCGGGTCATTTGCCTACTGAGGTTCCTGTACGGTCCTCACCACAGTGCTACCTGAAAGCTTGTGAAAAATCACAAAATGCACAACTAAGCTTTTCTCCCTCTTTTGGTCAACAGGGACAACATTTTACACAGCATAGCTACATGTTTTCCAGCCTCTCTTCTAATCATGACTGGAAAAAGCTGGCTCACCTTCTCTCATAGAAGTGTTCATACTTCTCCTTACATCTTCTGGAAATTGCTGTGATCTCCTAGGCCACTCACAGAGAAGGATTTTTTTTTCATATGCAAGTCTTCCATGGTTGCCTTGGGCCATTCCCACCAATGCCCTGCAATGGTGAAACAGCTCCTGACCATGACAGCATAAACTCCTAGGCAGTATGGACTAGCCTTCTACACAGCCAGAGAGATCAAAACTTAAAAATCCCAAACAATGATATCAAAACAATCATCCCAGAAAGACAAGCTCACTTCCAGCTACTCTCTGGCAAAGGAATATGGAATATTCTGCACAGAATGCATCACACAGACTCTCCCACCTCATCTTCTCAGTCAGAGACTTGGTAGGAGCCAGAAAAGTCTGCCTCATGTTTTCACTTTCTTACAAAGCATTTTCTGTGCTTCAGCATTTAGTCATGGTTCAGTTGCCTTGACTGAGGCACCGAACCATCCTGATGACGTGGTAAGGTATTCCCTGCTAATTCCTCCTAGAATCCCCCCACACTCTGTGAGTGGAAATGGTTTTTAAACCATGTGCTAGGACCACAGGACAACCACCACTGAAAAGGCTTTCTTGCCTCTTCCCCACTGCAAGCCTCATCACGTCCCTTGAGCAGGCTGGCTGCCTTACTCACCAGCCATGCCTCCCTATATTACACTTCTGAAGGGATTAGTTATAAACAGCTATTTAGGTGAAAACTCAAATTTGTGAAAGAAATGAAACAACCCTTAAGCTGATTTCTCAGTTCAAAAGCTTTTCTCGTTAATAATGGAGCAGAAAGTCCAGTTTCTGTTCCCTTTCAGCCAAGTCCAAGGAGAGCAGGAGCACACAAGGCAATGCCCACCCAGGCACATCTCTAAGCAGATGGGCTGAAGCTGTGTTTCAGCATAGGATGAGGCACCACAAATCTGTACCAAGCTTTGCATTCACAATGCATTAAGAAAATCAGCAGTGGATTTACAACTGCACCAAACCAGAACGCTGTCCCAAGAATCATCCTACGTGTCTTTCTCACAGTCCTTCAAAACCTGAAAAGACCCACTGTACACAAGACATTTAAAGCAACAAGCCCCTTGGAGGAGAAAAGGGAAAGACAATATTTGCAATGCAGAAGCAAACTCTGGAGTGAACCTGCCAGTAGCAGTGATCACTCCATTTGTCACCAAAGGCAAGAGACAGCATTGGAAAAAGCAGATTCTCCCTCCCTAGTGGAGACCCAGAGAAACCACCTGCTCAAGTGCTGGTCTCAAGCTCCAAACAAGCTGAAAATACACACGTGGGAATGAAGCTTTACTTGGGATTGGACAGCAACAACAGATTCACAGCCTCGCTATTTTCCTGAAGATGACAGGAGGAGCATGATGGCTCCTCAGGTTTGTTTTAGGGATGTAAACCAGCCCACAGGTAAGGCTATTTCATAATCTGAGGAACCCACAGTGAACTACAGGGCTGTGACATTCACAGGCTGCCCTAGCAAACATGCAGCATGACAAGGCCATTAACTAATGGAAGAAGAGGAGCTCTAAACAAAAGCTCAGCAGACAGCACAAGTGCTGGCAGCAGTCCGGCCTTGGCTCCAGCACAGCAACACTCACTGATCGCGCCAGGAAGGTATCATAACACACATTTTACCAGGACTAGGAGTAAGCTGTTGGGTTAATATAATAACAAAGTTCCCAAACAAAACGTTAAATAAAACCTTCCCCGCTGCAACATCCACAAGGTCTCTGCAACATGCTGTGACACAGGAGCAGGGCTTATGTTGTGCCCACTGCTGGAGAATGATGGCTGTTGGGCACCACTGCTGTGTGCAAGCTGTCAGAGACATGTCCCTGCAAAGGACAGACAACCCAGCCTGGCCTCGCTCACAGGCAGGTGCTCACTTGCTCCTATGACTTTCACTATCAAAGAGAACTTCTAGGTGCCGCAGGCGCTTTCTGCACAAGTGACTCCTCCTGGCAAAGGCTGCAGAGATTCCCACTGGAATCATCCATAGGCTCATTACTACATGAGCAGGAAGCTTGTGAGCTGCCAATTTCTAGTGGCACCTTTGCCCTCACTTGGCTGCTTTGTTGCCATGTGCCAGATGTTCAGGGATGTGAGCCCTAGCAAGCAAGAGAGCTCCCTCTAATACACTAATGACAGGCAAGAAATCACCCTGGAACTGGGCTCAGTACCAGGCTGAGATGGCTGCTTTGCATATCTGGAGCTTGTATATTCCTGTTTGTTTCAGGAAGCATCTACTCTCCATGCAACAGAGAAACTTTCTGCTTTTGACCATTATTTTAAGAAGAGCAATATATGACCAAATCTCCCTCCCCCTGCAATTCCTCTGGTACTTTGTGTATTCAGAAGGAGTTTTTGTGACTGAGAGACCCAGGCAGATGCAGGAGGGTACAAGCAGTGGGAAGCAGCAGGGTGGATCACAATATATATAGATTATGTCTCTTGGCAAAAATAACAGTCCAGGAGAAAGTGTAACTGTTCTGAGTGACTGTCCATGAGTAATCCCCCTCTGGGGATGCACTGGCAGCAGTTGTTTCATCAGCAAAGGGGTGCCTGGAAGCGTCACAGGCTCTTGCAGCAATGATTCCAAGTCAGCACTGCCAGACCAGTCACCACAAACGCACGAACAGCTCACATCTGTGACCCTTCTGCAACAGCCATGAGTTCATGCAACTGCAGGTTGTGGGACTCCAATCCACTTCCTTTCTAATTGTACACTGACTTATTAGGTCAGCATGGTGCAATACTCCCCTCTGCTAACCATGTCACTTTTTTTCCATCCCATATTCCTTTTAGTTGCAACCAGTGCAATGATTTTCTCCTTTAGTTTATTCTAATGCATGTCAAATGACTGAAATCAGGTTACCAGCATTTTAGTCGCTCAGATTCACTCACCCTTCCCCTTCTTAAAGGCAGCTTTACATTCTCTGGTGATACACTACTGCCCTAACTTCCTAGAAGATTGCAGTCTGGAGTGCCAGCTCAGCCAGAACTCTGTGATGGAGACTACCTTTGTTTTGCTGCTGACAGTGAATATTTAGCCAAACCTGTCCTTTTTCAAGATTAATGTTTTCTCTTTTTACTTGCTTCCCGATATTTCTGGTTTAGTGTGAAGTAAAAAGCAGTTGAGCTTTTACTTTTTCTTAGGTCCATATTCCACTGCTCCTGTTCCTGGATATAGTGTCTCCCAGGGCAGTAAGGCATCACACAGATCTCCAGGAGGCTGCTACACCAGACTGTATGTAACACATCAAATCCCTGCCCCACTGCTGCTGCTGCTGCTTCTGCATCACACTGATGTTTTTTCCTTATAACATCTCCTGAAAATCCTCCTCTATACAAAGCACTTATCCCTTCCTCAGTATGCAAGTGCTGCCAAAAGACTAACATAACACCGAGCAAATCCCTCTCAGATGCAGGGAGAATAAGCTTATCTGACCACTGACCCAGCAATAAATAGCCACTCGCCTTTCATTTACTCTTTCTCAGATAAACTCCCTTTGATTTCACTTACTCAAGAGAGGACTAAGCAAGGATCCCAGTACCTGGCCCGGAATCTCTGGTCCAGCAGGTCCAAGCCGCTCCAGGTGTCTGAAGGCATTCAGAAGGTCTCATTACCCACCTGTGACTGTACCACGGATATGTGCAGTTGCCATCAACAGTCACAGACAAAGGAAACATCAGAGGGCAGAGATCAGCCCTTTTTCTTTTTGAGGAATGTGTCGACTTCCACAGCAGTTGTGTTCTTTAGCAGGTTGCTTCCATTTTCTTTTTCTCCATCCTGAGGTCAGACTCCTGGCTGTAACCACTGGTTTGCAACAGGGACGAAGTCTTGCAGAGGGACATGTCAGATAAGGAATAAGAAACTGTGGCATACAGAGCCCTCAGGTCATGCCTCTAGATAAATCCAGGAAAAGAAGAAACTCCCCTTTCTCTGGAAAACCAGCTGAGAAAGAAACTCTTGACACACAGAGAGCACTGGGCAGGCATTTGTCATTTTGAACCTACCACACACTGATGAAAATACTAACACTCACTACCAGAACAGATGCCTACGTGCTATTCCCTTAGCACTGCTACTTCTCCACTGGGTCATTCCTATCTAAGAGACAGCACTTTCTGTGTTGGTTTCCTCTAGAAAAAGCAGCTGTGTGAGCCACCTGCTTGCAGCTAAAGCCAGTGACAGCAAGATCTCAGCCTCGAATAGAGAGAAATCAGACTAGGGAGTACAAGACAGATGTTTTCCAGTCACCTGGGCTGCATCCTAAAGTACTCAATGAACTGGCTCAGCAGCCTCAAGAACTAGCATTGATTCCCTTTGGGAACTTGTGTAGAACAGGTAGGGGGTCAAAGGATTGAAAAATGGTCAAAAGTAGTGCCTAGCCTTAATAAGGCAAAAAAAAGGGAAGAGAGTTGAATTATGATTTCAATTCCCAGAATAGCAGGATTAATTATTTGTAAGCACCTGAAAAAAATAACAGACTGAGTAGCAACCCAGGTGGATTTGTCAAGAGCAAATTATTTTTTGAAAAGACTTTTTATACAGATGAAAAATTATCATCAGGGAAAAGCAAGACATGAACTGGAATTCAGTAATGCTTCTGACAGATCACTTTCACAAACATGCCAAAAATGTTATGGATGATACAACTGTGATACAAGTTCAGAAGTGGCCAAAAAACGATCTGAGAGTTCTCAGTGGGCTCACTCTAGAAATGGAAGGATGTTAATACTTTGGGGTCTGCCTAGGAACCAACACTGTTTAGTGTTTTCATTATCAACCTGGATGATGGAGTAAAAAGTATGTTTATTAAATTGCAGAGGACATGAATCTGGAAAGAATGGCAGGTATGCTGGGAAGCTCTGCCAAAGGAGCTTGGCAAACTGGAGGCGCGTTCTGGAAGAAAGGATCAGTAGGGACAAGTGCACGGTGCTGCTCTTTGGCACGAGGAGCCAACGGCACAAGCACAGGGTGGGAGCAGGGGAAGCAGGAATTGGCTGCTCTCCAATTCTTCCCGAGACCTGGAGTCTCCAGGAACCTGACACTCACCTTCAGTTCTGTGCCACTGTGGAAAAGGCCATTGGAACAGCGGATGTATAAAGAATGAGAACTGTGAGGTTAATGAATTATCTATTTGCTCTTCCTTTTTGCTGTAGTCTGTACATTTTTGGGCACTGCTCTTTAAGAAAAAGATGAATTAACTACAAGCATTCAAAAGAGCAACAGGAATTAAGAGATCTGGAAAACATCACCTAAAAGAACTGAAAAAACCCCAGTGTACATTCTGAAGAACTGAAGGACAAGGAGCCAATCACATTACTGAAGTAATGCACAAAGCTCAAATTCTTTCTGCTCTCTGCCAAGCTGGGCACTGAAGCACTCAGTTAAGAGAACTGCAATCACTCTCCCCACTATAGCAGGTTTTAACAGACTATTTGCTGCATCTTTCCAAGAGCAAAGGATACCACACAAGAACCTAGTGATGATGACTTGACTGCAAGCATCAGGTGGAAATTCAATTTGTTTTGAAGTAAACAAACCCATCCTTTCAACTTAAGGCTGAACACTAGGAGTCCCTGCAACTGCATTCAGGTTGCAGGGCAGTGACACTGCCAGGGCTTTCCCTTTCCCTGAATGAGGAACAAGAGCCTGACATAAAGGAAAGAAAATTACTTTTGACCCAATTATTCATGTTGCGAAAGCCCACTCGTGCTTGCCCAGAGCCTGACAGGTAACTTCATCTGTCTGGTAGCAAGAAAATAATTGCAAGTTGGTGCCAGTATTAGACAAGAGCAAAGTATGAGCCCTTAAGGCCATCTCTGTAACAACTGTATACAATTATATTCCCAGACTGTTTCGTTCTGCACATGGTGAGCTGCCAACCTCCTCTCTCTGTCTCTAAACACATGATATAATATAATATGCCATCCCCTGAATGCTAATCCATTTGTCTTGTTATTTGCTGAAAAGTCATTAAGCAACACTTGAAAACAGGTATATAAGATTTGTAAAACAAGAACTATACCCACTATTTCTTCAGGATTTCCTGACACAGACAAACCATCCATTGAATGAGAAGTCATTGATCACAACCTGATTCAATTCTGGGTAGGTGAATTACAGAGAGCAACCCTGACTATTAACAGGTCCATGGTGCTTGAGAAGGGCACTCATGCAAATGAGGGGGTAAAATATTTACATGGGGAAAGCAGTGTATTCACCACTTCAGTGTTTTAAAATGAGACTTGATACTGTTGTTCTGGATGACACTTTAACCAAACACAAATCATGAATCTCAGTAACCGGGCAAAATATAATGGCTTGTGCTATTCAGGAGGTCATATTAAATCTGATTGTAGCCTTTTCAACAAGTTGTGCTGCTGTGCTGCTGCTGTCTCCTCTTCCCCTCCTGTGACATCACATCCTTGTCCCCAAACTCTCATTTCTTCCCCTTCCCATTGCTCTTTTCTTTCCTCTCCTCTTAAATCCTAAGAGTCCATAAAATCCATGCAAAAGCTGGTCCTTTAAAATACTCTTTAAGATAACTAAAAATTAGTTTAATTGTTCGTAGTACACACTAACAATCTTGAATAGCAAGCCTCATTTGTGATGCAACACAGATTACAGAGAGATGTCTTTGTAAAACACATTTAATTAAAGCTGAAGTCCATGTAGGTAAAGGAAGTCTTCACTTAAATGCAGCAGGACACACAGTGGAACTCTCTTCAGACCAAAATGTGGCAAATTTGACGGTGATATAATGTTTGCCCACTGTTATTAATTAGGTGACCATCACAGTGTCAGCCGACAGTGTTCTTACCACTTTCTCCTTGTAAACAATGTATTTCAGCCACTTGAAATCCTGCCATTTGAATCCTGCCAGAACAAACAGGGAATCCTTCTCGTACTGCTCCATTTTCTGGATTGCACCTTCAGGATATGTGATCCGGAGTGTTGTCTTGCCACCCACATCTTTTTCAAAGCCCTTCACTGGAGCCGAGTTCAGCCTGCAGGGCAACCACAGAAGACACCGTCATGGATTCCCACTTACATTCAGATTCCCACTTACACCCCTGTGAGTTGATGACACAGCAATCACTGCTGGGCAAGAGCTCCCTGTAGCAGCTGCTACAGTAGCAAATGTTAACTCTTTCAGTTCTTCATCACAAACACTTATGGAGGTTTGTACCAAGTGACAACAGTTTAATGACAAGTTCCTTAAATTCTATCATTGAATATAATGCAAACCATTCCTGCATATCCACTCCTGTGATTTAAATAGGGTTGGACGCTTTGGAAAAGGAAAGTGAAAAATATTGTGCTTGCAAATTTAGAGTAACAAACTAAGTGTTAATATTTTAACAGCCCATTGCTCCTATGATGTGTTACTTGAGTTCTACCGTGCTGAAAGAGATGATGCAGCTCCACATCAGTTTAAACAAACTGAAACTGGTCTCATGCTCCAACCCCAGTCCAGAGTTTACACTGCTCATTTTGCCTGCAGTGAGGCCGCTTAGGGAAATAAGCCAACTAATAATTCTCAAAAAAACCCATAGGAACAATCTGCACATGGTTTAATTCCCCAAACTGGCCCATCTGGAGGGTGAGTTGCCTTGCAATGCCAGCACAAAGGAGGAGGTTGGGCCGGGACAAGGCTCAGCACCACTGCAGTCTCACTGACTCCAAGGAGTTTCTGCAGTGGAAGTGCATCCCACTCTGGAAACACTGAAGCAATCACACAGCTTTGCTCTTGGGGCAGGTCATTTCTAAGGAGATGCTATATATTTAGCTGTGCTTTTGTTAAAATATTTCTCAGGAACAAAGTTTTTTCCCTTGGAAAAGCAAACTGCTTTGGCATGAACAGCAATGATGACTTTCATGACATTAAAGTTTTCAGAATTTCTATTCAAAACTAAAAACCCAAAGCTGAGGAAATTTCATGTAACTTGGAATACAACTCTTGCTTACGTCAAACAGCAGCCTCTGATGGCACAGCATTGCCTGCTTGAATTATTGCAGCATTCTTGACTTGGTGTAGTTCAATATACTGGAAAGTGCTTATGGACTGCAAATTTTGCCATGTAGGAATGTTAATGAGAATCTGGATTTATCTTTCCCAGTCAGGGTAAGCATTTTACATTAGAAAACTTTCAGTAGAAGAAAAATCTCTACAAAATCTGAAATTATATTCAAAATCTAGAGGAATACATTCTTACGCATTTTTAGTAAAAATACTTACTTTATCATCAGGAATGAAATATTAAAGGCAAAACAACTTAAGAATCAGCACCACCACAATTTATACAGCAGATGACGTCTTTTTCCATGGTTTATAAACCCTTGCTTTGTAGCCTGACTTTGAAGTAACTAGACCTGAGTACAATGTTCCCAGCCAGCCTGGTCCCTTGCTTTTTCCTCTGTTGCTGACAGTGCATTCACACATGACTCACTTTTCTGTGGGCAGTATTTAAACTTTAAGGTGTTGTGTCTCTTTGGGGCAGATAACCTCATATAAAGCAAAACCATGCGACTCTAAAGGTAACAGAATACTACCAACACTATCAATACTATGAATACTATGCAAAGAAAGCTAGTTTTACATGTTTTCATCTGTTTTCTTTAGGGTGAGGAGGTCTCTGCAGTTGTTTCAAATGTCACTGTGCAGCTCTTTGGCAGGGTTTTTCCCATCCCCAACAGCCAGGTTCACTGTTTTGCTGCTTACTTTGTTAACACTCCCAAAACTTGGGAACCCTACTTTATATCTAGACAGGAAATAAATCGAACCATTTCCCCAAGTGAAATGAACTAGGGCCAGAGTGTGAGCTACTGATGGAGCCAGAGTGATGGAGCCAGCACCACCAAGGCCCAGGGGCAGTGCCCTGAGGGCAGCACGGGCAATGGAGCAGGAAAAGTTCTGGCAGCCACAGCCCATGTCCACAAAGGTGCAGACTCCACAGCTTGAACTCCTTCCCCGGCAGGATGCACTGGTGGTTAGAAACACAGCTAAATCTTGGAAAACCTCAGTTAGGATGTCAGGCCTCCTTGTACTGGCCATGGACAGGCAGTTTTCTCCACAGGAAGTTTCAGAGTGTTTTTCTCTCAATGTTCGCTGATTACATGCGGAGCTCAGAGACACTAACTCCAAACTTTGGCACCATGAAGATCCTTTCAGATACCACTCAAGTATCACCATCAGGTGAATCCCTATCTGGTTCTAATCAGGAATTTCTGATACACACTTATTTTTGCCCTGTCTGCAATCTATTCTAAGGAGGCATTTCAGAGCCCTGATGACTGACTGCTGCAAGAGGTCCTGCCAGGTGAACAGTGTAACAGCTGGGAATAACATCTGCACTGAAATCTGATAATGTCTAGTTAAAGAAAAACAGCAACTCACTCCAAGCTCTTTTAGAACTGACAAAACTGAATTGGACTACCTTCACCACAAGAAAAAAATTCTTGCTGCAATTAGCAATCCTCACACGGTAACACATGAGGCATCAAAGAACTCCACATACTGCTGGATCACTCCTTTGTCCACAAACACACCACATTTTTTCACTTAAAATTCACTCCCTAGGTCCCAAATATCATCCTTCAAAGGAGTTCTGCAGTGTATGAAAAAGGATGTTATAATACATGGGACTTCCCCAGCTTCCACAGGAATAAAGCAAGCAGTTGGATACATATCCAAGCACCTGGCTTCATTTAACCTTTACAGTTGACTTCTCTCTCCTTTATCCATCCCACCAACAGCCCAGGTGCTTAGCTGCCCTCTTATCCTCTCAGCTTGCAAACTGACATAGATTTACTGATGTGGAGAGAAAAAGTTGAACTTTTCATTTGGAAATTAAATAGTGGACTTTCTGATGTAAATCTTAGTGGGTGGCTTAGTCCAGATGTATTGAAACAGTCCTTTTGCTACTTTTTGAACAATCTGAGCCCAAGGAAAGGCTATAACTGCACTTTGATTCAGCTGAAATAACTACAAGTCACCCAACTATGACGAGTAGTAAGAGCTCTTTGTTGACAACTGATAGTGAGATGAACTAGGAGAAGGGCTGTAAAAATTTTCTCCTGTTCTGAACAGACATCCCTGTGTCCAGCACACTGATGGAGAAGCAGGGAACCATTCACAGGAACCAAAGACTGAAAGGGATCTTCTTGGTCTTTTTATACAGAGTTAGAGGATATTTATTTCTCTCTGTATGTTCTATTCTTTCCTGACACATGGGAGAGAATAGAGACTGTGCCAATTAATATCCGCCTTAAATTCTTTTATCAATCTCTTTCTTTTTTCTACCATAGCTAAGAATTTGCTATTTGCCACCACATCTTAAAGTTGACTAAAGCTGAGAGAGATTATATCAGATACATTTCCTTCAATACAAAATCAGTTATCCTACCAAGGAAAAAAATACCAACTTAGACTATGTTAAACCAGTTTTATAAACTTACATGGCAGTTTATCCCACTTTTATTATTTACCATTATAACATTTTGTTACTCATGACTCAAAACCTGCTGGAAAACTCTGCATTTTTTTTTTTCAGGTCAGACTAATGGTTCTATTGCTCCCTCGAGCACATCCTCCCTCCTACACACACTCTCTCACTCTCCATTAGTACAGGTATTATGTTTGTTAATCTCCAGTCACCCAGAACGCTTCCCTGACTTGACAGATTTATTACTAAGAGTTATGACTAGACCTGTGATTTCACATATCAGCACGTTTTTCAAGCATTCTGAGACGGCGATGATCCAGGTCCTCAGCAAAAGCAAGAAGTCCTAACTTTGACTGTGGTCCTTTGCACTCCCACCACTCTGCTTCTGCTCCCTTACTCAACATCGTCATCTGCAGCGACACAGAGCCAAAGTATTTCCAGTTTCTAGGGCACACTTACAGGGCTTTAATCACTACTAGGTCCTCTCTCATAGAGGCTTCCTGCTCCCTAACATCCTATGCTGCACTATTCTTAGTCCTGCCCATCCTGACCGTGAGGTGTAGTTCCTGGGGAATGCCATACGTGTATGACCAATAATACTCCCCTGAGCTACCTAGGGGATGTATCTGGGAGCAGATCCAACAGTGTGAGTTACTGCTTCATCACCTAAGGGCACCAAAAAAGCACCAGCTTTTTTTTTTAGAAAGGAGCTATGAAAGGAAGGTTCAGGTGATATCATACAAAAGACCACATGCCCAAGAAGCTGTGGAAAACAGAAAGCTTCAGAAGTGCCTTTACCCTTTGATATGATTGTCATTTATAACAAACCTTTTTAAGCTCAGGTCTATTTTTCCTCTCCCTGTAAGTTAATGCTTCCATATAAATGGATACTGTCACTAATACAGGTTAAAGTTTGCCTGCATAGCAAGTGAACTGATACAGAAACAATATGTGACAAGAAAACTGTAATACCAAAGACTCACCTGACAACAACATCATAGTCATCAATTTTTAACCCCAATGACTTATTTGCAAGTACTCCACCATTTCCCACAATAATACATCGCCGGCAGCTGAGACTGTGGAAGAAACAGAGGAGAGAGGTGATTTTTGTAACAGAACTTCAAACACACAGAGAGCACATATTTAGTTTGCACGCACCTGAGAACTACAGGAGACCTCTGTAAATATTAAGAATTAAGAGGGGGACAGAGATACACTTGATCCCCAGCTCACCTCGTCATGCCAGGCATTACACGTGATAAACTGCTTTCAACACCTCACACCACGTGTGGCCTAATGAGATGAGCTGTCAGGACAAGCAGCTCCTCTCCCCCACACCCCTGGTATGATGGGCTTGAATCAAACCCATCTGTTTACTTAACCCGTCTCATTATTCATTCAGCACTGAAATAACAATAAACCAAAGGCTTAGTGAGGAAGTCTTCTCTTCAAGCAATTTTATGAGTGCAGGCAGATCTTGCCACGTTATCTGGGGTGTGCTCACCTTGCTGAGAGCAAAATTGCTGCTGTTATCGTGAGACTTCAAGAGACAGAAAAACATTAAATTGAGAGAAAAAAGGACCCACACTCACAAGCCTGTCCAGTAGGAAACATATATGGGCACACAATAGGTAAGGAAAGGGAAGGAAAATAACTTAATTAACAAAGAAACAGGAAAGAGAAGGAAGAGAACAGTTTCTCGTGGAACCTCGAGTCACGAGAACTATCTGCAGCAGATGTTAAAAAGCAATTTTGTTTTGAAGACAGAGAAAGGACTTCTTTCCAGCCATCTAATCCCAAATGCAGCTGGCTCTTCTGGCAACGTGCCTCCATCTCTGGTAGTTCACTGAAGGAATACGTGTCTGCAGAGCCTTTTTCGGAAAGGGTCCAAGGCAATCAGTTGTTTGGAGCAGATCCCTGAGCTAGGCAGCCTTCCTAGTCCCAGGCACAGTCAACCGGTCGCTTCTGGGCTGTCCTCTCTGTGATAAGTCTAAAGAGCCAGCATGAGGAAAGCTCTACTTATGTGGGGTCCCTTTTTGCAGAGCAGGGCTGGAGTGCACTCAAAAGACTCAGCTAAACCACTGAAGGTCACTCTGCTGACAGAGCTGTTAGCTGGAAACGCGTGCAGAATTAACAGCCCCAAGAAATGCTCTGGAACAGCTTCCCTTGTCCAGATAAAGTTCCACTGCAGATCCAAGCCTTTCCAAAAGAAAAAACTTCCTCAAGCATATGGATATATTAGCCCAGTGTCCCCAAGGGCTGAAGAAGCGTGCGTGTTTGTGATAATCAAACCACAACAGAGAAAGAATTTTATAGATGATAGCATAGCAAAAAAACCCCCAAAAAACAGTTCTGGCAACAAGGAGAGATCAGACACAAGATTCTGGTTCAAGCAGTATATTGTGGCAAAGAGGGAAGGGAGAGTCAGCCCCAAGTACACCAAAGTGAGTGACAAAGATGATAACAGCTTTGTCAAAACCTTTAAGGAAAAGGTGCCGCAGGAGGGACATAGTTCAGTTCTGGCTAAGTGACATTTCAGATGGAAATACACTTTTTTGATGATTATGACAGGAAAGTTTGACCGTCTGAACAGACTGCTGGGTGAAATGCTGTAATTTCTCTACTCAGCTGTCTCTCAGCTATGACTGTTTGAATTTTCTGTTTTGAAGAAGAATACCATGCTGAAATCCAAACGCTGCAAGCTCCAGGCACTCCACTCTATCCTCTTCCCACTTACTGTTAGGATGTTCTTAGCAATTCTGAATACAGATCTGTTTGTTTCAGCCTCAAACCACTTAATCGCTTTCTTTGCTTTTCTGCTAAATTAAAGCACCATCTACTGTCAGTAGTCCCTTCCACATCTGCATAAGATCCACTTACTGACGAAGCACTGTGTGTAAACATTTTCCTCTCACAGGACAGACTGGTGAGCATGAACTGCTGCACAAGAGATAAAAGAACCAGTTCCACCAGCCAAAGCTGTTCCAGCAGCTTCATGGCCCAGTTCCCACACAAGACTCATAGACTGATCAGAGCCCATCTTCTATTGACCATACAAACCGGGGTGAGCTCATGACATCTTGCACAGTATGGCAGCTCTTCTAGGTCTTGAGCCACACTTGCAGTACCTCCCTGAACAATTCTCAGCTTCTCCCCAGATCTCCAAAGTACTGATTCTGGAAAACCAGCATGCGGAGCTAATGCTGCTCAAGGCAGAGTGCCTTTTACACAGAGCTTTTACTTACATCATTCCAATCCTCTTCTTACAGTCCCTGGTTTGCAGAATATATTCCTCATCTTGTAAACATGACGTGCATTGTTACCTCTGCGATGCCCAATTTTTGATTTGGCTCCAGTGAAGGATGCAACAAAACAGTCAAGACTGACCTGGCCTTTCTACTCGTAACTTTCCCAATCTTTGGTTCTGGCAAATTTTCCTAGTTTAATTTCACATTTACTCCAGACCGGTTTTAGCCCCTGTGAACACCTGCCAGCAGGATTACACAAGAAGTGTCACTAAAGGATTAATTATCAACTCTGACAATAACTTTTTAAAGCTGTGTAACATATCTTATTCCTAAAAAGGACACCTCTAAATGGTGTACTATAGAATCAGAACATAATGGACTGAGACAAATAACTAATATGTGCCCCTGAAAGATTACCTTTATCATTCAAGCTCCTAGTTAATCTATGGCAAGATTTCATTTCCACAAACCCAAAGCAACACAACATCAGTTATACTGTCATCCTAGCTCTGTCCCCTGCAGGATTTTCCTGCAAAACCAAACTAATGAACTTACGGCCATCTCTTTACTATCTCCCATATATCTCCAGGAATGGCACAACATTTGCTGTTCTATCAAACATTTTAAGAAGGGCTAAAAAACAAACAGTAATAATAAAAAGAATTCTTCAGTTAACTCTTCAAACACTCTTCAGTGCTTACTGACTTTAAAAGACATACAATTGTCATTTAATATCCTTGTAGTTACTAATAAAAAATTCACAAAGTATTTCATTTTTGCTGTAAAATGAGACATCTTTCTATCTTTACCCCTGAAAATGAAACAAATACTTAACTGAATGGTTCTGCCTTTACTCACTGTAACTGATAGGTTAATCACTTTTGCCAGCTTCATGTCTGAACCACTCTTCGACACTCGTGGTTCTGACATATTTAAATGCATTCTCCTTTTTCCTTAAGTCTGCAGATAAGATTTTTCATTAGTAACTTTCTGACCCTAAGGTCTCATCTTTGATCTTCTAACAGCTTAAATTTCTTTCAAATGTACTCTGTCTACCGATGGTGCCTGACCATGGGAAACCTGCAGAGTCATTGCTGGCTCCAGGCAAGTTTCTGGATGAAGAAATACACAGCGCAAGCAGCATCGGTTACAGCTCAATTGTTTCTCTACAAAGAGGCGTGCAAACACCTTTGTGCTTGTTTACACAGAATGTCAAAGCTCTCTTTCTTTTCCAGAAGAGCTCAAGGACTGAACGCATCAGACACAGCCCATGTTTCAGTTTGCTACCAGGGTGGTATGAAGGATGGTCATGGACTTTCCACAACAGATAATTCCCTAAAGCCCTAAGCTGAGAGCTGCAGCCAGATGTACAGACTCTTGACACAGATACTCCAAGGTTGAGTTCATCTACACCAAAAGCAGGATTCATGCAGATTTTCTTGAACAATATAGCACCGTAAACACACGTATGCGTTGTAGCAATTCCTACTTCCTCTTCCTCTCTTATCGAAGTGCTTTAGGGATTTATCAGATGAGAAAAACCACAAAGCCTTTCCTTACGCAACTTTGGAACTGAAGGCTTTGAGGAAAGATATAATAGAATAATTAAAAAATACTTTTTTAGGGTAGCTGGTGCTTAAGGAGGCTTAGCATATTCTGGTTTGATCTGGCTGCTGTTACTTAAATGGGTGCTATCAACCTGAACCAGACGGACACACTCACTTCTCTTGCTCTATCAAATTCCTTCCTCACTTGTTCAGGTAATATACTGCATTAATAAAGACTGTGATAGTTACAACTCAAACTCTCAGTTTTCTCTCATTACCACCTGGAGGCAATACAAAAAAGGTCAGTCAGGTTTTTGTATTTATGTCTTTTCATAGGAAATTTACATGTCATCACCACAGAGATGTAATCCAAAAAGCCACAGAAGTCCACCCAGCAGATGGGCTGTGGAATTAGAAATCAAGCCCTGATCCATTTGCAGAATGAAGGACAGGCCATTGGAGGAGCCACTAAATCAAGCAGTGAAAATGTCAGCAATATAAGTGGGCCTGGAAAAGCCAGTGGAGGGCAAGAAGTTTCAAAGACGAGGCCCACCAACACCTGTGTTAGGAAGAAAGACATGCCAGCTCAGAAGGAAGAGGTCAGTGGTTCTAGAGAAAGTCCCTGGATCTCCAATCTTTTCCAGACATGCTCAGGGGTGAGTTGTAACTACCCTCCCAAACATCACTGCAGCTTTACCTACCCCCTGCCCTGGAGCAGGAGCAGGTTACTGTTCAACGCAACGGTGCCATAATAAGGAGTCATGAAGAAAGCAGGGCACCACGTACACTGTGTTACAGGTGTGAACCACAGCCTTTGTTCATATGCCCTCCAGCTGCTGCTAGTTATAACACAATGGAGGGATTAGCTGAAGTGAGTTGGCAAAGCTGCTGTGGGATGATGAAAAGTGCACGCATACCCGGAAGGATCACGTTTGCCTCATTTCAGCACCATGTCAGTACATTGTGTCAGGAAAGGTGCATCAGGATGCCCTTTAGCACAGGGATAATCAAACAAACAAGGTAGTTTCCAGGGCTTATGAGAGGCAAGTGAATGCAACCTCTCAAGGACCACCTTTGTGAAGGAGGGCAGAAAAGGAGAAACCTGGGTAGGAACAAGACCAAAGGCTTGGTGTAGAGATCCTCCACCACACAACTCTAATCCTCTCTTTCCTTCCTATGCTCTCACGCACTGCTCTGACCTCACCTTTCCTGCCTCTCCCACCCTTCCCCTGGGAAAGCTGCCTTCAGTGTATAGTTACACGAACACTTATTCCAGTGGGCTGGGCAGTGCTCACCCTCCCCACCCATCCCAGCCTCTGCCTCTCCTGCTGCCATTTCAGCTCTGTGCCCACACAACTCTTCAGTGGGAGGGAGCTCTGGAAATGAAGTCATTGGAATGACCTAGGTTGAGAGAAAGACTCATAAACTGGATCATCTCACCGATGCACTTTAATGTCCCTTTTCAAACAGCAGCGGCACAAGGAGAAGGGCGGCAGCAGCAGCAGCAAATGGCTTCTGAGACTGGCTTTGCCAACAGAGAAAATGTTGGTGTAACTCCATCCTGAAAAGAGGGTGAACCTGGAGCCTTTTTCCTGCTTCTAGAATCAGCCCACTAGACTTCTGAGAGCCTACAAGTGGAAGGCTTCACAAGATCTCCTAAACTTGACCCCTTGTACCTCATGGACTTGAGCTGTGTCTCTTATCTAACTCTTCCACAAGAAGACATTTACTCAGTCCTTTGTCATAGAACCAAGAACAGTTTGAGTTGGAAGGGATCTTTCAAGGTCCCCTAAGTCAGGCCTCCTCCAGTTGCTCCAAGGTAAAGGGAAGAGGTCTGGACTTTCTGCTTGACCAGTGAGCAGGAGGGGAGTAGCCAAACTCAAGGCTCTGCTCCCAGCAGACTGGTGCTGCCATGGAGAGGAACTGTCAGGATCTTCTTGGAGCTTGAGACAAGATGAGGAAGGATCTAACCTTCCTCAACCAGTCTGCTCCATCAACTTTTCAGGAATCCAAAATGGCAGATAGTCCAATGCTGCCAGCACTGGAATTCAGTGATGACCACAGCTGAAGAACATTTCTGGAACCATACCCAAGTCTTCATCTGTGCCCTACTCACCAAGCCAGTTTCCCAGGGCAGCACTGTGGCAGCCTTAACACCTCCTACAGTCCCCAAGCTCTTTCTCCTAATAACTCCTCTGTTGCAACTCCACCCACCTCCTCCTTTAGGCTCTCACTTTGCAGCTTGCTATCCCAAGCCTTTTTGTCCCTTTCTCTCATATACATTTCCATTTTTATCCTTCCTAAGACTTGCTCACTTGGAAGGGCTTTGGGAGGTACTTGACTGTGAGGCATATGTACTACACAACCAACATCCACTGATACGGATTTATCACAGTAATTCCCAAGGAAACAGTACTTCCCCAAGATATCTGTGTGTTTACACACCACCAAACCTTGTTACTGCAATACCACAGAAATACATGTCTAGCCTGTTACTGAGGTCTCATTTGCACTTGGTCTCTCAGGGACTTCACATACATTTCACGGGGCTTGAGTGTTAGCTCTTTCCTATCTCTGCACCAAACCCATTATAAGGAACACAAACCAAAGTGAGCAGCTCATACTAGAGTGGTTATGTCTCAGAATCTCCTGCGAAATTACTTTTAAAAAGCCTGAAACATTCTACTCCTCACAAAACAGGTGAGCAGCAAGGGTCACAATTACATTAACCTTCCCTGCAAGAATCTTCCACCTGCCCTCTGTCATCAACACTAATTTCCTATGAGCAACCTTCTGAAAGAATCTATATGTGGATTTTTCAACAGATTAAAATCTTAACTCTCCAACCAGAACTGAGATAAACCCCAGATGGATGAGACTCAGTTGTGTGCAAAATCTCTAAGAAGGTCATTTGTAAAATGGTTTTACCTTCTGGACATAATTTCTCAAATTAATCCAAAGTCTGAAGGCTAACCCTATCTGGCACTGCTGTGAGGCAAGGCAAACTTCAAAGAAACCTAAATTAGCACATCGACTGTGCAAGACTAAGAATAAATGTTCACACAGAGAGTAACTCCCAGCTACAGCAGGCAAGCTCTACAATCAGCACGAGATGCGGAGACCTGTGGAAAGGCTGGAAAAGCTTATGAAATTTGTCATGAAAAGTGGGCAGAAGGGGAGCTGGGCCAGGAAATAAAACCCGTGTGTTTAGAAAGCAGGAACTGTGTTGTTAGCCTGGGTCAAGTACTACTGGAAAGAAGTATTACCAGGACTTTGAAAAGAGATCATGTCCCAGTAAAAACCTCTGACAGCTTCTGAAAAATCCTACCCCTAATCCAGGAGGCGGCACTAAATCAAAACTGCAGGACAAATGGAAGGAATGACAGAAAAGCAAGGGCAGAAAGGACTAAAGGACTATGTTTGGAAAGCTGATTGTAAACGTGCCAGTGAGTTTCAGAAACAACCTCTACAACAAGACTGAAGAATCAAAGGAGCTTCTTCTAAAAGCATAAATTCAAATACCACAGGACCCAGGAGAACTGCTATCCTCTTCATCCCCGCATAGGCTTGGCCAACACATCCAAACATTTCTACCTTGAGAATGAGGTATTAGTGAAAAACATTGTTGAAATAACCCAATCCCTTCTTTCCCTCTAAAGTTTCTTTTGATCCTGTTGCTTTGTCAGAAAGGCTGGAAAAGAGCAAAGTGTTTATTGAAAACCTGCTGTTTACTGATTTGAAAACAGAGCAAGAGGATGCCTTGTAACAATATATGAAACAAAAGATTAGGAAATAGTCAAAAGGTAAATGTTTTTTTCTACTTATATTTGACTCAACAGAGGTCTCCAGAGTCTACAGATTTACTATAAAGACAACTCAGTTTTCAGCTCCTGATTTACTCATCCACATCCACATGTATGGCAATAATTTCTGGCAAAAAAATGTCTAACAAAATTTATTTAGGACAAATGGAAAAGAATCATTTCTACTCCTTCTATTCTGAAGGTCTCATCTTACCTGTCAAGAGCTGGAGTTAGACGATAATCTTTGGTTGCTGACAGGATGGCTTTGATCAGATTATCTGGGGAGAGAGAGGAAGAAGACATTAGGAACAAGTTCTCACTTCTAATGGAAATGAGGAACAATGTGATGTAAAGCATCTGAAGCAGTTACTTGAAGGAACTGAAAGGTTCTCATTAGGAATGAACACTAAGTTGAATATTCCTATTTTCTCTGGACAATGACCTTCACACACGGCCTGCAAAGACACGTTATGTGCCAAATTCTGATGCAGCGTGTAATTGCCTTGCATGGAGAGTGTCACAGGGAATAAGCACTGTACATTTTATAGCAGTGATTTCATATCCACTGCCCTGGGATGGCAGTTTCACAAACACTTCAGACATGGAAAGGGCAGCATCACTGTCACTGCTTGCCTTCAGACAAGCTTTTATGCAGCTGAGTGGTGAACTGAATGCAGGAAGAGAACCAGGTTAAAACAGATGCTTTTTATGCTGTGGGTTACTTTCAGTTTAGGTTCCTCAGTCTGTCTTTCTTCAATTAAAGCACCATAATTGCATAAAGAAGTGCCCATGGAACCACAGCCTACACTGATACCCAGTGAATGCTGCAGCAACCAGATGGTGTAAGTTATGCAAGCATAGGCACACACACAGATTAAATGCATTAAGTTGCAGAAGCACAATGATTACATATAAATAATTCTATCAGCTACAGAAATTTTTGAGTCTGCTTCCCTCTACATTTTGTCATTTGTCCCTAATTTTTCCACCTCTTTCCCCCATAAAGCTCCAAACTCCTTCACCATGACTCAAGTAAAGATCCTGCTTGGCCAGAGCCAGGAAGCAGCAATGCTCTGGCTAGTCTGTATTTACAAATGTACCAGTAACTTCAGAATGTCTGTACTGGGTCCGACAAAAAGTGTATCTGCCTCCAAATCCTGACTCTAACTGTGGTCTTAAGCAGATGCCTAAGAAGAGAACAAAACCAAAGCAAACAGATCTATTTCCCTGAAATTTTCTTCTGCTATTTAACTGTTTTCAAATCAGGGAATTCATATGTCAGATATAGCTTCTTTGTATCTGGTAACCTCCAATGATTTCTCTTCCATGAGCTCAGAATTCTCTTCAATCCATATGGACATTCAACCACTTCCCTTTCCCAACCTTCAATATGGCTTCTCTGAGCTTCATTTATACTGGAAAAGATTGTGAACAATTAGTCCCCTTCCATCTTTGCTTGGGAGATCGCAAATACCTCTAATACCCTTAAATGTATCAGTCAACTGGTTCAAAAGTTCTTAGGAAACACCAGTCAAAATGAACAAATAAGTCTCATTTCTTTACAAAAGACTAAAACCGATACAGAAACATTACAACAAGTGATTTTTTACATCGAACGTAAACACCTTTCCTTACAGACACTAATTACTGCAATCAGCAAAGTCAGGGAAGACCCTTTCAAATAAAGGGTTCTGTTCTTCTCCACTATGTCCCTCCTCAGCAACAGGACAAATGTGCGGGATAAACACAGGAGCTGGAAGCAGCCAATGTGCCAAAGAGCTTTGAACCTGACAACAAGCTGGCGAGACACACAAAGGTGATAAACAGAAAACTCTGACAGTTACTTTGAGATTTGGGGAAGTTTTTGACATGGCAGCACTGACAGCACCTGCCAACCATTACAAGCTGGGGAGTGTGATTACTTTCAGAACATCGTAGTTTGGAGTGGAGTAAGGGACAAGGAAATTCATAAGGGTAAAAGCAACGTTGATAACAAAATAGTGGTAGTATTTAATTTTCTTTCATCTGAAGAACTTCTTTTGATGCACAGGCAGCAGGCTTCCCCTTCAGCCGGAATGTTATTCCCCTAAATCTGCTGTAACAGCAGTAGGTTGCTGTGACCTCTAATGGCACCATGCCACAGTCCTCTCCTTGGCCTGCTCCACACATTGACTTTCGCTGGACAGTATACATTACTGACGTTGTTTTCCCACATTCTCAGAGAAGAGATCAAAGGATTGCATGTCAAGCGCTGTAACCTCCCATCTACCAAGTTTTTGTTATGCCAGGTTTGCTCTACCACCCACAAACTACACCCTGCACTACTTGGAGACCATCCGATGGACTATTTTAGAAAGAACATTAAAAGAATACAGTTGAGTAATGCACTCAAATAATTCCGGTTTACTCATCTTGTCAGATAGTTAGCAATGCCTTCTTAGTGAATGCTCAGGAATGAAATAAAACTACTTTAGGAGTGGATATGGCAGCATTTGGAATGGAGGTGCTTCCCAAACAAAACCAAACCAAACAACAATACAGAGCATTCAGTACCGATTTTGAATGGACAAATAGGAGATAGTTCTTCAGCAGACCCCACAGTCCAACAATACATGGCATCTAGAAAGTTTGAAAGTTGCACAAATCTCAGTTTTTACCATTCAAAACTGCTGAATGAAGCTCAATAAAAGAGAGAGTACTTCACTGTCAAGTGTTCACTCACAGCAAGAACGAAGATGGCACCAAGTTCATCTGGTCTAGTCCTCTTTTTGGAAGCCAGGAACAGGAGCTACAAGCACTCACAGGGAAAGCTAATGGCTGAGGCAGGGGACAGGCACTAGATCTTTCTGGATGAGCTGGAACTCTACTACACTGTTGCTGAGGTGGGCATTTGCACTTGCACCTTGACTCTGGCACTAGCACGGAAAGACAAGACCTCCTCCAGAAGGAGTTTCTGTATTTCCTGTATTTTCCTGAGGAAAGGTTTGAAAGATCAGCAGATGCTGCTGTGGCTGATCTGCAACCTTGCACAAGACCACAAAGGAATAAAGAACAATAAGGAACCACAGGCAGGATCTTTTAATACAGCTGGGGCAAGGTGGAGGCTCACTTGCAATCACCACTGCAAAGACTACTACCACAGATACCAGTGACCTGCAGGACACAAAGCAGGGCTCACCTCCAGGCTGGGACTAAAGAAAATTGGGCACCAGAAAAGCAGGTACATTATGTAAAGTCAATTGATGAGACATGCTCTCTTCAGGGTAAGAAACTAAAAGGTGATGAGCAGTCTGCCTTATACACCTGTGTACTGAGTGATAGTAACAGGTGCAGTACACATAACAAATACTACACAGAAAAATTCCTTCCTGGTTCAAGTAACAGGATTTGTGCACAGCCACTGCCTGGAAGTCAAGGACCGAAAAAAATTTTGCAAGGACAAAAGAAAGACCAAGTTGTCTAGATGAACACATCAGCAGGGCAAGCAATCTACTGCAGTTTTCTGCAGCCATAGCTTGTTTATTATATTTTTTTCTTGTCATGGAGAATTTAGATCATTCGGGAGAGTGGGAGATTATTTAACCCATTAATCTATCAACCACTATGCATGCACTCTTACTATAAAAACAAAGCAAGAAGCCTCTGCACATTTTTCTCCCATCTAGAGGAGGAGTTGACTACATTTACCTAAGAATCCTGAGTTATCTTGACATATTCTATCAACTTTGCCTTATAATATCAGAAAATTCAAAAGCCAGCTTGGGACTGAATGATTTCTCTGAACCCAAGTACATCTTGACTTCAGGTTGACCCTGAAATTTTCAGACATTTGGAAAAACTAAATAGTTAGAAATTAGGCAGACAGTGACCACACAGTGAGAACCAGCCTAAGTCTCAATTCTAGCCTTTTTCTCTGTTATTTATGTGAAGGAATAGAGGAGACCTTCACTGTAAATGTCAACAACACTTAAAATTGTTGTTTCTAATGCAGAAGCTTCTTGCTCGTATCACCAAAAAAAGATGGGAGGCCTTTCCAGTCCACACGACTTACTGCAGGCATCTCGCAGGGTCTACCTTCTGCCTGCCTTGAAAGTAGGCAAATTGGGATGTTTGTGCACTCTCAAGTGGCCAAGAGAAGAGGCCGTAACTTTTCAAGTTGTCTACACCAGCCACCTTCCTCAAAACCCAGCAAGTCTACAGGCCCCTACTGCCAGCAGTGTGTGAATGCCATGCCTCAGGGTCAGGGAACAGCGTGCTGCTGCAGTGCTGTGTGTTTGCCCTGGGAGCCATGGCCAGTGCCCATCTCCACAGGTGGTCACCCGGGTGCCACTCCTCCAGCCAGCACTTCTGCAGGGACCTGGGCATCAGCTCCAGCTTTTGGGAATAGACTGACTTGAGTGAGATTGAGTGACATTCCATAAAGTATGCCAGGAGACTCTGCACATGGGTCCCTGTCCCACAATAACAGAATGCCACGTGTGTATCAGCTCTGTGGGGAGAGTAAACTAAACACTACCAATGCTATGGATTAAACAAATCACAGTATTTACAAAGAAGTTCTAAGCACAAGCCAGTGCATACACTTTTTTAACACACTACCCAGAAGTTCAGCTCTGTATAAAGTTCCTCCTTCAGCATTTTTTTACCTTAAGATCTTGCTCCATATGGGAGCTGAGGAATGACTTTTAACAGAAAAGTTTTAACATCTTTTGAGGAATGATCTTCACAGCAGGTCAAGGGAGGTGATTCCGCCCCCTCTACTCAGCCCTGGTGAGGTGGCATCTGGAGTGCTGTGTTGAGTTCTGGGCTCCTAAGGACTAGAGAGACATGGAGCTCCTGGAGCAGGTCCAGTGGAGGGCAACAAAGATGATGAAGGGTCTGGAGCATCTCTCTTATGAGGAAACGCTGAGGGAGCTGGGCCTGTTCAGCCTTGAGAAGAGAAGACCGAAAAGGGACCTAATTAATATCAGTCTCTGAAGGGAGGTGTCAGAGGATGGACCAGGCTCTGCCCAGTGGTGCTGAGCAATAGGACAAGAGGCAACAGGCAGAAATTGATGTACAGGAAGTTCCATCTGAATATAAAGAAGAACTTCTTCACTGTGCAGGTGACTGAGCACTGGAACAGGCTGTCCAGAGAGGGTGTGGGATCTCCCTCATTGGAGATATTCCAGAGCCATGTGGATGCAATCCTGTGCAATGTGATTTGAGATGACCCTGCTTGAGCAGGGAGGTTGGACCAGGTGACCCACTGTGGTCCCTTCCAACCTGACTCATTCTATGATTTGCCACCCTGGTGCCCAGTACGAGGCCATGGACCCAAGTCTCACCACATGTTCTGTTCTCTCTTCCAGAAACACCATGCCCAGCTGTAGACAATCAACATTATTTGTATCTTTGTGAAGCTGGGAATCCAGTGATTACAACAGGTATCACAACGTGTCTGAAATATCCTGCACCACTTCTTTTTATTATCAATCAGCTAACTTTAGGAGGTCAATAAGGAAAAAGCAGCCATGAAGAATTCCAGCATTTAGCAGTGCATTGCGAAGACATGAACTGGCTCTCAAAAACAGCAAACTACAAACTGAGGAGTCTGTTCCCAGATCAAAACTTGTGTGTAAATATGAGAGAGCGGTTTCTTGAGGTCACTAGCTGTACCAGATTTGGGTGGTTTACTGGAGATACACTTTACTAACAACAGGACTTAAAACTGCCACTCCTTGCAATATCTCCATTGATGATTTTTAACAGCATTAAGACAAGAGGCATATACTGTTGCCTAGACACAAAACAAAAGAAAAAAAAAAGACTGAATGTGCATGGTATCCTCCCTAGCAATTTTAGAAGAACCTGGCATGCATTAAATGTAAGCTCCATTAAAGCCCTTAAGGCCATTTTTTATAACAAGATATAAATAAAATACATAACATTTGGACTCTTCATTTACATCGTCGTTTTGGAGCCTTTGGGGATTTTTTTTTTCCGAGCTTTTCTTCACAACCAAGAGTTTGTTTTTTCAGAATACAGGCTTAGTTCCCAACATAATCCCAGGGCCTGGAAAGTTGGAACATAATTTAAAAAACAATTATGCAGAAAAATGGGCAACATTTTGCAATAACCATGCATTAACAATTTTGATCTAAACTCAAGTTCAATGCACAGGAAGCAATAAAGTCTGTAGAAAGAGGCAAATTCACGTCAAATAAAAACAGTCCTTGAAAGATTCAGAGCGTGCTGGTTAAAGACAAGCAGGAAAATAAATACAGTTTTTATAGAAGGCTCTACATTTTTGATGACCCTTCACAGGTGGCCAGGCAATATCTTCAAGGCCAAAAAATTCAGTAACTACTACAGTGATTCCTAATTCTTCTGACCCTTGCAGAAGCATTAATAAATGGCACTTCAAAACACAACAGCCAGAGAAGACCTGCTCTTCTCTCCAGGAAGTAGAAGAGAGGAATAATATCCAGGTTTCAATTGCAATTCAAGACTTCTGTGAAGAACTCCAATATGGAGTCATCCAATTAATTGCAAACTTAAGGTTTGCATCTTCCTGGGGCACCTTTCCCTTCCCAGTGGGTTGGGAGCAGGACTATTCTTTAGGCACACTCAACAGCAAAGCATCAGTTTTGCACTGGAGGGTTGTACTTTCATCATGAGAGGTCAAGAATAAGAAGTGATTTAACTTCAAAATTCACAACATAACTTCCCTTTAGAAGCTTTCTTCAGTAATGAAAAGTTAACCCTCTACCTCTTCTGAAACTTTCAGCTTTTTTTCCCCTTCAAACATCTCATTTCATTTCTTTAGGCTATAAAATCAGCTGAATTCCCTGGGGGAACATCAACATTTTTATATCTATATTCCCACATGATAATGGCAACTATTACCAATTTTGGTCAAATGCAAAACTCTAGTGGAAGCTAGTTCAGAAATGTGCCTCCAACTCAGGAAGAAACAACTATCTTGTTAATACCTACTCTGAACAGAACTAATGGCTAGACATGCTTGTGCTTCTGCTTTTTTGTTAGAGGAATAAGACATGAAGAACAAAAAAATGCTTATAGTAAGAAAATCATTGGTACAACAGAGTACCACTAACAAAATGAGGATAAAGTTGGAGAATTAAAGCAGAAAACACCTCATTCAGACCCAGTCAAATGCAGGGGAGGTGTCTGCATGTGGTACTCCAGTCTCTACAAAGAGCTAGAAGATTTGGTTAGAAAAGACCTACTTTTCTAATGTGGTTTTTTTTTTTTTTTGAATCAGCTGTAAATGTCAATTGTCATGTCCAACAGAATATGTTTTCCCAGAGATTAAGTATTGCTCATGCCAAGAAAGTCAATGTAAAAGAAAAAGCTATGCAAGCAAAGAGCATGCTTGAAAAGGGAGATTTTCTCCCAATAACATTGTGATATGCCAAATTTTGCAGGCCTGAAAACACAACATTTTCACTGGAGGTGAATGATCTCTGCCCCATGAGACTACTGAACAACTGCTGAGCAGCACTGAACCATGGCTTTTCCCAGGAGCACTGACACAAAAGAAAACATCCAAATAAAACCAAGTACAAGAACAGTTAATCATTGCACAATACATCCATTAGCATTGGTGGTCTGGACAAAGACTTAATTCCTTTGTCACTGAATGTGTCACCAGTTCCAGACATCCCTCCAGTATCAAGTGAAAATACGAAGTCTCCTGGCCAGTAGTTCATACTACACTTGATAAAACTGTAGCACTTCAAACATGTTCTTAATATTCTCTTATCACCACGGGGAAGAAATTGCTTCCTAGTGTCCTGATGGGAGGGAAATTCTGAGATGGTGATACCAGAATCACTCCTTAAGAAATAACTATCACCTTCAAAGACAAACTGATTCAGGGCCAACAAAGTAGCCTCTCTGCTCGAAACAACTGAGCAGGAACAAAGGTGGAAGTGAAGACCTAAGACTACTGCTAAGCAGTGACACAATTACTGACTAAATGCATGGAAGAGATATTACATTGATCATGTCTGTTTAGTTTTTTAGTGTATGCTGTGCCATATGTTTTCACTTAAGTTCAAAAAAAAACCTGCAGCAACTCTCCCATCCTCACTACACAGAGAGGATGCCAGATACTAGCTACTCTTTCTTATGAAAGCCTTTTATATTCTTCAAACCACATGTACTGAGAAATTCTATTAATAGTCAGGTATTTCTCCAGTCTTGTTTGTTGCCCTTCTCCAAATAACTCTTTCCTTTTGCTTTAGCTACAGAGGTAAATTTGGGGAGAAGGCCCTCTGGGATTAATAATCTTACTAACACTATAAACAATTTTTCCACTGCTTATTCATCGACAAATTTAACCCTGAGAGCAATGCACATGCTAGAAGATCTCTGCAACTATATGGACAGCATGGGCATGTTCATACCTCCATAATTACACTGACAGAAGCACTGCTAGAAAAGGGTGCAAATCCAAAAGAAGAAATGTCAATTTAGATTTTAAAAAAATCTCCACGTAACTCGTTTAACAGCCCAAGATTGCTGCAGTCTCCTTGCTTTTCACTGAAAAATGTTGCAACAACAGACTTGGTGGGTGCTGGGAAAGATTTCCTACAAGCAAATTAGACCCTTGCAAATGGTGAAACATGGGAGGCACTCCAACATCCTAGTTAACACCAAAACAATAGCCTGGGACACAGGAGGGTGCTCAGCAGCTGGAGCTGTCCCCCACAGGAACACTTGACATTTGTAGCTTTTAGAGTTCCAGCTTCTTGTTACGGTTTGATCTTCCTGACAACTCTGAAAGCTGACCAATTTATCGTGTTCCTCACTTTGGCTATAAACACACCAGTAAACACTGGCAGCAGGGCATGGGCCCACATAGTTCTACTCGAGCCCCTACTATTAAAGCGTTAGCACAGTCTCAGATGTACTCACCAGGGCCAACAAACATCCTCCTCTACAATTCTCACGCATTCACAGGCTAATACAGGCCAGTGACCTTTCTTGATAGGAAGCCTGGACATAGCCACTCTATTTTTGTGGGGGGCAGGGAGTTAATCTGTTTGAACAATGAGCTCAACAGCATTCACGACCACAGGACAACCACTTTATTTATTAATAGAGACGGAGTCATCGTTTCCAAGCACTTAGAGTGGCCCACCCTGTTTCCAGACTCTGTCAAGTCCCACAGTAGGAGACAACAAGTTTGATGTGCCAGCCAATCTCATTTTTTAAATGTAAGTGCAGTCAAACATGACACTGGCCTGTTTGTCAACATGGACATTGTTCATCTAGAAAATCTTGATCCAGATTGTGAAATATAATCTCATAGGTTCACAGCCAGCTGCAGAAGTCACTGGGCAAAACCTAGAGCCACTGTTACATGAATGGCCAAACTAGATACTGATAGTGACCATTTATAGTGTAAAAACATAATCGCACCTCTTCATACCTGTTATTTCCTCTATTCTGTGCACACAGAGGAAGCCGGAGTTTCCACAGGGGCTACAGACATCTGTGATGAATGCAACAACACCTTCAACCTGCTGGATCAACTCCAACACTCCTGACAGCTCTGCTTCAGTCCCAGGTTGCTGGGTACTGTGATCAAGTAATTAGGGCCAATCCTTGGTCCCGATCTTTGGTGAACAGAGTCAACAACTACAATATATGCTAAAACTCTGCCCATTTAAGACACGTTAAGGAAAAGGTACAACAGCTGCTCTTAAGTTCCTCTTAATCTATTTCTAATAACTTGTCGAGGACTTTCAGAACCACTGTTCGAAGAGAGTTTGCACAAGACTTTGTACCACACGCCTCATCTCACAAAGCCCTGCTCATAAAGCAGCAGGGTTGTGACCTGCTTATTCTGTGCCTCTTTCATAGCATGCAAGTAATCACTAAGGCTGTTAACTGACAATAGCAGCAATTTCCCATCTGACACAGGATGTGCAGTATTCCTACTGCAATAGTCCATTTCAGAACCAGCAGCATTTGGGGGAAAGTCTAATAACTTTCATATACAGGACCATATTCACCTTGAGGGCTTCTACACACAAATGCTCTTGCCAAGAATGGAGCACTCTGTCCATAAAACCTCCTTGCCTGAGCTAGAGGCCAAATCAGGAAATAACCACTGGAGTAAAGAAGCAAGAAATCTTTCACAAAGAAACACTGTTAAACTTTCTGTGTTGCACTGAGTACTTCTAAGCATCTGGAGATAGGAGAACTGTCACTACAATCAGATTCTCATTGAAGAAAATGAAAATCTCTGATGGACTGTGTCAAAATGATCAGCATACTGCCTTCTCCTTTATATGATAACCTTTAAAGAGGAGTAGTCCTGCCCCGAAAATTTCTGAGCCATTTCTACTCTTTTACATGTAATTTATAGAGACATGTTATTCCAAATCACTGCAGCCCAGTAGACAATGCTCCTCAAAAACTGCTTTCCCCTAAATATTGCAAGACTCATTTTTGCAATCTTGGAACTGTCCTTTCTTAGACCAGTAAACACAATGTGATGCATAAAAAAGGACTTCATTCAGCTTTTTTTTCAGAGACAAAGCAAAGCAAAATTTAGGTAAGAATAGGAACTTTAACAAGAGAAAGCAGAAATGGTGGATTAGCTTCCAAGCTGCTAAGAATCCCTTGATTTCATAACTGTAGCACTTTCAAGCTACCAGAGATTAGTTTCTAGAAGTTCCTTGGAACATGCAGCATTACCGAAAGTGAGCTCATCCTGTAGCAGTTATTCACATAGCAAAAAAAAAGCAAACGCAAAAAAATCAAAAAACCCCAAATAAACAAAAAGCCATTTTGCACTTGGAATAGATCACAGTGACTTAAAAACAGCAGGTGATATTCACCACAGTTCTCAGCAAGGTCTTCCCATTACCATCTCAGCTGCAGTCGGTGTCTATGAACACCAACCACCTTTCCCAGTGTGATGAGTGTCGGAAATCCCAGCTGATGGTGTCACGGGGCTGCCTAACACACAGAGCACAACTCCTGCCCTGTCTGTTTCAACACAGCCACGTCTCTCTACACTTTCTCAGTCACCCTGACTACTCCTTTTCCCGTGCACATCCCAGCTCTGAGAGTCTTCATCTTGCACCAGCAAGATGTGACTGAGCTCCACACTGCCTGCCTGGATCATTTGTTTGGATATCATTAGATTGCCCTGACTGAAAGCCCTAATGAGGTGCTGATCCCATCATCCAATCAGTCGTCTGAGCCCAAATGCATCCCATGGGACAGCCAGAAAAGACTGATGCAAGAATTCCAAGTGATGTGTAACATGAAAGGGCGCCATTCGCATTGCTAGGACTCACAGCCTGTCAGCATGGCCATTAGAAATCCAGGGCTACACAGATTTATAATTCAACCCTCCCACACACAGAACTTGCTCCAGACTGAAACTTGGCACAAAATTCAATCCCAGGAGGGTGTTAAAAAAATAACCTATTCAACGGTTTCCATCCCATGGCTTCAGCTCACAGCCATTTAAATAATGGCAATTTCTCATTTCTCTTTTTAACTGAGGAAATCCAATATAAAACACCAGATTTACATAACATTGCAGTGGTGATACAAGCTGGCAACAAACCCAGAGAGAAGGCTGCCAGAGCCGCTCTGTCATTCTCTCTTGGTGAATTTCTCCATTTGGATTCAGTTTAACGGAATGATTTTTATTAGGTCTAGCTGACATCATGTGTAACCTGCAAATCCCACCTCCACGCTGGCCAGGCACCTTGCCCTAGCTTTGTACACCTTGTGTGCTGGTTAGAAGGGGACAAGCCCTCCTGTGGTCAAAGCAGCCTCCCACTTGTGCCGCCACTGTTAGTTCTTTGCTGCAAACTCTGCTGGCTGATTTAGAGGACAGTAATTAGCTTCCTATTGAGCTGCAAAAGACTGACTGGACAAGGAATGGACAAAACAAAGAAGGGAACTGATGCAAGCCAAAAGCAATTTGTCAGTAGAGCCTTTGATTTGATAAGAGATTGTTCTGACAACTACCACACCTGCTTCCAGGGAGAAACACAGAGCCAAGCCTTCTGTGGTAGCAGTTCTTTCTCCACCAGGTATTTAAATTCCTACGGGACTATCTGTAATCTTGAGTTTCTCCGTGGAAAAAAAAAAATCTTGCAAGTTGATGCAATGCCACAAAAACTTCTTAAATAGACAGGACCTCAGAAAGTCTGAAGCAAATCACTGCAGTGAGCACAAGCCTTCTGCTCCACCACCACTCGGACAGAGAGGCAGTGATAGCACATGTGGGACCAGTACGAGTTTGTCACCCCAAAATAGATCATCTTCTGGGTGGGCTACTGGCTCCCATCTCATCCACCAGCCACCTCTCCTGCTTTCCCAGAGCACACCTGAGACACAGCCCCTGCAGCCACACTCCAGCTGGGGACAGGGCATATTACAAATTATCATCAAAGCATTTGAACACACTTTTCTTATTTGTTATATAAGTCAATAAGTAGCCCAACTATAAAATTTTATGAGAAGAAAACGAAGATCTGTATCAGTGGTCAAGCCCAAGGCATCTTTCCTGTTCTTTAGAGAATGACTGACTTAAAGGTACCACAAACCAGTTTGAATTCTCTGCTGCTGTCAGCAAAGCTGCTACAAGATCCCCTGGCAGCCAATGTCAAAATGCTTCTTCTAGTTGCACTGACTCTCCACATGTACTAAAGCATCTTCCCTAAGGCCAGCCTCTGAGGTCCACGGTCCAGCTGTAAAAACCCTTCTGCATTTCTGAGAACTACTTATACAATAATTCTCTCAAACAGGGGAAATACACTGAGCCCAAAGGACCACCTGAGTTTTCAAAACAGGAAAGAAAATGGGGTAAGCATCTGCAGAACCACCTTCTTCTCCAACAGCTGCAGTTTTCTCATACCTTGTCCTTTAATTCCAAAGGGGGGTACAAAGTCCCTGATACGTGCCCATTTCCTGAAGGAATCATCCAAGAACATTGGTGCCGGCTTCGAGAACCTGAGAAAACCAAAACAAGAAAGAAATTAAGTCCTGAACTAGGAAGATAAACTTCTGCAGGAATGTTGAGAGAATCCATACCTAAGTGCTGATTCTACATTGTCACTGGCAACAGAGTAATGTAGAAGATTTTACTTTTACCCAAAGGTTACTGCAGTGAAACAAACCTGTCAGAATTTGTGCCACAAGGACACTCAAATCACTCAAGTCGTGAACCTAGCAATCACTTCCACTCAACAATTTAGAACTGCTCCACTACTGTTTGGCTATTAATTTAGCTACAAGTTGTAAATTGCAAGCAGGGTTTAGGCAGTTAAACTTCCAGCTTTGTGAGCACAAGCCAATTTTTGTGCTCTGTGAATGTGTGAGGAGTCTGCTTTGGCCTCACTCATGTGCACATATACAGCAGCTACCATCACACAGGCAAGAAAAAAAACAGTTCAGGAGATTACGAAGCAGCTCGTAGTTCACAGAGAATGGAAGTGGAAATTCAGTGCCTTCTTCTGCATTCGTTAACATATAAATGATTCAAGAGAGGTCCCTGCCAAACCAAACAGTTATGATCCATCCAGAATCCCTTACAAATGAGAGACCTAGTCCTTCTTAACCATGTCATGATGGAAATACATTATCCTAATTTTATTCTCAACAGACGAACACAGCAGCTAGTAAAAATTTGTCTCTTCTAGAAACGATTACTACAGTGGCCAGAGAAAAGGAAACAATTAGCAAATATAGAAAGGTTAACTTCCATATGGGACCACTTCTGAGTGTATAAAGTATACTAGAAAGTATGCCAATACTATTAGAAATCTGTTCATTCAATCATACCAAAACAGTAGCAGGGATGTTCTGGATCAAAATCAATCCCACCATGAAAAGGAATGTACTACATGTTCAGAGTCAGAGACAACACCTCCATTACAGAGCAAGGTACATGCCCCTGAAATAGATCCAGCTTGGCCAACCTACACATGGGAGCAGGACAGATGTAACCCACGGATTTAGCTCTCCCTTCAGGCTGTTTCTGTACTCAGCATGCAACTCTTACAGCAATCAGATAACCTCTGGACTAGAACTACCTGATTTAAGATAAACTCATCTACACTATGCCACAGCCAGGTACAGAGCAACAATTTCAAATAGCAGCACAGTGAGGAAAGGATGGAATGAAATTTAAATTATAAACTGATCAAAGTGAAGTCCTATTACAGATGTCCAGTAAATCACAGGTTGCAGAAATCTCTGGAAAGGGGAAAGAGACCAAGAGAATTTAACAAAACAAGAAGACTCAAATTCACCCATGCATACTGCTTCACATCCACTCATGCAATCTTTAATAAGATCATCTATAACCATAAAAGCAAGATGCACAGATGACACGGCTGATCTAGAAGGAAAGGAATGTTTTTCCAGAGCTGAGAATACAAAAGCATATATATAACTTTATCTGGGAAAAGGTGGGGAAGATATGTTAGATATATTAGAGCTTCCAAAGCTCTTAAGTAAAAAAACCTCACAGGCCTATTTAAAAACAAATAAAGAACAATACAGTATTAATTGTAACACATTTACTCTGAAAATATTCTAAAAACTTCAATAACCTGACAAATTAGTTCAGTGTTTTCTCACACATCTTGGTGCACCAAAATATAATTATTAGGTTTCCCTGGGGGGTCTTCAGAGACTTATCTCCACCTCCTTCCAACATCAACAGGAGGATTCTTTGCAGGACTGTCATGCAATGCAAGACCTTTCAATAAGAGCTATAGCATAGATGTTCACAGCCCTTCCTTTACAGCCACCCCTTGAACTCTCAGCAGAAGCCAGGTCCCACAGAGTGGTCCCCGCTCTCCCCATGTAGCAGCTGCAGTGAGGGATGACAGAACTGCCTGGGGCTCACCAGCACCTTGGGGCTGCTCTGTAAGGTCAGCAAGCTACTCTCATTGCTGCTGTGACATGCAGTCTCCAGGAAAAACCTGGATGCTTCAAAAAATGCTTATGTGAGCAGGTTTTATTCTCTTCTCAAGAAACAAGAGGATTCAAGAGGTGAAGCGTAAATGAAACCGTTGCCAGCTCAGTTCACCTGTTCTAAAGCACTGCATGAGAAAGAACGTACAGGCCGTAAGGTCAGGCCTAACTCAGAAGATGGTGTTATTTATACATGCAAGTAACTGGCCTGTTTGCAAGTGATACACCTGGAAAAGACAATTTACAGTAGTCTGATGTGGAGTAAGGAGTGCCTCTCCCTAATGCAGATTCCCCTTTACAAGGTGCCTGGTAAAACCAGGAGGGAAGTCAGATCCTCCTAGAACTCTCCGGACCCCAGGGGAGTTCCCAAAAAGAGCTGAAGCTCAAGGCATGACTGATCTAATGCTCTATGGTATCCCTTCTGCATGCGACAACCAGGGCACCAAAGTGATGCCAAAGGAAGGGTGAAACGACTACTGGCCTTTTTAACGTATTTGCTACAAGTAAATGTAGGGATTTTTCTAGCAAAGAACACAATACCCTTAGACTAGCTACTATTATTTGGTAATATTTAATACTCCTGTATACAGGGCCAGGGAAATGGACTTTTAACTCATACTTTTGCTTCATTTAAGAAGGAGGAAGAACAGTTTTGGGGACATATTATATCCATATGGGAAAAAAGGGAGCAAGTCAGAGGATATTTTGCTCCCATAAATCTTGAAAGTAATTCCGTTTTGGAAATATTAAGAAATTATGAACACTGTAAGCTCACCTCAGTAAATCAGAGCAAGGCAGAACTGATGTCCAGCAGTGACAGGGAAATGCTGTCTTGCCAGACTCTCCAGGAGCATGGCTGTTCTGTCTCAGCTCTGAACCGCATTGGCGTATTCCAGGACCCTTCAGGAAATATCGGGATTTGTCTCAAACAGGCCATGGGAATGCTCTCTGCAGAGCACCTAAAATACATTCCAAGGAATGCATGGGAGTTTGTCAAACAGAAAAAGCAAATGTTTCCAAACGATGTTAAAGCTCTGCATGTACTGAGCAGCTCGGTACAGGATGCTGCATTTTGCCTGTCACAGCTGCCCAAAGGCAGGTTGGCTTCACTGGCAGCCACAGCTCCAGACCCAAAACAGCCTCGTGCTCCTTCAGAAAATGGCGCAGAAAGGGAGAGTTTAGATTTTTCAGATCTAAA
Source organism: Falcunculus frontatus (assembly GCA_013398115.1). Lineage (NCBI taxonomy): Eukaryota > Metazoa > Chordata > Aves > Passeriformes > Falcunculus > Falcunculus frontatus. The sequence goes on from VZRV01009277.1 coordinate 420,480, forward strand.
TTTTATGCTCTACACCCCCCAAATTCCAGAACAGACATAATGCAATCTCACTTGCACGTGACAGCCTGAAAAGATGAGGAATTTGGCTGCTTGTGGTACACACTTATGACCTGTGTAATTTGACAGAGAAATGCCAAGCATCTACAATCTCTAGTTTGAATCGCATACCCTGCTAAAACACAAATGACATCTAAATGGACTAAATGCTTGATATGATAATTGTGAGGTACAAAACAAATCTCTCCCACTTCTCAAGTTTGAATTCCTCATACAAAGACACTAATAAAATCTCTAACAATTTGTCACCATGAACAGCGAAAGGAAGAGAGAGTTCTGCCAGAAACGGTTCTTAAACAGGAATCTACAATCACACAAAAACGTGATATATATTTGTGCCTACAGGACTCTGGCTTATGTGACAAAACATTACATTTCCAGTTTTTTCCTTCCTGACAAGAAGAGTTGTGACTCCAAAACATTTCTGAAGGCTGAACTGAAGCTCCAGCTGCCAGAAGCTCCCCAGCCAAGTTTTCTGGCGATTCCATTTTGTCCCTGATACTGGATCACTTCACAGCTACTCCTCTTTAAATGAGTACTGAGGTATTCAGCATAAGCAGCACTGACTTCCCAAAGCATCTTGCAGTCGCTATGCAAGGTAGCTATGGGACAATTTCAGACACTGAATCTTGACCAGAATCTGCTTATCTGCTGCTTTCCCGGCAATTAATACATAAATGCGTAGAAGAGAGTAAGCTACATCTGAGAGAAAGTAAAATAAATAAACGGATTGATGTGTCTTTGGCTTTAACGAGGAGGGACGAAGAAAAGGTCGAGTTCCTGAATGAGTAAAGCAGAAGACAGCATAACATTTCTAAGAAATCATGACACTAAGGAAAGGCAGACTGGCAGCCACTAAGCTCCACTCTGAGCTTATATTTCAGGTATTCCCTTCTTTTAAATGTCTTCCTTTAAGCTTTTGTTTATTCTTTAATTAAGGAGAATCAGGAGTGCTGGAAAACTGAAAGCTGAAAGAAAAAAGCCCAAACAGTGCTAGAACCTAATGCTGTGCAGAACCTGCACACTGCACTTGTAAAGGGGCAGGAACAGCTTTTTTCTCTTTTTTTAAACCACACAAATAAATGACTTATTTGTTCTGGCATGACTTCTGTTTGCTGATGATCAAAGGCATCCATGGTTAGACAGAAGGCACAAAATCTACCAATGTTATTCATTAAATACAAACTGAAGCCCTTGAGTGCTGAATCATTAGCCCTGACACAGGCATTTATGGAAGTACAGAGAGAAAATCTAAACTAACCTTTTCCTTTTTCCCTACTGAGACCTAGATGTATGCTGTCTCTCTTGCTTCCCTTCTCTGGGGAGCAGCATGGTGTGATAGCATAGGAATGAGGAGGTTTGTGACGTCCCGATTTCACATCTCTTATTGACATTAATCCTCTGTCAAAAATCCAAGCAGCTCAAAGATTCCTCAAGGAGCTGAAAAATTTAAGAAACCACATTAATAAGGATTAACCCCATTCTACAACCAACATACTACTTTTCCTATATCAGCAAATGTGCCCAAAAAAAAAAGATGGCTGCAAGAAGAATATCTTTAACAGCAGAGATCAGGCCAAAAATTAAGTTGATCTTAACAAACTGCAGAAATCTAAAATAAAATAAGATGGTAAAGACAGCACTGGAGGATGGTTGGCCAGAGCACCCTACCAGTGCCATGTGAGACCACCCAATTCTTTCACAAGAGAGTGTGAGCCAGAGATCCCCACCCACCTTCTCCCATGCTCTTTGTGCCTACAGACCCTTGAGTGGATCTGCACTTGAATCTTTCAGGCTGCAAAGGCCTCAGCTTCTTGGCCACTCCCCACACAGAGGCCACTGAATTAGGCAGCAGTACAACAGTGCTCTGCAGTAAATGTCACAGCCACTCAAAGAAGATGATTTTGAACACACTTTAATCCATAAGCAAAGGAAGGGACAGGTAAAATCAACTGAACCAAAATCCCAGAAACCATGTAGCAGTTATTCCAGTTGTCCCTGCCTACGTCCCTAGGAATGATTGCTCCGTACCTTTGAGGCACTCTGGAACATCTTCAGCCTTCTTGCCCTCTGCTCTCCATCACCTAGTAGGTTGTTTAAACTCATCAGTGCAGACATTTTCCCACTGCCTGCTCACTGCTCTATTTAGAGCTGGACCAGCTGCTCCAAGATGTATCTTAAAAGGCCCCCATCCTCTGCGCTGTGGTTCATACACAGAACATTGTTACACTCTTGTAGAAAAGATAAACATCCTATCATGAATGAAAAATGTAACTATCACAGCTGTAAAACCTGTTAAATACTCTACTTTATTCAAGATCAGAAAGCATCAGCTCAAGGACCACGTCCAAGTCTGGGCCTCATGCAAAAAACAGGAACAAACTGAAAAAAAGGCCATAGGAGAGCTCTGAAAAAGATCTAAGGTCTAGAAAACATGATGTCTGAGGAAAGCTAGAACTAAAAAATTACTTTGTTTAGTCTAGAAAAAACTGGAAGAGGACATAAGCCATTAAATATTACAAGGCTCCTGCAAAAGAGAAAGACAGAATCTCTATATCCCTGGTAAAGAGAAGTAGTAACACTGGTCCTAAAACACGGCAAAGAAAACTTCATCATTAAAAAAGTGTTTCTTACGCTTGGGATTATTACACATTGAAATCTTCTGTCTGGACATGGGTTACAGAACTCACATCAACTACACTGGTTTCTGATTTAATTGTATTATTTTTAACAAGTTTATGCCTATTAAATACCAGTTAGCCATAGCTGTGCCTACTTTTATGAGGGAAAATCAAATAGATGATCTTTTAAAGTTCTGCACAGGTCTATTTCATCTAAAACCACTGTCATACCAGGCTAACATTGCTAGGAGGTGACCAAGTAGCCAAGATACAGTCTGCTGTAGCTGGGAATCAAGAGCTGCCCTTCAGACTCCTTGCACTTCTCAAGTATTTCTCTTCATACACGGTAATCAAATTTCAGTACAAACATCACTTTAGATAAGCAGCATATGGATTTTGCAGCCTACTGCCTGCCAAGAGTGCTTTCTGTTTGTACCCCGCACCTTTGTGATAAACAGGAAGACACGTAAAGTTTAACCTTTCTGCAGTCATTAATGTCTTGGGCTTACGGCACCACCAAGGCACAAAATCAAAGAATGATTTAATATCAGCTCAGTCCTGCTCACTGACTGTGTTCCGACGTGCATGAAGTCCAACAAAGTGTCCTGAGCAGTTTACCTATATAATGCAGTTAGTCATGGGGACTGGAAAAGTTTTGAGATAAACTAAATATTAAAGACAAAAAGAAATCAGTTTGCCCGCTCTGATGAAATCCTCACACTTTCCTACTGATTCTCCAAACATTTCAGACAAAAACCACACATGCACGCACAAAAAATAACAAGAAGCTTGGTTTAAAGGTTGGCTTCCTCTTGGGAAAGAAAGAAAGAAAAAAGAAAAGCCATAAAATTCAGACCAGGCAGAAACTTTGTCCTGACCTGCCTCATGGAGCAGCTTATAAGACAACACGCAAAATTTGTCATTGTTCACAGAACTCCCTAATACCAAAACACAATTATGCAAGGGTGAAAAGCTAACTCCTCAACAACGCAGGGTTCTGTTAGTTTAAAAACCAGTCTTCTAACATCATTTCAATGTCATAGCTTGTTTCTCATGTGTTATTGTCAACGATGCAAGATTGAATTACAGCTCATTTTTCCTACAAAAAGCCAGGTGGGGGGTTCAAGAACTCTCGAGAGAGAGCACCGAGCCAAATAGATGAGATTATGTAGTATTTGGAAACATGATGAAGGTGAGTGAAAGCAGACTGCAATTGTTGCCTGAGTTTCCAAAGCCTTCTGTGCAAATAAAAAACGAGATGAGATGGGAAGGTGAAAGGTCCAATACTTCTCAGAGAAGAGTTAGCTTCCATGGAAGATGCCAGCCAGCAACTCTGCCGTTGGCCAAACTTTAGTACAATGATGTTCCTGTTAATATTCTACTGAAACAGGGGGTTATGCTTTCTAATGAACACAAATTGGAGAGCAGTCATGTAGGGTAACTGCAACACTGCACTCCCAAAAGGCAGGGTATCTGGGGTATCTCTTTTTTTCTGGTGAAGATCTAACACATTCCAGAAGACTGCAGATGATGGGCACAGTTCCCAACATGGACCTGTTGTCTTTCATCATACGAATTAACCAGTCTGTTAAACACAGTGACTGAACGTTACTTTTATAAAGTCAACTTAATGTTCTCTTTATCCTTCTTGCAGATAGAAGTTAATCCCTGTCATTGCCACCCAGTGCTCATTCTTGCCACTCCTGGCCATGTCTGACTGTTCCGAGCTGCCAGTAGCCTTATGATGGAGCACAACAAATTGCACTTCACTGTTTCAAAAGCCTCTGATCTCATTTTCTCCAACCGCATTATTTAACGTATATGCCTATCTTGTGGTTATCCTACTGTATCAGACCAATTTTCAGATTTCAAATCATTGGAGGGAAGAGTGAAATTTTGAGTGGCCCTCATACAAGTAATTATGTCACTGCAGAAGGAGCCTGGAACACTCAACACTGTAAAGAAATTGGTATATATGCAGGGAACAGGACAGTGATGAAAAAGGGCCTTCCACTATCAGCTAAGCCAAAAATGCACATGTTGCTCAGCACAGCCAAGCACAGAACAGATGTGACTGCTCTGTTGATGTACAGCACAGGGGATGTGGAACAGAAGGGAAAGAGCTGTTGAAGCTAACGAACAACTAAACACAAAATGAGTATGACTTGATCCTGATACAACCAGCTAAAGACAAAAATAAGGTCGCCAACGTTTAGAAAAATCCAGAACAGCCTTGCTATGGAAGCTAATGAAGACAGGAAGACACAAAACAAATTACTTGATGTGAAGCTTGGTCCTTTTATGAAAGGGGTTGTATGAGTTGGTCTGCACTGAAATGAGACTCGACTTCATAATTTATTCATTTTCTGAATGCCTGATGTTCCTTCCCCTCCGGCCTGCTGCTCTTCTCCAGGTCAAAAATCCATTTGGGGCAAAAGTTCCCTGCATAAGTCTTACTGGGGTGAGGATGCTGGTAGAAGAAATGTCAACGTTTCAAGCATTGTAACTGAAACAGATGGATTGATCTGAGTGGAAATAGTCTTAATTTTTTCAAGGCTCATACACTTCTGGAATGACCAATGCCATTTTAGAACCTAGACAAAAAATTTCTATTAACACCATACGGAAAACATGGATCTGTTGTGAAATACACATTTATGGTATTAACAGAAGTCTTGTGAGCTCTTCTGATTTTCTTACATGTAGGGCAATATTCTGAAAAGTTCTACAGGACACAGTTCCTCATATCACACTCCTGGGAGAATCTCAGCCTCCATGTTAAAAAAATCCCACAGCACATAAAATATTTTTCTAGACTTATAGCTGGAAATCAGACCTCAAAACTTTTAAATACTCAGAAACCTGAGGAAGAATAAAAAGAAACCATTATTTTTCAACCTCATGCATTTTCTGTCCCAACTCATTATTACTGACTATTTTCAGGTTGCAATTCTCATCAGTGCAACTCCCTACAGCGACTTTAAGGTGATCCAGAGAAGGTTTCCCCAATGAAAATGCAGGCAAGGGACAAGCCTGCTTACAGACACAAACAGGAAATGTAAAAGTAGTAAAAGTGAGGGAAAAAAAGTCTGCAAGAAGCTATTGCACCAATAGCTGCCTACAGCACACAAGACAGACAGATCATTAAATGCAAAGAAACAAAAACAAGAAGTTAATCTTCTTCGCACACCACAAATTGATGCTCAGTTATACAGATAGTCCACTGTGGTGTTTCTTACAATATTTTGTCAGTTGTTTTCAAAAGATTTTTTTAAAGTTATCACAATGTGGATTTCATGTGAAAAACTGGCATAGCAATGACTATATCAAATTAAGTCTGCAGTTTGTTTGAGAAAACAGGAAGATATAAACTACAAACAAGAACAAAATTGGTGGTGGAAACAAGAAGGGACTGAAAGCGTAGGAGGTGATGGGCAAGCATGGGAGATGCTGGGCAAGCACAGTTCTCCCCAGACACTTTGACAATGCTTTCTGTGGTTGGAATCCACACCATGACTTGCACTATTCTGCAGATGGACACCCTAACTTAAAGAACAGTGAGGGTGGAAATGTTCTCCATTGCACAAATTCCTAAGACCTAAACAATTTAGCTTGTCATGATCCTTCTTCTAGGAAGTTGTTCAAGGAACAGTTGTGTGATTTTCAAGCTTGCCAAGAAGTCAAAGCAGCATCATTCATCCAATCAGACAAAAAGCTTTTTTCCTTCTATTAGGTGAAACAGGATAATGTAGCTTTAAGTGCCACCTCCTAGGTACAGCCACTCGACGTGCATTTGTACAATGTACACAAAAAAATACCATTACTATCAGAATAATTTCACTCACTGAAAAACAGTTACAGATAGATCACAAAGCTGCTATTAACGAGATCCATATCAATCCCAATGGGAAAAATTCCAGATGGGTTTCTGTTTTTCTGCTGCACAATAGACTTCACATTGTGGTGCAGGACAAAGTGGGGGCAGCCAGTTGTTATTATTTAAGATTCAGACAGAGGCTTTTTTCTTCCTTTAGCCAGATGCAAAAACCTCCAAGGATTTCACTGAAAGCCTGAACAAAAAAAGAGCCAAAAGCCCAAGTGGAAAGAGTATTTTCAGAGGGACCTTTCCCCCTAGGTGCCAGAAGGTACTTCTGTAACTGGAGATAATGTTTGATAGGGTTGACACAGACCTCATGCCCAGTTTCATGTAATTTTCTGGCTTCTCTGTCACCTTATTAATTCCAGCCCTTAGCCTAAGAGTGGTGATCTGTAAAGCAACATGCATTAAAGTATTCCAGATAATATCAGCACTATTTAATATACACCTCTCCCCTTTGGTCCCATGGTTTTAAAGATAAACAAGTATTTTAACAAAACAAGGGTAAGACACTGAGCTTGTAAAACCACTTTCTAGGTACTGTTTCCAGAGATAAGGCACAGAGACTGGACACTGAAGAGTTTCCATGCAAGAGGCCACCTGACAAAACCAAAAGGATTTACTGACTCACAGAGCAAGTGGGTGCTGTGGAGAAAGCTGCAAACAGTGCCAGCACAGACAGCTACATCCTTTCCTCATCATCCCACACAGAAAGTGTCTGGCTTGAGTTAGAGATTAGGCAGAGAAGAAGAGACTGGAGGTGAGACCTGACTACTCTGACGAAGGAAAGAACCACAAACCATGTGAACCTCTCCTGTCCCACCTGCAAAACAGGTGTGAAAAATAAGGCCTGTCCTTCCAGCCAGCACACTCACTGGCCTTGTCCAACCAGGGTCCTCTGCTCTGCTGTGCCCCCACATCCAAATTCATCGCACATCTGGCAAGAGACCGTGCAGCAACAACAGCATCCACAGCAGTAACTTCAAAGGACTCTGCCAAGATGCTTGATGGATACCTAAAGCACAAGGTATGCTCTTAAAAGCCTGCCCTCTAAAATGCTATAAATCTCCTAGAGGAACTGATATCTTCCCTGACTCACTACTCAAAGCAGAGACACCCTCCCAGTTCTCACTGCTCCACTTGAAGAATGGTACAACAGTCCTCCTCATTCCAGGAATGGAGTTTTTCAATGAGATAGTTCATTTCAACAAGTTCCCACAAGAAAAAACTGCAGAAAAAAAGGATGCTGCTGGTTTATGCATTTGAGATTTATGTAAGTCACTGAAATAAATACTAAATATTATTAGCTACTAAAGGAAATGGTTACGGTGAAGATGAGTGGATAAAAACCTCTCACAAGTATGCCTTCTCTTTCAGTATCCTTGATAAAGAAAGCACTTCTCCTTACAGCTGTGGGAAAGAAAACAAGACATAACGGCTGAAGTTAAAATTACACATCTTTGGCTGTTATCAAAGGGAGCTACAGCACATGGACAAAGTGCAGTCTGCGTGATTCCAATTCCAAACCAAAGAAATGCTGCAGGCATATTCATCATCGACATTTGTATTTGCCCCTGAATATCACAAAGAGCAGTGAACATTGCTGATCCACTACTTTTGTCCCAGTAGCAACGTTTAATTGCGTCAACTGCATTCAGCCTTTGTAGAAAGCATCAATAAGTTCACTCCTACAATTGATACTCTCCCAGTGACCCCCTCAGGCAAACCAACATGAAGCAGCTCCAGCGTGCAGCGCTGCAGCTGACATAGAAACCTTGCCACACCCGGGAGTTTTCCAGACCCTTAGAGCGTGGGTGGAACAAAGTACAGAGAGTAACCCAGCATCTCCATGAAACCATCAGGGAGACACAAAAGAATCATGGAATTGTTCAGGTTGGAGAAGACCTCTAAGATCGAGTCCAACCATTAACCCAGCCCTCCCAAGGCCACCACTAAACCATGTCCCCAAGTGCCACATCTAAAGGTCTTTTAGCTCTCTCCAGGGATGGTGACGCTACTACCTCCCTGGGCAGCCTGTTCCACTGCTTGATTTTGGTGGAGAAATTCTTTCAGGTATCAAATCTAAACCTCCCATGCCACAGCTTGAGGCCATTTCCTCTTATCCTGTTGCTTGCTACTTAGGAGAAGAGAAGGACACCCACCACACTAGAACATCCTTTCAGTCTCTCATCCTGTAGAGAGTGATGAGGTTCCCTCTGAGCCTTCTTTTCTCTGGGCTAAACACCCCCAGCTCCCTCAGCAGCTCCTCACAGAACCTGTACACTAGAGCCTCCACCACCTAGTCTCTGCCTTGGCCTGGAATTCAGTCTATTCACTATTTTCTTAACATCATCCTGTTTCGGTTTTTTTCTCATTCTTTTGTTTGCCCACTTATGTTTGCCTAACCACTTAGATCGCACTCCACAAACAATTACCTTCAATTTACATCTGTCATAGAGAAGGTGTTCTGTGTTTTCTTTCCACTTCTTGAAAGTATTAAACTTTTCACTACAGACATTTTGGAAGCACATACGCTTAGTGTGACAGGGCAAGAAATCTCTCCATTAAAATGACAAATTGCAGTCATTTTGTTCTCATTTAATCTTACTTTTAACAAAACAATCGCCTTGTTAAGAAAAACTGAAAAAAGGCATGAAAGCTCTCAGCCTGTAAAGTGAAAGCTTTGAAACACACTGGCAAAAGAAAATGAAGACCATAATACAAATGACGAGTAATCCTAATCACCAGCTATTTCTAATATCTTTTTGTCTAAAGTAGCTCTACCCTCCAATAAATCAACAAATGCTTAGTCACTTCTTTGAACTTACAGAGGTACAATAGAAGAAATAACAAGAAAGCTATTGTTCAAGCCACTAAATAAATAAATAAATAAAGGCAATCAATAATAATAACAACTTTTTTTCCCAAAGCTCTAAGAAAGTCCTATAAAATGTCATGATTGCCCTTTGAAATTTTTCCCAAGTTGTTATTTTTCTAAAAACAATTTCTCCATATTAACTTAGAGTAGTTTAAAAAAAATTAAAGCCCACAACCCCATCTAACTCAGGATATTCTTAAATTTCCTTGTCTAAACAGAAAAGTTGAAGGACTACATTAGCCAAGTATCTGCTGATCTCAATGACAAGAGAAACAGCAGATTTGCATTAGCCAGCAAAATAGCAATGCTGTTGGCCAAAAGGAGAGCTTCCCACAAGTATTTATGGGTGCTTTTAGGGCAAGTGTTCAAACAGACAGCTGTGGAGTGAGAAGACAGTACAGGATCATCCCACATTACTCTCCCTGCCTCTGTAATGCTCATGCTCAGCCCTCCTAAATTGTACCTTTCCACTGGACATTTTGCTTTCCCTGAGCTGCAGACTGAGTGCACTTGGCTGTGACGTTCACAAGCAACACAACTATAAAACCTGCTGATTCTCACATTAATGCTGTGCAAATATCACTGTCTAAACCACAGACTACAAGTGACTAAAGAAAAGATTTTCAGAGACAATCAGCACTTTGCTGAATTCATCAGCAACTGAGTAGTAACTGGTCTTCTCAACAAATCAGGTTACTCATGTTACCATACTTGTCTTGTAGCAATTATTTCTGAGTATTCCCAGTGCATGTTTTCCCACCTTGACAACCTGATACATACTCTGCAGCAATGGTTTTCATTTTAATATCTTGGCCAGTCATGGAGTGAGTCAAATTGACAGCCCCTCTGCTGATACCAAACTTTAGAGGCAGCAAAACAGGTCCACTCCCATCAATTTTTACCAGTTAAACTTTGAAAAATGGTGCTCCTAGTAAGAGGGATTAGTATCTCCTTGAAAACAGGTATTAGGAATAAAAATACAAGAGCAGCTCTAGTAGAAATAAGAACGGGCTGATATGCAGGAGTATCAACAAATTGCTTCCAAACCTGCCTGGGGCCAGCAGAGCTTTGGAGAATCTGTAACAGTTGGAGGGAGCTTTGATTCCATGGCTACTTACTTCTTTTGATAACAAGAACGTGCTGAATGTGTGCAAAGCACAAATCTGAACAAACTTTGCCTGCTCTGCTCACTGTTATCACCCACTGAAAGCTACCGTGAGTGCTTCTTGAAATGCACGTGAAGAACCTGGACTGAGGGCAGTGACCTCAAGGCACTGAGCTGTGCCAGCAACAGCCACCAACACCAGCTCCAGAACAGGCACAGGGATCAGAGCTGTGCTCTCCTGGTAATTACAGTTACTGCACCAGAACTGGTTGTCGCTGAGGGAGGGAAAAAAAAGAAAGTGTTGTTTGATTTTTCGCTTGGGATTATTTTTTTAAGAATTCATCAGCTTGACTGCCCAGCAGTAAGGAAAATCCCACCTAAGGATGCAAGTGAGACTGTGCTAGGGCAGATCAGAGTTCAAAGTCTCTTTTCCAAAAATGGCAATAAATGGGTGTCCAAGGTAAAGCAAGAACAGGGCAAAGAGATAAAATATTTCCTCCCTAACATTCACACAGCTTTCAAACATTTTCAGACGAGTGGATTTCCTGAGCTTGATGTGGTTTGTCTAATCAGCAACTCCCCTTTCCCTCCCAGCAACGGATCCCTCCTCCAAATGTTTGTCCAGACTCCTCTGGAATTTGTACAGACAATTTGCAGCTGTCACATGCTCTGGCAAGGAATTGCCCAGGTATATGACCTGATGGAAAAATAACTGAATCTTTTTTGTTCTGATGCATGTAAGTAGAAACACATTATGCAGAAAGACTGTATCAATGATTTTTCCCTTCTACCTTTCTTCCCTGTGGTAAAAGCCAAAGGAAAATTCAGTGCAGCTCAACCAGAAGACCCCCCATGAAAGATCATATCTCCTTCCAGATGCCTCAGCAATCACATTGTCCCCTACCTCTCAATTCCTCTTTGCCCTCAAGGTCTTCCCTTATTCTGCCTTTGGGATTTTACATCACCAAGCTTGAAGAAATTTTGTTTCATGCAGTTTTCATCTGGGAAGTACACTCCACCTCCGTACAACAGAAGCCTCTTAATCAATTTATTATGCTCCTTATGTGTTCTCGTACTGTATCTCCTAAAGCTTCCAACTGGCTCCCCTGATGTCTCCTCAAGCCACTTGCTCCTACCCACCAGGTGAGCACCTTCTCCTTTTTAGCCTGGCACATCACTCAGCAACATTTAAATTGGGAAGTACTGCAGGCAGTATTGCCTCTCCCATCTCATAAGGAGTCCAGCCTCCTCCTGTGTTCACAGAGGACAGCTTTTCCTAAGATGTTTCATGGCTGTAAGATGGCTGGGAAGTTTCAGATTTATGGCCTATGACTAAAAAAGCTCTCTCTGCACATTGTAGTTCCTGACAGGACCATGACAAATGCCAGGGAAGGACATGGACTTGCTGGAGCGAGTCTAGAGAAGGGCCACGAAGATTATAAAGGGCTGGAATGCTCCAGGGTAGGCTGGATGGGGCTTGGATCAACTTGGTCTAGCGGGAAATGTCCCTGCCCATGGCAGGGGTGAGTGGAACTAGATGATCTTTAAGGCCCCTTCCAACCCAAACCATTGTATGGTTCTATGATCTGTATAGGACTGAAGGGCCATACACACACAGGAAGCCCCAGACACTTTCTGGAAACAGAGCACATGCACAGAAACCATGGCATGCTCAGGAAATGGTCTGGGCTTCCAGCTGGTGAAGAACATGAAGTCACTACATCCACAGACTGCACTGAACAAGAAACAACTGCTTCAAGAGATCCTCTCCTGCTCTTTTGAGGTGGCCAACGTTCTTCAGCAGCTGAACACCAGGAGTCAAACACCAGCTTTCAAAAAGATACATTTCATAAGGAGATGAGGTCTGTCCAGACACAAATGACAAAAAGCCACATTACTTCTCTTTAGCTTTAGCTAGCGTGGGAATGAAGCTCAGACACAGGAAAACTGCCTCCGTAGCAATGTCCTGCAGCTGTCAAAGAACTGGCATGTGAACAAGTCAGGCACAGGAAGAAGAGAAGTGCTACTACAACCCCGGCCAACTGAGCAATTTCAGTGTCTCAATCCGACAGCACAAAAGTAGGTGACCATAGAGACACTTTCCCACTTTCTGTACAGCTTTGACTCGGACATTCACGTGTTGTCCCTATGGACCTGCAGGCACTACAGGAATACGTATGCTTTGATCCAGCAATAATGACTTAAAACCCAGCCTTGTGTGGGAAGTGTTGACAAATTACCTCTGGTAGACACTGAAATCATTCAAACAATTAACTGAGATTAGATTAGCTGGTAGGTTTGGAAATGGGCTATGAATAGGATGTGTGCAGCCGCACATGTTTTTACTCAATTAGATGACAGTAGGACATGCATTACTTCAAACATCAAGGCTACACCAAATCAGATAAGCAATCCCACCTAAAACAAAACCCAGCAACATACTTCCCACAAACGTAAAATAAATTTGTGCTAAGCCATAGTGGGATAAACTGACCAGAGACACAGTTTGTTCCCAACCTCAATCAGCTTCAAAATCAATACTTTTAAGAGCAAGAATTCACATTCTTTTTTTTTTCATCTACTGTAACTATAGCAGTTTTGTTACTTGTATTAGTTTATGATGTTACATCTCTCTTTCAGATCCTGTCTCAGTAAAGTCTATAACATTAAACCAGTTTGAAATGCGATCTATTTCCATTTAATTGAAAGCCAAGAAGGTTTAATATTAACGCAATTTACCACTTTTCTGACATTCACTAAATGGTACACACCGATGGTATTTCCTCTCCAAACTAAACACATATTTGTCCATACAAAACCTGTCCTTCCTAGACAGACATGCTATGATTTTATTTTGGAGTAGATCAGAAAGCAGGTCTGAAGTAGGTTTGCAGACACACAGGTCTTTTCTACCACTACCTCTACTCAGCAAGGAGTTAGAGGAAGAGCATAGGACCAGCACCTGAGCACTGTGGGCCACCTCCTACAGGAAGCTTGACAAAACTGGTGTGAAAGAGCTTTTGAAGGACCTATGAAGGAGTGCAGTGGAAAAGAATATTTTGATGGTGGTAAAGGCTGTTGGCAGAAGTAACGTAAAAGAGCATCAGTTTTAATTTGTCACACTTCTTCTTCCACCCCCTCCTGTAAAGTCACATCACATCAGTTCAAAAAACATCACCAAGAAGACATAACAAGAAAGTCATAAACACAGGTTTGCACAGACAATGGGACAGGCTCTCTGGTGACTTGGTCTAGAGAGTTTATTTTTTAAAACCATATTTCAGAGTCACACCTCTACCGTCTGCTTGGAACCCATCTGAGAGCAGTCTTTGAAGCTTACCAGTGAAGCAAGTAAAAACAAGACAGGGAGAACAAACCACCTGTAAAATGGAGGGGAAATGCAGATATAAGGTAGTATAAGGAAAGCACAGTCAGTTGTCTTAAGTGATGCAACAGGTCACAGCAAAGAAAAAATGGGCACTGCATTGCGAGATTTGAGCCACTACACATATAGCAAAATTTCAAATAGGTTCACACCGCATCACAGTGAATTACAGGAGTTGTGCTGGTCTGTATCATACCATGGTCACCTAGATATTTAGAGGTCTATTTTTGGCATTCCTTTTAAAGAGTTTTCCTCATAGACCACATTTAATGTGTTGTGGTTTTTCAAGTCTGTTGGCAAGTTTAGGTAATATATTTGTTTCTTTCATTTCTGCAGCTGAAAGTCTGATTTTAATGAGAGATTGCCCATTTTGGTTAGCAGCTCAATCTGTATGTTCTTAAGCTTCTTAAAATTCCTGGATGTATACAGCCTAGGATGGGTGATTTAGCACTGATTAGTTTAGCGGTGTGAGAGAGACCAGAGACACTGCTCAGAGATATTTTACTGTTCTGAAGTTAGTTCCTAAGCATATGACGCTTGAAAGCAGAAAAATAGGAGAGCAGCTTTACAAATTGCAATGGGGAGGAGAGCTAAAGCATCATTCAGATACACTCTATCCTCCACCTCCTTCCTGTCTGTGCAAATGAAAACAAAATGCCTCTAACTTACAAAAAATACTTGCTACTATGCGCAGAAGCATGACGAAGAATCTACCCTCCAAGCAGTTTTAGTGACAGCTTCCATGGTAGTCTACCTCTTGATCAATGGGGTTCTTTTTAAATGATTAGCAAGGGTGTAATTAAGGAAACCGAAGGAAGAAAGATAACTCGAAAGATGAATGAGGCCTTTATTCAAGGTATCACTGAGATGGGGCATAGGCTGTATGACAAGCAAAGATGAGGGTCCTGCTGGGCAAGCTGAACGTGAGCCAGCGTTGCAACCTTGCAGCAAAGGCGGCCAAGGGCTCCCAGGGTGGGGGGACCCTTCCCCTGGCTCAGCACCAGGGGGGCACTGCTGCAGGGCTGGGGCTCCCTCTACAGAGAGACACATTGGAACAAGTCCAGCGAGCTAAGATGATTAAAGGATTGAAGCATCTGCCATGAGGGGAAGGCTGAGAGAGCTGGGATTGTTCAGCCTTGAGAAGTGAAGGCTCAGGGGGCTCTGATCAATGAGCATAAACACCTGACAGGGGCAGTCAAGCAGGCAGAGAGACTCTTCTCAGGGGTGCACAACACATAGGGCAATGGGAACAAAACTGAAATACAAGAAATTCCATTCGAAATAATAATACTGCTAGGGCGGTCAAACACGGGAACAGGTTTTTCAGAGAGGTTGTTCAAACACAGCTGAGCATAGTCTTGAGCAACCTCAGGATGATTGCAGGTGACCCCGCTTTGAGCAAGGGTTTGGACTAGACCATCTCCAGAGCTCCCTGCCCATCCCACCTAGTCAGTGATGCTGTGATCCTTCTCCACATGAAGCAAGGAACAATAACGTTGCAAGAGCTCAATTCCTATCCAGGTCAAATCTCAAAAACAAGGGTCTGCTAATACCCCATTTTGTACGAGTGCTGTAATTCCTGCTGACCTCAATCAGCCTAATCAAGTGGCAAGATTACAAAATGAAAAAAAAAAAAGGCTTTAATTTGATTATTACTCGTTGCTATTCCATTGACCTAATGCTTGGCCATGAAGAGCTCATGAAAACTGGATTAACGTATAAAAATAGAGGATTTCATCCTCTGGAAATCACAGTTTAAATTTGACATTCAACAAAACTGGAAATCTGTAGCTTTACTGTCATCCCATTGCTAATGGGCATATCTACCTGGCATAAAGCACACAAGGATAATTTGATCAATCAAGGCATTTTCCGTTCAGTCAAAGCTCTCCTATGTATACAAACACCAACGCCATTCCACACCTTCACAGTTTAAGTGGAGTGGTAGGACTGATAAATTAGTTAACACCAGAGCTGTGTGACACAACTGTCTGTGTCGGGAGACTCAGGAGTGTGGTACACCCAGCAGTGCTGCTGCAGGCAAGGACAAAAGGACAGTCACAGAGCAGAGACTAAAAGAACAAGAAAGCCCAGCATGCCCAGTGAGCGTGCACATTATGGCATTGCTTAAAATGTTAACTTGTGTTGTAAAGGAAACAGACAGTAAAAGTGACAACTATTTCTCCCTAATGTTTTGATTTTATTTTTTTAAGCTACTCTTCGGCACAGTCATCTGACAAACTGCAGAATTGTGCAAGGAATATAAACTTATATGACAAATAAGCATAAATAGGAAAGATGCTTCATTTTTTTGCTTGAGTCAAATTAATAATTCAACAAACCCTTTATTAGTCAAAGCTCCCAGCAGCCTCACGCAATGTAGTGAACAGTAGAGAGGTCAGAAATTTGAAAATTATGTGCCCAGATATGTGATCTGGTTTCATAATTTATACCTATGAACCACCTTGACCAGCACAAAGCAGAACATTTCTTGAATAGGAACACACCATGGGAGCAACAGGGACTTCAGTTTATCTGATCTGAGGCTTCTTTTCTACATCATTTCAGCATCAATCCAGCTGATCCGACAAAAGGTATTAAGCAAGAGACTGGAGAACAGAAAGCACGGCCAGCACTTGGTTTATGCTGGCAGCTAGATGGCAGGTTTTATTCTCCACAAGTATTATCAAAGCCTGAGTCCAAAAAGCACTTAGAGGCCAGAGCCTCCTAGGCATGAAAGAGTCTGTGAACATCCAAGGAGTGTGTAGCTCACTTAGGACTATAACAATCCCAGACAGAATCCTTCTGATGAGGCCAAGATTCCTGACAACACAAACACCACAATTCAGTGATTTAGCAAAGGCTGTCAAACCCATGAACTACTCCTGCTTCTGTAATCCACAGAGCACAGAATTGCCCTTCCTCCAGAGGTTTGTCCCTTCTGCTTCCCAGCAGCCATCCTAGAGTGGGCCCTGTTATCTCCTTCTGGAAGCATTTTAGACTCCTTAGCCTTAGACTCCTTCACTATCTTTCTCTATCTAAGCAAGGGAGGAAGTAAACTGAACTTAATCCTTTGCCTGCTTGCAAAGTAGGCACCAAGTAAATTTATTCCTAAACCATCTATAACTTGGACTATTTTCTCTTGAGTAATTCTATGCCAAGAGTGACTCAGACATTATTTTGAGATAAGTTTTATCGTAACTGTTCATAACCATTGCCCCATTACACCATTTGAAGGGATGGGCAGCATGAAGAATGCCTTTCTATCACTGTGTGAAATTTTGTGCTTTAGCAGCTTTCAGTCACGGAGGTCACCATTTTCAAAATAGGCTACCCAGACTTCAGTTTTCTAAGGCAATTTAAGTAAAATAAGTCTATAAAACTTTGGCCTAGATTTCAGAGGTATTGAATGCATTTGGCCCTCACAGCTCTGCAGCATATATAGCTAAAAAAAAAAAGAGACTAGGTTCATAAAACATGGATATAGACTAAACTTTGGAAATGTTGGTTTAAAGTCAAGGATCTGAAACCAATCACAAAAGAAACTAAAGTCAGCTTGTGAAAATATTTTCTATGCATTTTTTCTTAGCACATTTATGCCACAGCGGTATAAAGCATCATGCACACAGTAAAGATTTATTGAGTTATACCTTCATTGGGCACATTCTTCTCTCTCTTTTAAAATAAATTTTAAAAACTAACATTAATATTACACTGCAGTGGGGGAACCATGCCCACAAATGCCTCCTTTCTGAAGCATAATCCATAACGGATGTGCTTTTAATAAGCACCTTAGACAGTGCAGAAATGTCACCAAAAGTACTAATGGACTATTAAATGTCTGCTATGAAATACCCTGACTGCTTCCACAGAGCTGTGCTAATGCTTATTTTCCTACATAATTCCTAGTGCTTGCAGGGGTGTGACACACACTCTGACTATTACTCTGGTACTTCAGCTGGCTTCCTTCCTCCTGTAAGTACATTTCACAGCACTTGCAGGAGATGTGCACTTTAGGAAAAAATGAAATCTATACTTTTCCATGGCACAGGTCCCAGCAGGCAGAGCTCTTATGCTTGTAATTGAATTATCCTAGCTTTCCCTTCACTCTTCTCGAGACCAAAGAACAGACATAACTACTGGGCTTTTTTCTTTTTATTACCTCCTCACTGTAGGCAAACCAAGACAGTAAATTCAGAGCTGCATCACTTAAACTCAGATGGTACGAGCACTGCAGAAAACATTGACATACCACACTAAATTAGCACCTTCCAAGAATTCCCATTATTAGTCTTTTCTTTTCTGCTTAGTTCAAGGAGTAGAACACTACACTGAACCAACACAGGCAAGAAGAAAATCTCCTCAGTTTCTGTCTGGTCAAGAGGTTTTGCCAGTTGTCTGCAAATTGAAATGCAAGAAAGGTAAGGGCTTCTCTTCCCTCCTCGTCAATGTAATTCAGAGCATCTGGAAATGAAAATTGTAAGAAATAGCAAAGGCAGCAAAGGAGTCAACATTTACAAATTTCCCATGAGGCTGAACTGTAACTTTTATAGCCTCTATTCTATTAGTACCATGGTTGCTTTACAATGATTTCCATCACTGTTGTGCACCTCTGTTACTTGGGAATAAAACGTGGTTTTACTCTTCTGCAATGCCCAGACTCATCCTTCAGGATGCTCACAATACATTAGATTCCGCCTCCCTCTGATTAATGAGCACAGCTGAGAAACGCAACATAAAACCCAATGGATACTCCAACCTGCCTCACAGTCAGAGACCTTGCGGCACATCCACGTTGTGTAACACAGAGTTGTGCTGTGAGACAACCTGGCATGCACAGCCACACCGAGGTAGGAGCCTGGTCCCCAAAGCAGGAGAGCTATGTCAGAGAGAGTAAAGCCACCCATGAGGCTTACGAGCTCTGGCGCGAGAGCCACAGATGAGCTTCTCCTCCTTCCAAAGGCAGGTTCTTGCCCACCATTTCATGCCTAGTGTATGCATTACATAACATGCTGCTCAAACTTACCACATTCAAACTCGTACGGTACTTTGTGGCAAACATCTGGCAGACAAAGAATATGCAACTCAAATAGAGTTTTCTTTTTCCTTCAGTCAGACAGATGAGCTCTCTTCTGCCTCACCTTGTTTTTCTTCCTAGTCTCAGGTACCCGGATACAAGGATTAAATAATTCTGAACATCTTACAGGAAAACATCATCTAATAATTTATCTTTGCAATTAAATCCACTACAGGCTTGCAAACAGCTTGTGTGAGCTGTCAGAATGTTCCCAGATTTCCTTGGAAAGACAAAAAGGTTTCACATTTAACTCAGCTAACAGTTAAGTGGTTGGCAGTAACTGTCCGCAGAGTTCTGCAGAGGCCAATAAGTCTGAATTTAATAGAGTGGAAAAGAGGGAGTTACTGAAAGGAGGCAGATCTTGTCACTGAAAGTATGACAAATGAGAAGGATGAACTTAATAGCAGTTTTACAAGAGACTAAAAGGAGCGACACAAGTATAAACAAGAGGAGAAAGCAGCACATTACTGTAAAAATACTAAAAAGAGAAAGTCCCAGCTCAGGGTTCAGCTATGTGAAGAGGAAGCAGCTTGCTGGTTTTTTGTAGACCAGTTTTGGAGCAGAATCTCATGGGTTATGTCTCTACATGGCTATACAATTTGGGTTACATTTAGCAATCTGATCTTGTTATTTAGCAACACAGACTTGCTGATTCATACAAGCTAACCCAGAACACAAAGTGTTTGGATTCTCTTTTCCTGTTAAAGTCTTTGTTATTTACTGCCTGCAAGATTGCACTGAAGTTCCAGCCAAAACTCATTTCTGCTGTTTCCAATGTACATTCCAAATACAAAAAACATGGCATCACATCAAATGTTAAAGTAAGATCATTATCATCCAGCTGCCAAACAGTTCCTACAGGTTCAGAGGCAGACAGTTACAGAAATCATGAACAGTGGCTCAGCAGAATGAGCTGACAAGTGTTTTCATACTTGTAGTATCACACTGTAGAATCACAGCATAGCAGGAGACATGGTGGTCTAGAGGATAAAAAGATTTTACCATGGAAGGAAAAGGATAGATAAGGCAGTGGCTCATAACCGCAGGTCAACCCAAAGAGCACAGTGTGCAAAACTGCAAAAGCAGGCAGAAAGACTCAGCACAGAAAGGGCAGAATAATCTTCTACCAGCAGAATAACCCAGTAGCCTCTAGGAATGTTACTCACCATGTTAATCACTGCAGAGCCCAGGATGAAAGCTGAGGTCCTATTGTGCTGTGCAGCATAAAACCATGGACCAGCCCATGCAAAAACATCTGTCATTCATTTGGACAGATAAGGCAAAGGCAACACAAATCTCACAGGGAAAGGGAACTGCACAATGGTAGTACTTATTTTAGCTCTGTAGTTGAGAAACAGGTTTAGGTCAGAATGACACGACACAGTGTGAAGAAACTAAGGCGATACTACAAGGATAATTCTAATGAAACACTGTAATTGAAGAAAACCTGGAAAGTTCTAAGGCAGTTGTAGGAAATAAAGCCAGGAAGGCCTTAGAATACAGATGTAAATGAGTCAGTTCAGTAATTTGGCAAATTTAAGGAAGTTCAGACTGAAAAGCTGAAAAGAATTCCACAATCCAACCACCTTCAGGATTTGTTTGAATTTCTTGTATCTATTTAGCTGTTGCAGTTCTTTAAACTCTCCTAAACCCAAGGTGACCTTTAAAAAAAAAAAAAACCAGCACAACCTGAAAAATTTGCCAGCACATACAAACATATTCTAAAACATGCTGTCCCGAACAAACAGTCTTCAGAACAGGGCACCAAATATATAATAAGCCATGAGCAATTAGTCTGCTGGGAAACAAATTAGCTCACTTCATTTCAGCAGAGTGAAGGTGGCTGTCATGCTCCAGGGGTGATGTGAACTATAGGGTCCTTTCCTGAGCAATGCTTACTGGAAACCCACCAGTTTATATCATCTAGTGGGAACTGAGAGAATTTCCAGGGCCTAGGAAGCAAAGCTTTGCAGTGGCTCACTACAAACCACCAAAGTACTGCTTGTGCTCCCTTAAAATGCCCCAGAGAGCCAGAACCCTCTGGTCCACCAGCACACACTCTCATTCTTCTCTGCTGCCCGAGTCTTCCCATTCCATCCAAAACTCCCCAAAAAAACCTGAGAAGAGAGATCTATCTTATGTTCTCATCTATACCATTATCGTGCTTTGGGAGCTGCTACGTGCTCAGCTGGGGAGCAGTATGACTGGGACGTATGCACACTGAACATGCTTCCTGACACAGAATCTATAAACTGCTGCAGAAGACTTAAAAATGTTGTGAACAACAAAGGTTACCATCTTATTTATACAAAAAAGTAAACAGAGATGTAGCCCAAGAGAGATAAAGGAGGGACACAATCTGTGTGACACAATCTCCATCCACACAAAAAGGCAGATGGAGCCAAAAGAAGAGCTCTGAGGACAAAAACGGGAGAAGGAAGGAAGTGATTGCCTTGCATGTGAGAGAAAACAGCCCAGGACTACAGCACAGAACAAACCCTGGGAGACAAGACAGAGAACAAGCATCTTCTTTCCTAGGACTGCTGTGAAACGCAGCATTATGAAGTCAAGTACTGAAGAATTTACACTTGGCTTCCACAGTCAAGACAAGTCTCCAGAATCTTCTAGCAGCAGATGAAATGAAGAGATTGATGCCAGGTATATTGAGAATTTTGCATTTGGCTTATTTTATGCTTTGTTTCGTAGCTATTTCCAAGCTACTGATCAAGAATTTCAACTGTGATTTGCTGGAGAAATCAGGTTAGTTTTTAAAAATTTTGTTTAGTGGTCTGACATGAAGAGGGTGCACTGTAGTCCACCAAAAAACCCCAACTCAAATCCAAAATAAAATGTAGCAGACAAACCCTCTCAACACTTGCAAACTGGAACAAGCTCGGAAACCTCCCCTCCTGTGTGTCTGACTAGTCTAGCTGACACGCCAGCTCTTGGGCATTCAAAGAAACACCTCAGTAGCAGCTGAAAGTCAGTGCTATGCTAAAAAATAACTTATAGAAGCAAGAGATTCCCACAACTCTAGAAAAGCCTGAAGTGTTTAACACTGATTTTCTCACTTAATTTTTTACCGCTTAGCTTGCAGTGGTCACTGTGAACAAGCTGTTGAGGCCTCTTCCTCAGCCAGATGTCTGGGATACTTAGGGTTCCTCTCCCCACCAAGGAAGAGGGGCTTGTCACTGATGGCTGCTCCAAGTTCTCCAGATATAGACAACTCAAATTATAACTCAGTTTACCAACTGCAGACAACAGCACCTGTGCACCTCTGAACAGGCCAGGCAACTTGTTAAATACAGTTAGATCTGTCTGTGGGAACCTTTTTCTCTTCTCTCATGTACTTCTCCTCTGCCTCTTATTGGGGTTCCTGCATCTTCAGGGAACATAATTTCTTTAGAATAGCTAAAGACAGGATTATCTCAGAATAAACTGCCCTCCTGGTATCACTTTATTTGAATTACTGGATTTTCTGTTTAACATAAGACAACATTCAAGTATTTTGAGATCTTAACTGAATAAAGACAGTTCTGTCAGTGAAAATATTTACAGTAACCTCACTAATTGAGACTGATTCCAGCTTCCTGAATCTCATTATGGTAAACTGGGCACTGCTGTGAAAGGGAAACAAAGAGGAGATGAATTAAAACAAACATGCAGAAACACAAACAACTGCTTCCACTGATGTTAATAATTACAAAAAATCTGTCAAAAACATCCCTCTGACTGGCATCTGTCACAACATCTCAGCAGTTCATCATCGCACAGCCACTGTTCAGATGGAGGCAGAGTGTGCATCAGTCAGCACTGCAGATCTCACACAGCTCTAAATTTCTACATGAATTATTCTGTATCCTAGAGCACTCCAGACACAGCTTGTTTCACAGGATTTCTCTCCTCTTTCTCCTGGATGGCCTGGAACCATCATTGTTCCCATCTCCTCAGGCAGGGTGCAATGTCTGGTAGCTAATTACGCAGAATGAAATGCTGGTTCTCTGTATTTTCTGTTCAACAACCCACAAGAGACGGCAAAACACTGGAAATCAAGTCCTATTAATATAAAACCCACACAAACTATTAGCCCTGTTTTCTTTCATTTCCTGTCTGGACACGGTTTAGGAGTCCTCCAGCTATTGCAAATCCTAGTAATGCAGTACTGAAGAATGAAGAATCTGCTTCCTAGAGAAGAGTCAGAGGAGATCAGCATTTCAAACCCACACCCTCCATTAGCAGCAGGTGCCAGAGATGGAAAAATGAAGCAGAACAGATCCTCCTTTCCTTTTAGAAAATACCCAATGACTACTTTCCTGCTAAAAGACCTTCCTTACTGAGCACAGGTAGAATTTTTGGCTGAGCGGGACAGATCTTTCACCAGGCTACCATGGCAGAGCAAGACCAACTACTTCTTCACAGATGTGTCTACTCAGACAAGTTTCTTCACCCTTGACAGATGAGGAAACCCCTATGTGAAATGAGCAGTCACTGAGCAGAAGTAAACAAGCCTAGTGTTTATAAACTGTTCGGTATCCTGTTGTTCCATAAATAGTTATTATTACCCAGGAGATCAGATCTGTCTTAAGGAGAAGAAATGTCGGGTACATGTGCTGACAAAAATCCCCAACAAGGGGAAAAAAAACCAGAGAAATGTTGTGGTTTTCTTATTTTAGTTTTCCTTCCTTAAACCAGGACCTGTAAGCATATTTTACCTCCTTCAAATGCTGGACATCCTTTCTCAGATGTTCCAAGAACAGCAGGAATAAGTCAGCTACAGCAGACTGAGAGTTGGCCTGTTTAACCAGAGCCTTGGGACCAGCATCTTCCTCCACAGATGCCTAAACACCACAGACACTGTTTAAGAAACAAATCAAAAGCAAAAAGAGCTGGCCACCACTGGCTGTAAGGAGTCGCTTGTTTTGCCACAGGTTACACTAAGACTGCCTGGAGCTGTATACTGTATCCACCCATGAGGTTACACATTTATAAACAAATTCTTAAAACATAAACAAAACTCCCAGGACAGATATATGCTGTGCTTCTCATCCCTAATTCACTGCCTGCTGAAGCAGCTGGTGTGGCTTTGAACATCCCTGAGGCCATTCCAAAGCTGGTGTTTTCTTTCCAAACTGGAGGCAAGGCTCCCACCACAACAGCTGCCATCCTATGGACTTGCTGGTGCTGCAGGCCAGCCCAGGACAGCACATCATGGAGCCCAGGGATGGCTTCAGGGACAGGGAAACCCATTGTGTCACAAACAGCTTTCCCTTGCTCGTCATTTTTAGGTGACTTAAAACTATTCCACTTTTCCTGAAGCATTCAAGGGAACTGTTAGTATTTGGAACAGCTCAACCATGGGCCGGATTTCACTCTCAGTGTAAACTGTCTGTAACAAGAAAAAAAAAAAAGGAAAAAAGTTCCAAGCCCAGAAACAAACACTTACGGTGACTAACAGAGCATCACCTTCCGTTAAAGGCAGCAGAGACTGCTAACAGAGGCAGGCCCAAAGTAAATCAGATGCACAGACCTTTTCATCTAGGACTAAAATCATTGTGATTTTGTGCACTGGCATAGTTACATATTCTTCTGGTTTCAGGTGTTCCAAGATCCCACAGAATGTCACATATATTTCGATCTGTTTCATTCCAAGATAAACTAACTAATTGCTCAGCAATCTCTTTATCATAGTGATATCACCAGTGTAAACATGAACCTAGGCTGGCACAGCTGATAAACAGATCAGAAACATGCTAAAATTGGTGCGACACAAATACCAGTTTAGAAAGGGGAAACCATACAAACATCAAATCTTCTTTTCTCTTTTCCAAGAACTGTACAAGACGTGTTACTTGAAACTTACGTAATCCTGAAGTTTACATCAGTTACTTAAGCTTGAAGGAAGAGCAAATTAGCATGGCAGATACAATGATTTTCAGAATAATCACAATTAAACACTTTCAAGAAAGTTGGACACAGTTTTTCTGGTTTTCAAGCTGGACACTGGAGTAAGCTACAGCCCTGACTTGCACACAGGAAATTCCTGTGCAAGTAAATCAAAGTGCTTCAGGAGAGAAAGGACGTGATCATTCTTAAATGTACGGCAGATGACACAAAAAGGAAACAACTTTTACTGAATGCATAAATCTCCAGAATTTAGCAAGACAGAAGCAGACTAAAAACCCACAGTGAGTAATACTAGTGAAATCTGCTATCCCATTGCACTGCAGTGTGTGGCAATGCTCTTGCCCTGATTTCCAGCATTACGTGTGTTTTGGGTTGGGTGAACTTGGGAAACTACAGGAAATTCACCGAGCTATTGTGATCCCTGGCACTACTGCAACAATTACAGCATTGCTTTGATAGTATTTAGCAATTCATTTATGGATTTTGTTTTGCTGCATACTTAGCTCAGAACTGTAGTAAAGATACCAAGAAAATAGTTGTCAAAGGAGCTTTTGCTGTTCTCACTGCAGTGGAGTCAGAGTTTCTACAACATTATCTGAACAATGTTCTCAAGCGACTTTTCAAATTGCTACAAAGAGAATTTATAATCTTTTCAGTTTTTACCTTCATTTGCCTAATGTAGAGTTGGAAGGTTCCCCAGACTGTTTCTAATTTGGTCTAATAATCTTGCATAAATTATCAGGCTGCCTTTTCATCCATATTCTTAGCCAATGTACACTTGGCTCAGTGACAACATTTGCATGCACTGACACTCCTGAAATGTTTCAATAATAGAACAAAGTGAGCAGTAATAAAGGAGAGAGAAAAATAGAAGAGGAAAATAATTTGACTTGAAATCTACCCAAAGATAGGAACTGTGATGAAAGCCACCAGTAGGGAGTTCAGAAAGAACAATTATCCACTCTTAAACACAATTCAGAAAACTTTGAGGGAAGCTGAACACTTTTCTAATGCAAGAGGAAATCACTGGTGACATACAGTCTCAAAGATAACAAGGAACTACTTGGGGCTCTGGGGAGATTGTGGTCTGGACCAATAAATATGAACCTTCACAAAGTCAGAGTTTTAATCAAAAGAGATAAAAACATTTTCTTATGGGAGTGAGAGGAAGAGAAAAGAAGGTAAGACTTGTATATCAAAACCGCAGTGATATTACAGCTTAACCTTCCAGCTCACTGATATTTTTCATTTCTTGCATTCCACGCTCACTGATATTTTCCTTCATTCAAATGGATTTAGCTCCTCAAGCAGTCTTTGATGCAAGATTTTCCTGGAAGTCAAACATTCTTACTGGTATAGCTTTAAGAGCAGATGGGCCACAGCAACAGAGCCCAAACACACATGCACAATAAAATATGCTCATTTGGTGGCACGAATTAAGTTTATTGCTTCTATTACAATCTTACATGCTCACACAAATATGTTACTTATTTGTACATTGGCAAAGCTGTCCTTCTTTTTTTTTTTTTTTTTGTTAACAGTCCACAATTTAGAAATAACTTTGGTATTCTGGAAAACAACAAGAAGAAGCAAACAAAAAAACCACCCTCAAAACAACCAAACCTGTTCTGTCCCCCCTCTAACATATGATGCAGTGTACTCATATTAAAGCAAGAACACATATGCTCTGCATCTTTTTCAAAGCCAGAAAGGCACATGCTCAGTAAAGTCCCCGTGTCCATGTTCCAGCTCTCATTTTATACTCCCGCTTAATTCCAGAGTCATGAAAAAAGACACTGAAGACATACTTTTAAGTCACTAAGCCCGCACGTCACACGGATTCACATACTTCATTTTAAACTCTTGAGAGAGGTCAAACGTGAAAGATTTTAGCACCAAAAATGGCTCTGTTACAGAATCTACTGTCATGATCAGCACATGGGAATTGCATGTATTACTTTACACATTCGTCTAAAGGTTGAAAAGTCAACATGGGATAGAGAGAACAACCTACAAGAACTGAAGGTGAAACCATATCCCTACCTCCTGAGCATCAGCCCCCCACATCCCTATCCTGGTGCCCAGGCTGGCTGACCAAGTTTTTGCAGTGCCATCACCTTAGCTCTTCAATTCTCAAGCTGCACCCCTGGCAGGGTTTGTATAATAATATGGTAATTTCATAAACTGAATCAGTGAACTGGTCTGGATTAAAAATAATCTTGCACAAAATGAGCAGATGGATGGGGGTGCAAAAACTCATGCTCAGGTATAAGAATTATTTTGCTTAACCAGTTCATTGCACTGTGCACAGGCAGCTCTGCTCACTCAGGTAACGGAGCAGCACAAAGGGCAGCACGAACTCCTTATGCAAACAGTGGGGATGCAGACACAGAAACAGAGCCTTTTCTTTTTCTTTTTTCACATCTACTGTTACATTATGCCATGTCTACTTCAACCTGACTGCAACAGCATGCACATCGTCAGAAGTGAAGCAACGAGCTGCTGCCACTGAATTTTGTTTTGAAGTATGAGCTCCAGCTGGTCAATCAGTGCATGAATTTCAGAGCTAGCAGTGAAGTTCTGTGTCCAGTTTCATCTGCTCCTCTCTGGAATTACATTCCCAAGCACTGTTCTCTACAATAAAAAATGAATGCAGGGAATCTGCCACAGAGAAATTAAGTTGTATGACCACAATTTAAATAAAGCTTTGGTTACCACCACTTCGGTACCAGAGTTTTGCAACACTATGGACATGAATTATCAAATGTTGCTTCTTAATCCCAGCTTCCTCCTACAGACAGGGCAGGTGCAAAGGACTGAGCAGTCAGGGTGTCGTGAAGGGCAATCCAATTGGCCCAGTTATAAATAGCAACAACAGCTCAGACAACAATCCTAGTTTAAACACTGAAAGCAAATGTCTCCTAAGAGACTGTGCTGTAGATTCACTAGAGACAGCCGCAGCAAAAAATATTTTGTGAGATAACATACTTGTCACCTCTAGGCCGAAGTATGAGAGATTTAAATCTCTCAAACGAATCCAAGACAATAAAACAAACATAGGAATTATACCTGTTGTATACTCTGACCCAATTCTGTCACTCAAAATCTACATTAATAGATTTGTTTAAAAATCATGCTCTTAATAAGTGGCTTCAAATTATATATAATACCTAGCACACTAACTACAGAGGTGAAAAAGCTGAGAAAGTTGTTCTAAAACCAACATATAAGGGAGAAAAAAGGCACCACTTCATAAAATTCACAAGGAAAGAAAGGTAGAGAAGTGCAAAATATCCCCTTTGCCAGCAGTGACAGTGGAACAGCAGCTGACTGCATGGGAAGATGTGTTACTGGAAAAGCCACAGAGCTCTGCGTGGGGAGGTGCTACCCAGACACCAAGAGTGATTTGAGAGGGTGCGTGTTTTGGCTTGCATGTTTGTTTAGCCTGGGATTTACAAAACACAGAATAAGGAGGTGACAGGAGGTAAGGGTGAGCAGCAGCATGCTTCAATGCCCCTGGCACAGGCCAGGCATTTAACAGCCCGGAGCCTGGAGAAATGGAAAACCCTGACAGCTTAACTGACCAGGGTGCTGACAACTTCTCTCCCTCGTTTCCTCTCCTGTGAGTCTTGAACTCTTTCAGCGAGAGTTAACCAAGAAAATGAGGGAAACTAATGATGCTCAGCACTGCCTAGAAGAAAATACACCTGCATCAACTTGTCCCTTCAAATTCATACCTCAATAATTCAACAACGATATTTCCTTAGTCTTTGATGTGGGGACAGGTGAGAGGTGCGATGAAGATTCCAGGTCAGCAGTCCAGCTTCCCCAAACACCCTTTTGGGCACTGGCACCTACAAAGTTCCTTTCAGAGCTGTGATTACAGCAGTTATTGGGACTCCAGAATGTAACTGTGAGCTCTGAAACAATCTCTGTCACCATCACAAACTATTCCTGAATGAATGCACAGGCACAGAACAACAGGCTTAAAGAAGGGACAGGGATTTGAGTACTCCCAATTCCCAGACCAGTAGCAATCTCGTTTTGAAGGAAAGCAGAAAGACTTTCTCACAGCAGTGTCTGGGACACAGGGACCCTGACTTCAGTGGAAGTCTTGAGATGTGTCCACTCTTCATTGAACACAAGCTGCTTTCACAGCTCAAATTAACAAAATGAACCAGCTCAGTTGTGTTTCAAAATGAGATGTACGTTGTATTTAGAAGACAAAAAAACCCCACCATCAATAACTAATTCAGCATATATATATTATATATGTTGAATATGTGTATATATATTAGAAATATATATATATCTTTAAAAAATCAAGAGATACTATCCACTGCACCTGAAGAGACTGCAAGCTATGCAGCAGATACGCCACACCAGTCGGGCAACAGTTTTTAATCCCTGTAGCAATCCTGTAGCAATGTAGTGGCACATTAATCATCCAGCCTATTTCTTCATGAGCTCTCAGGACGCACATGAAGCTGCCATCCTTTGCCCTGCCCTGCTCTCCTGAAATAGTTAATCACAGAGGAAGCAGCCATCACCTGCACTGACAGCCCCTAAGCACTGAGCTCATGCCCTGTCACTTCAGTACAAGCCCATGCTGGGCATGGCAGTAATTCATGAGGCATAAAGACAGTCAGACATGCATAAAGTCAGTTCTAAGCAGAGGGTTAAAAATTCTCTTTTTATACAGTTTTCTTTTTCTGAATATCTAAACAACAAAGCAGAAGTGTGCGGGATGGACAAATGCTATTGTGTGCTTGTTATAAGAAGCACAGCTTCCTGAAAGGAGATAGGGAAATGAATGTGGAAATATTTAGGATCAGGGGACCACATTTTTAAATTATACTGACTCCTACTGAAGCCCTTGCTGAAACTCCAGTTCCACCCAAAGTCCCTATCCCCCATTTGCATATAAGAATGGGGTTTCTTCTCTAAAGTATAAAAGCTGCAAAACCGTATCTGTAAGACACCAATAGCAAAGAAATTTTTGCCAAGCTGTGATGTGAAGGAGACAGGAGTCTACACTCTAAAGAAAGGCCTTCTGGTGCTGTCCCATCTATGCTCCCCCAGCCTGTGGAAATGAAGAAAGGCACAGGAGTCTATGACCTACAAAATCAAGGGGGAACTAAATATCAGAAAAAAAATCCACAGAAAAATTACTTCAGAGAAAGCCACTGACATTTCTGTGGCTGGCATAAATCCGTGTCATGCACTCTCTGCTGATAAGAAAGCTTTAAAAATTTTGAACTTTATGTACAAAGAAGCAATTCAGCATGAAAATATAAACCCAGAAGACTTTACAGGAGAGCTGTTTATCCTCTGAGTGAAGAGCAGGCTACAGTATTGAAAAATAAGAGGGGAAAAAACATATGACTGTGAAGAAAATACCAATTGCTAATCAATAGAAAGTTCACACCAGAAAAACCAAACAAACCAAAGTAATTTTATTTCTGAATTTACTTGAAGAGGTTTGTGATTCATATAAGGCTATTTTTTAGCACCAATTGACTAGAAGATGCTTACAATCATATCCTTGATGCAAAAATAGTACTATGTATCTCAATCACAAATTATAAATTCACTCTTTTGGTCACAACACCAACAGATTTGTTGTATATTGAACTTCCCCTTTCTCCCTTATTCTGAAATACTTTCAGATACTCTTTAAGTACTTCTTTGCCATGTTTCCCTACCAAACACAGATACACAAGTCTGCCGGCTGCAGACATTCCCTCTCTATTTACCGCCTCCTCTAATTTTTATTATTAGCTGCCAAATTACAAGAGCTTGTGGTTGGAAAATTGCAGCTGAGTATTGAGTAGCTGAACTGTCCCAGGCTGGCATGTCAGCCACAAACCGTGGGCAGAGGTCTCTTTCTCATTTGATAAAGAATAGGGCATAGAAAGAGCTGTACACAGGCAGCATCGTTTCCACAGCAAGGCCAGACACGCAGGAGACTGCAGTGTTACCACTGCAAATACAAGTTAGTGCCTTCTACAAAAAGGTCAGAGCATTAACTCCAGACTTGTAGGTGACCTCAGACCAACTAAAATAGTGTAATTCACTGAACATAGTAGTCTAATTCACTGACCTACTGATGCCATTTTACCAAACACACTTGCCATTTTCTTTGTATCATTCTGAAACCAGTAACCTTACTTCAGGCACTTTGAGTCATTATCTGCTGTTGGGAGATTTGCAAGAGGCAGAATCGTATTGCCCTGGAAAGTGAAAAATTAGATAACTCCTTCATTTACAGTGAGCAGCAGACGCAGCCCAGCTGGCCAGACCT
Organism: Falcunculus frontatus; assembly: GCA_013398115.1. Lineage (NCBI taxonomy): Eukaryota > Metazoa > Chordata > Aves > Passeriformes > Falcunculus > Falcunculus frontatus. The sequence goes on from VZRV01009277.1 coordinate 451,688, forward strand.
TACACTGAGATGCAGGACTGAGATCATGCACACATTTCTCTTGGTGGGGAGCCACTGTCGTGACACTGATTACAGCATGTTTTTCTGAAGCTATGTCATTCTGCTTTTAAGACATAACCATTAAAAAACACAGAAAAGAAAGGCATGGGCACAACGGATTAGACCAGGCATCCATTTTGCCCTTTACCCGATGTCTGTGTCTATGGGACAACACTCCAGTGGAAAGCCTAAGAAACAGGGAACACATCAAGCTACATGCTGCCTTCAACATCCATTTAGGATGTAACTTAGAGATCTCCATGCCTGAATACTTAAGAGTATATTTTATTTTTTTAATCTTTTGCATGATTAAAATAACTGGAAATAGCATGAAATAGCACTTACCTTTTTTTTATTTTAAACCTGGAGCACAATATTTGCATTTAATATCTTCAAATCTTATCAAACCATGTCATTCACTATGTTATACAGGCTTGTGAATACCCTCTGCTTGCTCTACTTCACAGAGTATAACTAAGGCACAACTAAGTCCCCCACACATCACAAACTGTCAGATCACTCTTCTCCACAAACAACATCTTGTATCTATCAGAACTGAATTTGGCCTGCTATTTTCTTGCCCCACCACTTATTGCTGAGAGATCCCTCTGACATTACTCGCAGTCAGCTTTTGGTCTTACCACCTGGAAAAATGTGTCAGTGCTTTATTATTCACCCTCCATTCCAGGTCGTTTATGAGCACTTAGAACAGCAGAGATCCCAGCACACCTTCTTCCAGAGGACTCCAGGAGTAACATCCCTGCACTGTCCAATCTTCTCATTTTTTCCATACAGTTTCCACTATTTACCTAGTCACTACCTAATCACTACAGGATTACACCAGTTTAATTCTCCAAAAATCTTTGAAACAGCAAGTGTTAGGTTGTTTTTGATTTTTTGGGCTAGGGTTGGTTTGCTTGGGTTTTTTTCCTCTGGGGGTGTTCGTGTGTATTATGGTTTATTTAAGAAATCCAGATATATTGTGTTAGTTAAATCATCTTTATCAAATGATGATCCAGCCTTTGAAACAACACAAGCAGATTTACAGGGCAGAAGTTCCTGCTGCAGAAGACAACTTGTCTCCTCTATCTGTGAACAAACACTATTTTCTTCTTTATTTTTAGGTTCTAAGGGGAGCCTGATACAGAAAGCAGGCTTGCTTTTAGTTTCCACTTTCCCAAACACCCTCCAGACCCTTCTTGAAAAGCCCAGCACGTTTACTGCTTTTCATTCTTCCATTCTAAGGCCAATTTAAGCAATGATTATACACAACCATGTGTAACTCGGCAACTTCAACACCGAGTTCCTCACAAAGTGAGAACTTTTCCTAGCAATTCTTTGTGCTAGGAATTCACTCCAAAACGTCAAGCTTCTGTCACTTTCCCCCAGCCTGTCCCCTAGAAATGAAGGGTCCACATGGGAACTGTTCTGCAATGAATAGCAATGCAAATAACTTCTCTTCTACAGCTTAACCTTCCCTTAGCTCACATGTAATATTATGAACATCTATCAGCTCATCAGGATCTCTGACAGGCTTTCTGCCTTTGACAGTTAGACAAAAAGCTTTATTATTTTTTTAATGTCTTTACAAAGTTGTTCCTCAACATTTTTTTTGCTCTACCTTGTTATGGTTTATATTTAACTTGCCAAAGTTAATGCTCTTTCCTATTCTCCTCATTTGGATACAACTTCTGCTTCAGAAAGATGACATATTTCTAGGAGTCTTGTTTACTTTACTGTTTAAGCAACTCGTTGTTCATTTTTGTGGCTTTTCTTCCATCTCTTATTTCCCCTCCCTTCTCACACTTTACCATTGAAACTGGACACAGTATTCTAGAAATCTTGGATTGTAAGGTTTTGTACTTTAATTTTAAGCTGGTGTTTCACACAAAATTCTCAACTTATTTGTGCACATATAAACTAGAAATAGCACTTAAGAAATGGTATTTTCTTAAGACAACATGAAGGTTTCTCTGTCTGTTTCCAAGATAGAGCTTTTTTCTATCTTGAAGGTATAATCTGCATTTGTTCCTCCCAGATGTTTTATTTCATGTTGGATATATTAGCATATATTTTGTTGGACTGTGGCCATTTAAACCAGGCAATCCAGGTTATTCTCTAGAAGTCACTGACCCTTTATTTAGTACTCTATAACCTGGGATTTTTTCCAGATAGGATTACTGATGAAGGGATCAAGCATTGCTAGAATGAGAACTGATCAACTGAGGACCACAAACAAACAAACAAACATTCTGTCTTTCCTTACCATCAGCCACATTTTTTGATTTCTCAGGGCATTGCTCTTTAATCCATCCAGTACTTGCTCATGCTTGGTAAAGTCTGAACTCTCATTTTTACCAGCAACAAACTACTTACCAAGAAGAGCTACAACCTCTGAGAAATATTTATTCTATTTCAACTATTTCCACCATATTTTGCCTATTTATATTTAAAATTGCACTAAGAAGTCAGGAACCTTAAAACGGGAAAACATTTATTCATTTTATTCGTGCTTGAAAACAGCCAAACCAACTTTATCCAAATATTAAAAACACCCAACAAAAACACACATTTTACAGCAAAGACCAAGCCTAAAAAATGTCAGCTGTAGAGATGATGGTTTCCTAATGACACAATCAACTGAACACAAAAGCTAGAATAAAACAAATCATGCAGCTCAAATCTTTAAATGAACAGGCAAGAGAATTTGGCTTTAAGAGTTCTAAATACATCGAATACTTGGCTTGGTAATATTAACTTTGCATAGTTCTCCGAGTACAAGGAAAGTTGCAGAAGAGAAAGAATTTTAAGTGCAGCATGGAATTTTTTTCAGAACTACTGGTCAGCCATCCTTACAGCAGTACTTGGTAAAATAATGAAATATCCAACACAGAATTCAATTCATAAAGAAACCAAAGACATCACAGGGAAAAATGTCAACATTAGTTAAGTTTTAGGGTCCATGTTAGATGAGCACTGAACATAAATACCTGGTGAGATGCTGTCTTTAAAATTGTGATTATGATTTTTCAGTGTATGAACAAGACAACAACCACTTGCTTCGACTAGAGACATGTTTGTACCTCTTTGCATGGAATTAGTTCAATGCAGTGAACTACTGGGAGAAGGTGACAAAACAGAGATCTGTAAGCAGCTGCTGAGGGATAGAAGAAATATCACTTCAGATTTTAGGAGGCTAAAAACCTCCTTCTCAAAGCCAAAGTCTTTTTAAAATTAAAATAAGATTAATAGTTTTGTAATAATGAGTTCGTCCTACTTTATACTATTTACATTTAATATGTACACAAACACAGATTTAAAAGCACTCACTTTCAGTTTTAGTATTTATATTCTAACCAGAGTTCCAAAATTCTCACAGAAGATAGTACTGATAATTGTTTGGTTTACACTGGTGATGGAGAACTTTAGTGTTTTGTTTTTAAGGCTTGTCTGTAGTATCTACCGATTACAAGGCAATGTCAGATTTATTTTTTTATTTTAAAAAAGCTTGCAGACACCATGCTTGTCAACAAAAAGATAGAAGTTACCACCAGTTTCAGGCTTGGCTTGAAGGCCGTGATCACTCAACCTAACCTTTATATGCACAGGTCATGGAAATTACTTCCTCAAAAGAAATAAAATACCTCTTGGAAAAGTGCCAGTTATGTTAAATAGTCCACAACCTCTTTTGCTAAAGAGATCATTGCACTAGAGCATCTCTTTCACAAGAAGCTTGTACAATGCTCAAACAACCATTTGGTAAAATGTCCCACTCAATGCAGCAAACTGAAATCCTTGAGCCTCCACAGATTAATGTTCCCGCCAATCTATCTTCTGAACTGTCTCCCAGCAATTCTATAAACTCCAGGCACCCGAGGGATGCTCTACCTTGTTCTCCCAAGAACAAAAAAACCCAAAACCAACCAACAACAAAACATCACACTTTACTATCTGCTCCAGATAACTTAATAATGACCAAAGCTTCCGAAGCATTGCATCATCTGGTACTAGCAGTGAGCCTGACCACACATTTGTATCATGCACAGACAACATAATTTATTTTATTACTCAACACCCAGACGCCTCTACGCTTTCAGCGAAGTCCTATTTCGACTGAAGTCAACTAAGCCTGACCACTCAAATAGTCCAGAATTTCAACACCTGTGTCTCTTTGAACCAATCAAGTGACAGAGTAATGACACTTTTCAAGACAAACTCTGCCCATCACCCACCTTGAAGGATGAGAATTCATCAGGGGAAGTGGGAAAAAACTCCCACACTAATTACTTACTTTGGGAAGATGACAGTCATGAGCGCTGATGCATAGCCTGGCTTGCACACTCCCTCAGAGAAATTGGCATACTTTGATGCCAGCTCCGGAGGCCTGTGGAAAAACAAGTACAGAATCAGGACTCTTCTGGCTATGAACTAGTTTTTGCAATCATCCAAGTAATTTTTCTCCTTATAGCTTTGCAGAAAACAGCCACAGGGAGTAGTAGCAAACACAGACCATTATTTATTTGTTGCACTATGGCATCACAGAACAAACAAAGAGAGGTAAAGATATCTGAAAAACCACTAAACCACTAGTTTTGCTGAAAGATTTTCATAGCTAGCAAGGTAAAGCTCATGGAAGAAAAATATCAATATATAATTTTAGACTTCAACCTTTCAAAAGGAAAAAAGACACAAACACCACTTTGTTTTAGCTATTTTTCAAAGTTATGATCAAAGTTAAAATTATAGAAAAGTATTATAGGAAAGTATTATTTAGAAGATTACTTAAAGATAGTCTCAGGAACTTGAAACAAAGCTCTAAGAAGTGCTGGCAGCATATAACCAAGGGATGAGTGTTTTCAGTATTGAGAAGATATGATATTCCAATGTGGGAGCCAGTGAGCATCCCAGCCAGAAGACTGACTCCATTCACTAAAGTGGCATACCCTGAGAGATCTCCCTAGGTTAGGGTGACAGAAAGGCCTCTCCCAGGATGCCTTGTTTTACTGTGCTAATGTACCCCAGTTCTGTTCCCCCGATTGGCCTGTTGGTCTCCCTGCCCCTCTCTACCCTATATGTCCCCGATCCAGAAAGTTCTCCCCTCCCCATTCTCACGTCCCTTTGTCCCTCCCTCAGAGTTTCCCTGTCGGTTCCCCTACCCTGGCCCCACCCATGTACTGCCCCTGTGCCCTCAGATCATTGGTCCCTGATGCTCTCTCCATCCCATAGATAAATCTAGACACCTCCCCCCCCCATTGTTCTGTGCTCTCATCACTGGAAACCTTCATGTGCGTGTCACAATAAACCTCACTCGTGGAACTCCAGACGGGAGTCCCTCCCGTGTGTTTGCCGTCTGTTGAAGAAGCTATCCGGTGTGTGTGAGTGTGTGTGTGTAGTGACCCTGCCAGAAGCGGCTTCATTTCGGAGGCGCTTTCGGGAAGGTCGCGGCATCTCACCATCCAGCCCCTCCCATCACCACTGCGACATTGCTTCTGCTTTGTTGAGGTGTGTCTTAATTCAGCTGGACTAGTGACTCTTGGGCCAAACTTAGAATATGCGGAGGGTTTTTTCATTTAGTTTCTGTACACAAACAAGATCAGCAACTTAATTAAAGATATTTCAGTCCAGCACATACATTTACCGTAGGTCTACTGAGTGACCTGAAAAAAACCATTTCGTGTCCCTATTCAACATCTGCAACATTTTTACATTCATCCATTTCACGAAAGCATTACAAGGGTTAATTCACTTGTGCTTTCAATGTAACATTAGCTATCTTAGCGTCAGCCACAATATAAGAATTGTTAATATTCCTTCGAAGAACAACAAAAAAAGCATTTGCAGTTCCATGCTCCACATTCAGTGGAAGCTGCAAAGACTCGATCGATAACACTGTTCTTGCTACATCATTATCTGCAACAGGCAGGTAATGAAAGGTTTTTTCCTCCAGTTCAACAGCAGGAGTCAAATGAAGATGACAGTGCAGATCTACAGAGTAGCTCCACAAAATCAGTTCTGAAGAGCCTATTATTATCACAACCATGTTCTTGCCCAGGCATCACCAATATCACTTAACCAGCAAACTACTACGAACTGCAACGTATGTGGATTCAGAGAGTTTGAAAATTATGTACAGGAAGGACAGTAACTCCATGCTGAACTGGTAGTAATTATTCCTCTTATACTGATCCTGCATCACCTCTCAAGAAACCAGTAGCCAGTTCCAACTACATGAACAATAGATGGACAATTAATTTTACAACTAGCTGCACACAGTACAAAACCTCCTATAGCTCCTAAACTACAGGAGAATGGTCTCCCTGTATACAGAACCCCTGTAATTCTGAATATATAGATATATACAGAAACTCTGTGGTTCTTTAAGAATAAATCTATTTCTGCTGAATAAAAATCTAAACCTTCAACACCCGGAAGAGAAAATAAACTGGAGAAGATAAATAGTCACTGTAAGTATTTAATTTCTTAAGACCTTTTAAGCTAAAAAGCACTGTAAAAAGCTTAAGAACACAGATCCTATTTAATTCTGCCACAGATAACCTGCATGGTTATGGTCCAAACATGTAATATTTTACTATCAAAATTCCTTATCTGTAGGATGGCAGAACAATACATTTGGCCATTTACACTGTCAATTATTTACAATAAAAGTTTAGATATCTCCAAATACATTATATAGACATGGAGAGAAAGAGACAGGTGTTACATTATCTAGCACAACCCAAATCCATGAATTTGGTTTCCATAGGTGATGATGTGATATCATAATACATTTCTCTAAATGAGAGATGAGAAAACATCTGAGATATGAGCATCCAAAATGATTTGCATTCTTACACCAGTTAGGATCTCTTCATAAATAAGCACACGAAGAAAAGGCCTGTTGCTGACAAAACAGAAGGTTCTAATGGTGCTAAAATATATCCCCTTCTGACACAGTCAAAAGGGACAGCAGGATGTGTAGGTAACAGCTTGTTGAAGCATTTCAGACACAAAGAAATGTGGGAAATTTTAATTTTTATCAAGCAAACCTAAGCGTTGCTAGAATTTTATTGTTTAGGCAACATACGGAAACCCCTAATACCAAAATCTTCAAAAACAAGTAGAAAACAACTGGAATTTATCTGCAGCCACCATGGTAGTGAGTCATTGCTGGCAAACTTGTATAACTATTTCAACAGCAGGCCTGTCTCAAATGACCTCAGTGGTCACACAAAATATCTTGTGCCACAAACACAGGCATTTTTCTCTTTTCTGATTTAATGGCGCTTTCATTATCAAATTAAAATGTCACTCAGATGCCCATCATGGTGTTTCCGCACAAGAATAGCAGGCTGAGACCCTCCTGCATGTGAGCCCCCAGAATGCCAATTGCTGCATACTGATGGGGGGGGGAGCTGTCAGTATAAACCCACAAAGACACTCAGAGCTGCTAAAGCCCCCAGGCCGAGCTGTTAACATTTCTTGGATGTAATGAAGTTCATGATCCAAAGTGCCAGAGGCAGAACAGTTCTCTAAGCCAACTGTAGCTGCCATCTCCTATCATTCAACATTTGCTCATCTCCTTTCTTCGTGCCGCATTTTGAGTCAGCAAGCTACAGAAAACTAGAAAGGGGCACTCTACATTTTAAATCCATCTAGGGACATGTTTTATTTGTTCAATCTCTTTGAAATACGCATTCCATACTGTCACTGCCAACATGCTCATAATGATAAGCCCCTAGTAGGTGTAACCCAGAGCAAATTTAGAGTGAGGCTGGATACAGCCTTACTGTTTACCATTCTGCTACCAGATGAAGCCATCCAAGTTAGCATCACTTTAGATATATACACTTGCTTTGTGGGTATTATTTTCTGCAAGATCCACAAATCTTGCAGAGATTGGTCTTCCATAAATCAGGATGGAAAACATCCTGCATGAAGCATCCCACAGAGAGCTATACATCTTTTAAACAAATCCAACTTTGAAAAATCACACTTTGTTAGTAGGTACGTGGTCCTGTAATAAAAGAACTGTACAGAATTGAAGTCTACAAATAAGCATCTCCTTTGTATTTGATGACAATGTACCTACTGCACTGCTGCATATTTTGCTGCTTCTTTGACAATGTTTTTATTTCCAAATGGGAAAACCAAACACTATTACTTTCTTAGTGCTTTAGAAGCTAGTAAATAGCTTGATCTCACTAGCCCCATTACTGTGCCTGAACTCCAAGGCCATCCTGATAATCCAGCCAGCCAGGACCACCATGATGCTTATGGCAGAAGGGTGCAAATCTCCTCTACATCGTCCAGGTACATGATTCCAGCTCCTGATGCTCATGCTGAGCTGAGGTAATTAAAGAGCTAGTGGAGACAGCAGAGAGAATGTAATTAGATGACACTGTGGACCCTTTAAATTTTGCTGAGATTTTGTGCAGGAAAAACCTAGTAAAATATTTCTCCAGAATAAATGAGAAAAACAAATCAGTCAGTAACTGTAAACATCTGCCGTTTTAAACAAGTGCCTGCATGAGGGTGAAGTTAAAGGGAAGTAATTGGCTTATTCCACTGAAGAGAAAATGCACTCTTGCTTTTTTTTCTGACTTTTCTCTTATGAGACCAGCACACATCCTGAATTCTTAAGATTTTCTGTGCTTCTCTACAATGTTATGTGGACATCAATCTTAACAAAATTTCACAATTTGGATAAGTTAAAAATCCAGCTGCTTTCAGAGGATTTAGAAAAAGTAACAAGATTTTTCCTTCTGCTTGTATTTGGCAGATGTGTGTCTTCTTTTAATCTCAAATATGAAAACGTCACCATGGTTAATTCCTTCATCGTGTCCTGATCAGGGATGCCATGTCATCCTCATAAGACTGGAATCTAAATCCTTTTAAAAAAGAAATTAGTAATACAACTCTGTGTTTAGATTACTAAAATAATGGCCACAACTAAGCTCATGTTATTGAATATTACAAAATCTACTTGAAGAGACAGTTTTGCTGCTTTGCCTTTCACATGGAATTTAAATTGTGGATTGTAAAAATCAAAAAACTTCGTCTACTTAACATCATCTAATTTGAGGACTGATGTCTCTTGCTGTTACTCTTGCACACAAAATATATGAACTGACACGTTTTTGAAACAAGGAGAAGGAGTTCTTGGCAATGTGCTCTCTAGGCTGACCCTTCTTCTTGGGGTTTCTTTCTCTTTGGTCCAAAATAACCTGAGTCTTATGCCTACACAGCAGCTGTACAAAGTGTATGTCATGATACATGAAGAATGACTAGGAGATGGGATGAGAACATGAAATGAAGGCATATAAAACATAGTGAGGTATTATGGAGCAATAATGAAATAATATTAGCACATAATTTGGCACATCACTAAATCGAAGCAGTTAATGCTGAGACCCCACAGCTATACCCTGTAAGATTCAGAGCATTTTAATTTAGGTAGGACTCCCTGGGTCAGATGTATCCACCACATATCGTCATAGCTCAGTGTTGGCCAAAAAACAATTTTGTGAACTTCTGGAATAAAACTTTCAGTTCTGTTTCCCTCAAATAAGCCAAGGGCTACATTTCAATCAGCATACAGTAAGAACCAGTCACAGCATTTGCTTCAAAATTGGAGGGCTGCTCCAAAAAAGACACTACTGAAGACACAACCAGAATGTCTAGGGTGTGCATTTGTATGTATTTCAATTAATATCAAAAGGTCACAGATAACCGAATAGTATTTGTTTTATACATCACTTATAGCCTAACGAATAGACAGCTTCCACTCCTTCATATGCTTTTTCATAATATCATATAAGCTTGTAAAGCAATGAATTCCATTTGATGGGGAAAATACCACCAGTTTACTTAAAGGCAGGGGAGGACACCTCCAGCAGGTTTGGTGATGCAGCTCCTCAGTTACTGCTACTCAGCCTGAGGAAGAGAAGTAATTTACATTCACCTACAGGGTAGCCAATCCCATACACCAGTAAGAGCAGGGGACTGAAAAAATGCATCTCCCCATCTGACTTTGTAAGTAGAGTCATGACCATCATGTCACTCAGGTGGAATCTCCTAGAGTGGAAGACACCACCACAGAACCCTCCCCTGGGTACACGGCTGGAGCTCCACGTTCACCAGGACCACACTGTGGGTTGGGAAACACTGAACCAGAATTTTAAACAGCTCCAATTACAGCTCTTACAAGTTTGCAAACTTGGGTTCAAAGAATTACGCAGCCTGACCATTTGATATTTGCCATTTTCCAGCTGAGGAAAAAGTAAACAAACAAAAACAAACAAAAGAAAGGAATGAGTAGATAGAAAGAAGAGGAAAAGCAAAATGCTTACATTGAAAGAGATGGGAACTGCATCTATCGCTCTATAGCCAGCAAAATAAATGTAAATATTTTCAAATGTTACTCCAGTATGTAAGCAAATTCCCCAAGGAGGTTGTATGGCTAAACACAAGGAAAGATGGTCCAAATCCCTGTTTCTAAAATGACATGATGAATGGTAAATTCTGCTTCTCTACCAAGAACTGTGGCTTCTCATGAAATTCATTTACCATGATAATCAACACATAGTTTTATTTATTTATTTGGATTATTCAAGAACAGCAGCTGAAGAAGATTAGGTTACATTAAATTGGTCCAGGAAGACAAAGTTTGGAAGACATTCCACCAGAACCCAGGACCCACCTCCACAGACCTGAAGGAAGAGATGACACGAAGCCAGTTCTGCCCTTAGGAAGTGCAGGGCCGGCAGAGGGGCAGGGACAGCTCAGAGCAGTAACACTGCAATGTCACTCACCCTCTGAAATGCCACCTTTGCACAAACACACTGAAAAGGCTTCCACCCACAAAAAAAGTCATGAGGATCCTACTTCCTTACTAAATTCCATTCCTGGTCTTTGCAATAGTAGAAATTAGATCACTAGGCAGAAGAAGGAATTTCAGATTAGTCTCAGCAGTGCTAAATGCATAAACATCTTAAGAAATACAGCTATAAGTGATTTCTCTATCAGAAAGGAATATCTCATTGTACCATCCCTTATAGTTCCAAGGACCAAGAACCCTGCCTGGAGCTTCTCAATTAATAACCTTTTATCAACGCCTAAAAAAATGTTGGGATCCTCATGGAAAAAAGAATAAGAAGTTTTCAAGGTAGACAGCTTTTTTTTTTGTTTAAGTAAGTAAATAAAGAAACAAAATCCTGAGTTTAACAAAAAACAGATTTAAAGGATGAAGATAAAAAATCCAGCCAAAGTCCATGGCACATTTTGTATGTGACCTCATGCTGCATACTCCTCCAAGACTGAGTAATATCCCTGACCACCTGATCTCCTTTGGTTTTTGTAAACTTTCCCTTTTTTAAAAAAAAATTTCTGTTTTGGTTACATCTTACCTTCAAGACTAGTAGCCCAGAGAAAAAGCAGAATTGTGTTCAAATAGACATAGATGAGGAGCAAAGAAAACAGTCCATTCCAGAGTTTGTTTGTGTTTTTAAAGAAACATGGAAAGGAAAAAAATGGATAGAATACCAATTGTTAGACTAAACAAAAATCAGGAAATACAGAAATTTTATTTTCACAGAAGGCAGCTGTTTACCAAACAAAGAAAAAACAACAAAAAAAAAAGAAGATGACTGCTCCCTGAGTTTTTGATTATTTACTAATCTTTGGACAAGAAACTTGTAAGTTAATGATGAAGTAACTTGCTGACAATCAACACAATTCCTCAATGTATATTACTGGACTTTTATCTATTCTAGTTTCCACAGGTCCAAGATTACTGGGTTTCCATCCTCAGTGATAAGTATCAGCATTCTGGTTTTACAGACAGGAGAAAAGGATAACATAATGCAGGTTAACCACACTGCTTGGAGATGGGGTATGTTGGGACTCACTTAGTAGTCAATAAAAGCCCTCTCAGCAGTCAATTCGGATTCCTAGCTGAACTCCTTTCTCAAGAACTTTCTAAAGAATGTCTAAATGAACTCTGTTTCCCCAAAGCCAGAAATTATAGTGCTCCCTGATATTAGGCCATGTGATTTTCAAAACCTGCAAAAATTAAATGCTGTGATTCTCTATTTAAATTCTTCTCAAAAACCACTGCTAGTGTGATGGCCATAAAAATTGAGGCAATTAAAAGTCTAATAGGAAATAAAAGGCTCACCTATCACATCCATTTTTGGCCAAACAAAGGAATGGAGGAAGACAAATTGCAACACCATAATTTTGTTGCTGTAACCTGTAATTCTTCATCACCAGCCCTCATTTGTTACATCTACAAATGGGCAATGCTTCCTTTGGACAGGGAACAGGGTTTTTCTACTTGTAGTGTAATAAATCCAGCAGTGTAGGTCCAGGAGAGACAAACAAGTGCTAAAGAGATGGAAATAAATAATTCAGTCAAATTAGAATCCAGGAATCCTCTATTCAGACTAACAGGAATCAGTACATCTGAAAACAAAGATACTCCCCCAAAGCCTACAGCTGTGGGAAAAAAAAAAGATCAACTAAGAATTTGGGAGAAAAAAAAAAGATCAACTTAGAATTTCTGGAGCAGCACAGATGAAATAACAGTTTTATGTCTGTGGATAACACAGATTTGAGTGTCAAAATCCAGTGCTTAGCAGTTCTAAATGCCAAATGAGAAAATCAGTCACACTGAGGTTTTAATCACCAAATCTTCCTTCAGAAAAATGTAGTTCATTTCATTGTAGAATGCACCAAGCTATGGACTCATAGGTTTTGCTAGGTGTGAGAGCACACTAGAGCACAGCAGAATATTATGGAAAATATCAACCGTGATTTATTACTCACAATTTCCCATATCATTAGAACATCAAGCAAAATTACCCTGAAGACAGTAAAACAGACAAAAGGAAGCACTTTGCTATATAACAGGCAGTTAATAGGCAGGTTTCTTTACATCAGTATGTATAGATGGGATCAAAAGCTATTAAGAGGTATAACAGCATCCCAGTTTGGGAAGACCAAAGCTTCCTCCCCTTGGAAGCTGGAGAGCAAGGACAGCCTCACAATTGTGTATTTTTCTCCTTCCCTAAACAATTCTAGGGAGCATTTTGAGACAGGGTATTGGAGCAGGTGAGCAGGTCTTTGGTCTGGCCATTTTTATTTCCCCACAACAGAAGTTCAACCCTTTTTGTTGCAGTAGCAGATCTATTGCACAGGCAACTGGAAGACACCAAACCTTAGGGGAGTAAACTCCACTTGGAAAGATTTCTTTCAGCTACTGAGAGATGGAAATCTAACTTGAACACTTCACAACACCCTCCCTTTTCAGTTTCTTCAGTAACTTTTAGGGGTAAAGGTGATAAAGGCCGCCCTTTAAACTTTTCTTTGGAAGGTCTGGACAGCCTGGGAAAAAATAACAACTTAATTCCTCTAAATAAAAGAAAAAGCCAACTTGATATGGCAAGGGTGCTTGCCCCCCCCCCTCCAGGCTGGACTGAAATTCAGAGGAAAAAACCACTGGTCAGTGAATAAAGTGCTCTAGACGGTATGCAGAGGTGACCTCACAACTGGGGAATGTGGTTTAACAGTAGTTTTACAAAATGCTGTATATAGTCATGAGGTTTTGAATTTTTCTCACTCTCCTTTCTGAAGCAGTAGTCCAAAAAAGGCTGTCTCCAGTGACCTATATTAGAGACAGATGTCATGAATTCAAGCAGACATCAATTAATCTAGTAAGTACCACACCGAAGCCTTAAGAAGACAGACGTTACACATTGGGAGGAAAAATGTTTCCTCCAGAAATTTTGCTGTAAATACAGAACACAATCCTGACCTGAAAGAACCCTTGCAGTTACTGTGACTAAAAGTGCCCTCACAAAACTAACAAAAATCCAAACTGCTTTAGGGAAAATAGAGAATAGCTGTAACCTTTAACAGTAAGAACAGCTGCAGAATCACTGAGATCAAAACCCCTTCCTGTTTACTCCATACATTGTTCTAGTGAATGCTCTTCTGCTAAGATAAATGCTTTTTTTTTTTCTTCCTTTGCTTCAAAGAGCAGCTGTTTGTCTGAAAAGGCTGCCCAACCAACATCCAAACTGCCATAGGTAACCACCATGAGTCAGAGAACTAATAAAGTTTGTCTCAAAGAGCTGTGAACAACCCAATTAATCAGACTGTCCTTCATCTTGTATCACCATAACTTCACTGAACACCAGCCCTACATCAGGTGGTTATTCATGGCTCTGAGAGAGAGAGAGCAGTGTTTTTTCCAAATTGTTTGGTGAACAGGCTAAAGGAGAGCTCCAAGGCTGAGCCATAAAATAGGTTTCCCTTTTTAACAGGACAAATCCTATCCTCTCCTCCTTGTTAATTCATCAAAATAGCAACAGTTCACAAAATCACCTGAGCCAAGTTCCATGATGTTAAAATACAGCTTTGACTCCTGTACAGATCAGAGTCCCTGACTTAAACAGTCCAGTGACACAAGCACCTTTGGGAATTTCTGCCTTCAATGGTATAAAAAAAAGGGTCACTAAAAGAGGATGAAAGGGGACAGGAGGAAGGCACCCAACATTTTGCAGCTGTACAGGACACCCCTCACAGTTTTGAGGTCTTCAAGATTAACTCTTTTAAGGAGCCAGCAGAAGATATTTCTAAGTAGGAATTAAAAGGTCTGAAATCAACTAGAATTATACAAACACATTCAGTATGGAAATTTAAAACACTGTTTGTTGGCTTTTCAGTTTATTCTTTGATGAGTTGGAACAGATTGCACAGCAGACAAGGCAGAAACAGCACATACATGTTCTCAGTTTTCTGTCCCTCCCTTTGTGGTCCTGATTCTCATTTCTTAGAGCAGGAGTGGGGCTGCAAGCTAGTGTTAGCAGTAGCATTTCTGCCTGTTTTCATTTCTGCTGTGAACAGGGAAAGAATCACATCAGCTTCTGTGTAATGTTAGAATAAAAAGTATATCATTAACATTAATTTAACTGCTTGGTTTTCTCAAAAGCAAATAGAGAAAACCTCATCTCAGCCTCATAATTTAACTCAAACATCCATAACCTCAAGAACATCTTACAGCAACAACTGCTACACGACTCCTTCCCCAACATGTCACATCAGACACAGCTGCCATTAACCCTCCTGCTGCAAAGCAGCCTTCATCATGTTTTGTTTATTGCAATGGGCATCACACACCATCACCTCTCCCACCAGTCTTAGTCAGGTCTGGGGTCCTTTGG
This sequence comes from Falcunculus frontatus, assembly GCA_013398115.1. NCBI lineage: Eukaryota > Metazoa > Chordata > Aves > Passeriformes > Falcunculus > Falcunculus frontatus. The sequence goes on from VZRV01009277.1 coordinate 466,951, forward strand.
AGCACTTCTCCAGTGCAGATTCCTGAAGGAAAAAGCATATCCTAAATTTATCAACCTAATCTAAACTTACCTTGTCTTTCAGTCCTAGAACAACTAAAATAAAGAGGTTTTTACTCATCAAAACTTACTATCAGGTTTCCAGTCTTAAGACTGGGAATGGAATAAGTAAAATAAAATACCCCTTGGATTATATTAAACAGGGTCCCTTCAGTCGCCTTCATTCCTCTCCTCTGCTAGACAGTTCTCAAGCACAGCAATAAGGCTTATTCCATTCTTGCAGCATAATGAAATATTGGTTTCTTACTTAATAGATGCTAATCACAGTGTTAAAAGTAGGTCTTGGTTTTACCACCCTTCCTCAGCACACAAGAAGTCTGTATGTGTTTGTTCCACTAAACTCTTTCCTGCCTTGGTGACCTACTACATATTCTTAAGCTTTATGTATGGCAATCTTAGCAGAATGAGGCAGACAGCAAAGCTTTGATGTCTCTGGTCACATTATAGCAATGCAGGAGACAAAATTAGAGGCAGACTGAGTAGACTAAGATGTCTCTTCCCATATACTCCATTTACAAAACCTCCTCAGAGCCAGCTTATAAATTAAGGGCTGACAACTGAGCTGTGTCTGGATACCATAGCAAGCGTGTTCTTCAGAGTAAGTGACAAGGTTCAGAGGCAGGCTTGATAAACAATATAATGTTCACCTGCTGGAATACACTTGATTTCCATTCAGTCATCTGATGGGGGTTCCCTACAACATTTCCAAGAGAACACAAAAGGGAAGTAGGTTTCTCTTTCGAGGTGGAACATTGCTGGCCTGCAAGAAGGGCCACACAGGCACAGAAGAGTTGATGCTTGGTAATCACACACACACCTTCAGGATCTTCAAGAGAGGAAGCTCTTGCATCAGCTTAAGGATAAGCTCACAACAGCTTTGATTCAATACAGGCAGCAACGAATCACCTGCTTCCACAATATGTGCTGGTGCTTTGTTCTTTATGACCAAGATCAAGAATAAAATGATGAACGCCAGTGTTTTAACATAAATCTCTATCAAAACCTATGATCCCACAGAACATCTAGCAGTATTGCTAATTTCTTTAACTGAAGTTTTGGGAATGATCAATGCTTAGATAGCCCAATTCATTCAATTTTTGTAAGTTATTTAGGGAGCAAGAAGGTCTGTGTAGGAGGATATTCAGTAACTAGAAGCATTACAACCTCACCAGTGCAGAAGCTGGCCAAAACTGAAGTAATTTGTCACTGAGTTTTAGAACAGATTTCTGAAGGAAGAATATGAAGTGTGGCTTTTAACGTGCCCTTCTCTCAAGAGGACAAAGTGACACAAGGACCCCCATGCCATTTATGAGCTATTAGATACTCCCTGAATGGGGTTTTGTTACTAAAGCAAATTCAGCCTTCTGTGAATGCAATAACTGTAAAAGTTTTTACTCAAACAACAGTAGTAGAACAACAATAGTAGAAACTTGTTACTAGTTGTAACCATATCCATTCCTGGAAAACAAATAAACAAACATTTAATTAGGTTAATGCTACTGTGGTGGAGAACTACAAGCAAAGTAAGCATTCCACCTTACACATACAGAGGGGAAAAAAGAACTGGGATTTCCCAGTTTTGTGCAACTAGTCTGGCTGGTTAGAAGAACACAAAATGTACAAACTTAGTCCCAAGATGAACATACCAAGAAAGAAATCAATCTCACACATAGCAGGCACCTTCATGGATATTCACATGAAGAACAAGTCCATCTTAAAAAAGCATTCTTTTTAAAATAAGCACAGGAACTGGAACTATAGGTATTCTTTTTTCTAGGTGGAAACTCATATTGGCAAATATGTTACTGTTCTCAGAATCAAAAATGGGTTGAAAAGCTTATGAGTCATTCCCTTTTGCCTTTAAAATATTCGTACTTCAACTTTCTGCCAAGGATATGGAGAACCCCTAGTGTGTGAGGATTTATTAATAATGTCTAGTAGTCCAAAAAGCCCTTTGCTACTTCTTCAGAAACTCTCTCAAGAATCTTGTCCAGACATACCAATTCTAAAGCACATAAACTTAGGTATCTACTCCTTGAAATTTTGTTGTTGATATTAAGGAGAGCATTTTTTTCCGTCATCCAAGCAGAACAAAACTCTGCATTTACTGCACACTTCTACCTTTCTATAAATACATTATCCTTGTCTCCCCTTACAGTCTTGATAGCACTATTTTTTCATGAACATTTCTTTCTTATGAAACTGAACTTTTGGGGCAAACAGTATAAAACTGCTCTAAACAATGCCCAGCCATTCATATTTCTTGCTTTACATGCTTTTCCCACATGGTTTGGTTCATAATTACTTCCAGCTTCAGGAAATTCACCCTTTTAAAGGCACCAAACATAAGTTTTTGACTTTGTTTGCACTTAACAAATCAAGCAATGAATCAATTCTATCTAAGCTGCCAGCAATTCTGAATTCTACAGTCTTTATCATCTTCTTCATCAACTGAAACGGTGTCTAACACAGGAATCCCAAAGTTACATAATAAAGACTCCCATGAGAAATCCTTACCAGAATGCCAAAGGATCAAAATTGAAACAAACTGAAATGAACTAAGAAGAGCAAAACAAACACAGGGATGGCAGTTACATCCCACCCAAATGTGGGAGAGGTTTGATGGATGAACAACAAACAGCCAGGTAACTGAATTCCTATAAATAGCTCGGGTTAATTTTCTTAAAATATTTCAAGTGCTCAAACAATTAGTACAGAATGGAAGAGATTGGGTAGAAGGAGATGAATTAAAAGTCTGAAATGAAAGAAAAATAACCAGTTGCCAGGAAAATACCAGTATGCTAAGCCTTGAAATAATCTTTCAGAAAAAGCATCAGGACACTCTTGCATGTGATGGTCAGAATCCTTTCATTTAGCCCGTGAGAGACACTCTTGGTCTTGGCTACGCAGGACACGACATCATTGGGACTTCTCACTTCTTTTCTTTTGTCCCTTGTTCAGGATTGCAGGAATACAAAATGACAAATTGAAAAAAAAATCCCAGGGCAGAAAGAAATCCCACAGCACCAGGCATGGGGAAAGTCCAGCATTCCAACACGTTTACTGCTTATTTTTACAGTGTTTAATGGCGAAGTACCACACAAAGACACAAACAGTTTCAAAGCAACCTCCCAGCCTAGGAAGAAAATGAGGGGAAGGGGCTCTGTTTCAGTTCTTCATTATTAAAGCTCTGAAGTAAAGACATTTCAACAAACATAAGTAACCCAATCTGTGTGTTTCCCTAGTCCAAACTCCCTCCATTTTTACGGTCTTTTCAAAGTCTAGATCAAGTTTCATTTGAGTTTGCAGGGTGAAGGTTGTTATTTCTGGCTTTCCAGCCCCTCCAAGACTCAATTTCTTTGTCTTTTCTTTTTAACACAAAGTTGAAATCATCATGAATATTCAAAAAAATCTTTGTTGCACCTCCCAAATCTATTCTATAATAATGAAGAAATATGTAAATACACAACATCACAAAATGTCTAGCAAAACACAAAGCCCATTGGAAAAAAATATTCCTCCTTTTAGTTAAGTCCTGCCTAAAGATTCCCAAAGTACACAATATAAAACATATACCAATATAAAATATATACCATATAGTTAACAGAGTGTACTCATATAGTATGTTAATATTATGTTATCGTGGTCAACCATAGTGATTTTATAGCCATTTTTCTAATTGAGAGGGGCAACAATTTTTTTTTCCTATTTCTACCTTGAAAGAAAATTATAAGATCCATTGTTTTGTTTAAGTGCAGAATGATTCCATGAAACTCAAACATATCTTCTAACATTCGTTAAACTTTATGAGGGAGTGGTTCTTGCCCAGTCAAAGTCAAACCCTGGGAAGCTTTTCCCATCATTCATCAGCTGAGATTTTGACATCCAAGGTTTTCAACTGACTATGGCAGAAGGTCAAAAGATCTACCAAGTTCCTAAGAGGAGCTTTACTCTGGCTGTTGTTTAGAAGCATCAAATCCCCAATATAACTGCTGAAGTGCCTTTGAAAGTAGATTCTGAAGGATGAGTTTGAAACAGGGGCAGAAGCAGTCATTAGCTCCCACCTCACTGACGAAATGGCACACCAGCTGAGCAGGAAGGAAAGTTGGCACAGAAGCATGAGGGCAACAATGCAACAGAGAAGCCCCCAAATCATACAGGTTATTACAAAAAAGGAACTTTCCATATGCTCAATACAAGTGAATCTACACTTGTAAACTGCCAAGGCAGACTCAAAGCAATCATTAAGGTGACTAAATCAATCATTCAGAGAGTACTAAGTGACAGAAGCATGACCATGCAACCTTCAGCCTGGCCCACTTAATAAGCATTAAATACAGTCTATAATTAACTCCACGTTCGTATGCTGATCCTCCTTCGGAAATCTCATTTAATTCAATGCAAACATAGATTCTGCTCAGGGAATGATTCAGAATTTGTAGTGAATGAGACTCTTGTTCCTAAGACCTGGCCAGCCTCAAAGAACTACTACAATATAAATATTTATTAATAACAAAAGCATGCAACTTGTTGCCAAGCACAGATGTTAGAAAGTGACTGCAAATCTTGGCATTTGGTGGCACCTAGTAATCCACTGGCTGAGTCACTAACGTGATTGATAGCCTTAAGTTGTTCAGGAAGTATTGCCCCCCCTGAGAATTTTATCATATTTTTTGTATAAGTGCTTTTCTCTACACAACCAGCAAATGTTGGATATTATCCTTACAGGTTTTAAAAAGGCTCCTGCTGCTTGGGAAAACTCTTTAGCACGAAGAAATGGAAGCAACTGGCCTGTTTCTATACTTAGTGCATATTTTGTTTTGATATTCTAATTCTGGAAATAATGTTATAGTTGGTACAAACATAACTAAAAGATAAACTCCTCTTGTAACAGATCTTTTTCACTAACCTGGTCCTGAGGAGACTTATGTCTTGTTTTGACTAAGGGAACAACTCATTCATAAGCTGCATTGCCTACGGACATCCTCAGCTTTCCATTCACCCCGTATGTCATTAACAGCCCTCACCGGATACCATCCTGCCCTTTAAAAGCTGAAAGACTTTCTAAAGAAGAGCTATCCTAGTCAGAGGCACCAAAAAGGAAGCGTCTTCTGTCTTAATATTCTCCTTTCCAGCAAGGTCAGAACCTGTAATTTCCATGAGGCATCCATACAGTATCTTTAAAAGTGGCCATCCCCTTGCAGGTGAGATTCCTGTCCACGCCAGCCTCCCTAATCATAGCAAGGCATTTATCAGACGTACAGCTCCCACAGAAAACACTAATCAAGTGCTTCTGACAGAATTCCTTCCAAAGTGAACAAATCTGGTTTCATTACCATTTCCATGAATTCAGGGAGAACAAAACCATTACATTCCTGTAACCACAGCAGACTGTGCTATAGCTGGATAACATGCCCTGGACATCTGCAGGGTAGAGGACATTAAAGTAGCAATGTATGAAAAAACTAAAGATGCAAAGGCAAATGGACACATTACTACTTATTTATGTCAAATGCTTTCCTTTGTATGACATTTAAAATGCAAGTCAGAGCACTTAAGTTTTAATGCAGATCTACCTTTGTTGAAAATGTTAAGTCTTCCAGGCCATTAGTTTCAATGACATCAACTGACACAGCCAGCAACAGGTTCTGAGCAAACGAATGATTAAGAAAAAAAATCTAAAGAAAACTAATTGTTGCCCTAAGTGATTCAAGTCACACAAGATTCTCACATGCTGTCAATTAAGTGAACCCTATAAAGTTATGATCTATGGCAAGATTCCACCAGAATGATTATATCACGACGACAGACGTAATTCAATTATTTCTGCCAATAAAGTCATCAGTGCAGAACATATTACTCCTTTCAACTTTAAGCAATTTTTTTTTAACCAGAAAGCGCTTCTATGATGGTACCATCTTGACTGAGTCACACACAGTATTTTTAATCACTAAGTTCCATTGAATTCAGTCTCTACTTCGAAATTTGGTACTCTGACTACAAAAGCTGAACTTGTAGAATGGTAGCAAAGTCCTCAAGATTATCAGTCATCTTTCTTTCAAAATTTATTTCATATTTTTTATGGTATTTTCAGCCATTTTCTGTCTTCCTTGCTATCAAAAAAAGCAAAAAAAAAAAAAAAACCACAACAACAAACCACAGAATAATTCAGGCCAGAAGTGAACACTGCAGGTCATCAGGATCAGCTTTAATTCTACAGAAGAAACAAACAACAACAAAAAGAAAAAACCAACCAACCAAAACCTAACAAAGCTGCAGTTAACGAAAAAAGTTATTTCACCTATGTACAGTACTTGCTTATTTTGTTCCTTAGATTAACTCATAGTATTTATTTTAATGATGGTGATTTTGTTACAAGTCTTTCTAGAAGCTAACTTTAGGACTTTGAAAAACAAACATGCATATTTAGAGTACTATATAAATATATTTTTTAAAGTAGTCAACAAAATCTTTCTTTAATCAAACTAATGGAGAGTTTTTATCATGGGGAGGTTTTAAGAAAATAAATGAGTGTTCTGGAAGCCCTCCAGCAGGTAAAAACTTCATTTTGCCTCATACTGAGGAATAAGAAAAAACAGACCATGCCTTGGAGAGATGTAATCAAATAAGGAAGTCAGCAAAGAAGAGAAAAAATAATGGAAGAAAGAGGCTTGAGGGGAAGGAAGACTCAATGGCATTTGCTAAAAGCAAAATGAAAAGGACAGTGCATGCAGAAGGAGAAGGAAGAGCAAGACTGAAGCAGTGGTTTGGACACAGCACAGACTGGGATGCCAGCTGTGTGTGGACAGTCAACAGGCGTGTTCAATAAATTGGACATTACAAAATACACAAAAATAGCCTGGAAAAAAACAATCGGTCTAGTTAAAAACTTAAAAAACATTTTTCCCTCTCCAACACCCAGACATTCACTCAAAGGTTACTTACCCACCTCACAATTTTGGATTAATCTCTTTGCTTTGACTTCTACATGTATAAATTGAAGGTAATGTATCGTGTGAATTTCATCCCACAGTATTGTATGGGTACACACACTATTGTCTCTAAATCACTAGGATGTCCCAACACAGAAAATTCAACAAAGAAAATGGGTAACTGTGCCACCAGCATGGGTTCCAGACAGCATGCAACAAAAACTGCATAGAGCACTACATTGAATGAGACCAGAAAGAAACCTTGAGCTATTCACGCAGTCAACGCTATCCTTCCTGACCACTGAACAAGATACAGAGCCTTTGGAGGAAAATAAATAAATAAATAATCAACATTCCTTCCTTCTCATACGCATCTGCTACTTTTTGCCATATGTTACTATAACTGAGTTTATGTACCCAGCTGCTTCTGCAAAAGAAGCTCGTACCTAGAGACTTTCTCATCTCCTGCAAGCAGCAGTTCCCAGCACACTTGGGAGGATTTTATTCCATTATGGAAGCTCACAGGCTGCTTATCATCACTAAACTGAACTGTTTCACCCTATAGGTACAATGAAATTTTCAAAACATTAAGAATGGGGTTTATATTGACATGACATATTGTGCAGGGGATGTATTCTCAAAGCCACGAGATCGGTTCTGTGCCCTTTTAAGTAGAAGGCTTTCAGTGGTGTTTTTGGTCCCAACACCAAAATTCCGTCAGGTTGCCGACCCCAGAAACAGGGTCGCTACTGACCCCTAGTGTTCGGCAGTCCAGGCTCAAGTCGACTGACTTAAGGCAAAAAGCACGAGGAGCATCTTCATCCTTCAGGCACTACATCCTCCTTCTGACATAGCAAGCGGTCCCTGCCTTGTGCTGAGGTTCTTTTCGCTCTATTTTATCAACAAAAATAGTACTATCCATTTTTAAAGAAACAAGTAGAAAGGAAATATAAACTCCTAAGCATCCCAGCAAATTGTAGATTCACATTCCTTCCGCTTTCACATCTTTAATTCATTTTTTATTTGGAAGATTAAGAGAAGAATATCTAGAGCAGACTGACAGTCATGGCTTCAAGTGGGTATTTATAGTCTCTTGATCAGTTATTAAGGAATTAATGACAGTGAACCACAATCCAAGCTGGCCTGCAAAGCCTAGTGCAAGGAAAGGAGTTGTAATTGCCAGGTTGCTGCAGGACTTGGCTGTCCCAGGTAGAAGTGTAGGGCCCAGTGAGCCAGCTGCCCAGGTGACATAAAAGTTGCTTACAACAGAAAGCTGTAACTACAGAAATGAAGAAGAATCCTAGTGTTCTACTTACAATTTTGAGTCCAGGTTCAGGAGAAAGCCCAATTTGTCATATTCTGGAAAACAAAAGCAAAGGACACAATATCATAAAAACTGCAAGTGTCTCCTCTGCAAAAGGCACCAAAACCAAACAGCAGCAAGTCGTTAAAGCGGCTGTAAATACAGATTATTGTTATTTCAAGGTATTCCTAAACTAACATTTCTCAATCTCCAGGAAATACCAGAGCAAGAGAACACATGGGTAATCATTAACTTAGAAATCACTAGAATTAATCAAGATATCCAGAGACATAAAGAGGAAGCATTACTGAAACCACTTATGCAGTGATAAACAAAGCTTTCCTGCTTGCTGTACAAATAATTTTGCCACTAAACTGTATGACAAACATTCCTCCCAAGTTCTGATGCTTCGAAATTTTTCTTCCTTCCTTGTCTATTCCAACCCACAACTTCATAATCAAGCAGCTCTTCTTCAAGAGAAAGTGACTCACGGTGGCAAAAATGCTTCAAGTTCAGGTGCTGTTGTTCAACAGGAATCTGTAAAGTCAGTTTATGCCACGAACAGGGGACAGCTACAGAAACAGAGCTATCACTCAGAACAACTGTAACTCCTGTATAAAGTAAGCTTTTCATTCAGCATCTCTGAATATATTGTGATCTTGTAAATCAAACACTTGATACAAACAAATAAAACTATTAGAATTCACATGAGATATGCAAGGAAAAGGTGTAGTGTCCTTCTTGAGCTGGGTTAAGCTCAGGGGCCTCCTCACACTGAGGTTCCCTGGGTCTCACTGCTATACAATAAAAAAATAATACAAACAGAAGTAAAAGATAATCCAATCAGAGATTAAAAGAAACAACAAGGAAAAAAAAAAATCTCATAAGCTTTTAGAAAGAGCTCATTGGAAATACAAGATTGCTTTTCTCATGAGACACCCCTAGAATTTCTGGTGCAGTAGTTTACCCCAGACAATCACAAGCTTTTCACATCTTTATTTACCAGCAGAACAGGAAAGTGTAAACCTGTGCCTCAGACACAATGATTGCACCAGATAGGTCAATGTAAACTGTGACATTGGTTTCAATCCCATTAAGGTTTAACTCCTGAGCAAAGGGAAGTATTCTATTTGACATCACGTAGATAACAGAAGCCGCAGAACACGTGCACACTTGATATTGGCACATACTGTCTGTTCCCTGCCAGCACCCAAGTGCCACCCACCATCCCCGTTCCACCCGTGCATCTCTCCTCCACTTTCCACATACTGACAGTTCTGTTTCCCCCATGTGCTGCTTTCCTCATAATGTCTTCCCAGTTTATTCCTCCTACAAAAAATTATGTCCTGTACAACCTCACCTCCTCCGCCTGTAGGATTGTGCATAGGAAGATATCCACTCCAGAAAAAGAAACATGCCTTCAGTTTTTATTAACCCTTCTGATTCCCAAAAGCAACATCTGTACTGAGCAAACAGCAACAAAGATTTTTTTTTTTTTAATCATTCATTTTTTAAAACATCTACAACCACTGGCCCATCTGTCATCAGTCTTAGCTCATTCAAACCAACATTCCCTTCTTCCCAACAGGACATACAAAAAGAGGAGATGCAGTGAGAGATATATCACCTCATAACTACAACAACATCCTGGACTTTCTACTAACTCAGCACTTTCCAACCAAAGCATCAGAACACAGACAAGAGCTAAACACTAAGGACAGACCTCCACTGCAGTGTTTCACCTCCCCTAGGTTTAAAGCTTTGATGTTCACTGATCATTACTGACAGAGACGTAAAGTAATTTCGTAAAATTATATGTCAACTACCTTGCAACAGGCATTTTCCAAAAAAAAAAAAGTATTACAAAACAAAACAACATTTCTGGTTTCAAACCAGAAACACAAGTGTGTTCTTGATTTTCAGTAGGGTATAACTATAGTTTCAGGCTCTAACATCAAATCAGAAGCATCTATGCCCCTTCCTCTCACTGGTGGGTGAGATGTGCAAGGTACTGCAGGCAGAGAAATGCTGCCCTCACCATGGACCATCTCATACTCACTGGCACTTACGGAAGTCAGCATTACTTTTAGCTTGGAAATGTATCTCTATCACATGCTGCTCCCCCAGGAAGGACACTAGGAGCCTCTCAAATTACAGATTCAAAGTTATCTTCCTTTTTAGCAAAAATCAGAGTCTTGCTACAGACTTCCAGTGTCATTTAGCTGTATCACGATGAATACAGGGGCCAAAAGTCAACTCACATGCTGGCTGGAAGCAGCCTGGATTCACAAAAGACAGATAAAGCCCCAAATATCTGAAGAAAGCCAAACACACAGAGCCAAGCTGCAGGAAAAGGCAATCCTTGTCTGGAGTTACGTATTTGAATTAAAACAAGATGAAACAGAGACCTACTAAATCAAAGTACAACTGAATCTGAAACACAGTTTGGTCAGGGTGTGACAATTACAGGAGAGGGACCAAGCTGATCACACAGCTCAAGAAAGGGGCAAACACATTCCTACCCTTTCCTACATTGACAATAGAAGCAGCAATAGCCTGCCTTGGCGCTCACACCACCTTTCTGTGCCCTTACGGGTTGCTTTCTTGTCCCGTCACCTTAGTTTAAAGCCTTACTCACCAAGTTAACCACTTGATATACAGAAATATTTCTCCTCTTTTTCATGCAGTGGGATAAACAAGTGCTGGAACGTTAGAGAAAACACAACAAAGTAGTTAAGAGAGAACAATGTAAAAAGACTCCAGCTTCTCCACCAAAAACCAGCTTGGACCAGCTGGCCATGTTAACTGTGGTTTGATGTTGGCCTCCACCAACATCATCATGATGACACTCTCCCAACACCCCAACCATAAGGGGGTCTCTGCACTGAAGGACAATGCAGAGCCACCAACAGGTACAGTCCTGGAGAACTCCCTTCACATTTAAGCACGTTGGCAGGTCCGATCCAGCCCAGGCCGTGTCTGACCCACCAATTTCCAGACAAGACACATCTATGGCTGTGTGGCACAGGATCTATTTTTAAAGCAAAAAATGAGTAAAGGTAATAAAGAATTTAGTTTGCATCCACTGGAAGAACATAATGGAATAATCTGAACAAGGCTTTATGTTATCAGCCCACAAAAAACTGAAAGGCCCATGAAAGATAAGAGCAACATCATTAAAAGGGCACAAGGCAATCTAAAGATCACACTAACCTGTGCTAAGGAGCTACAGATCTCAGCTGACAGTGTGGTACAGCAGTGCACAGAAGCATGGAAATGAACAAACATGGGAAATGAAGTTTTATTGTGCCCCATAAGAACAAGAGGTCATCTTAGGTCAAAAACAAAATACATTTCTACACTTCCAGGAAGATCAGAACTGAGTAAGAATCTATGAACTGACAACAATTTCATAATAAAGCATGTAATTGGGATTACATGAACAGAAATAGAGCCAAGCATAGCAATTTCTTTAAATTATGCAAGTCCTGTGCCAAATTCAATGTTGGCATTAGCGTGGAAATTTCTCCGAAGAATCCAACAGGAATCCAGCTACCAGGCTGCAAGTGAGAGATGCATTGTCTCATGTCTCTAAACTCCATGCAGACCACCCAGGAAGCCATAAAGCCCAGTGTACAGTATCTAGCAAGTATTCAAGTTGCCTTTTGCATCTGCAGCCAATATAGCTACATAGAAGCAAAATGGGCAGAATTTTCCCCTTACACTTCTAATCTGAAATCAACAATCCAGGAATTAACTTGGTGTAGTGGTTTTTTCCTTTCAACCTACCTGTAACAAATTTCACTGATGACTTGAGTACTAACCTTTTCAGCAGCCACCTACTTCGAAGCCCAGTACAAATAACTTTGCCCGCAGAAATAGAAAATTCAACTTTTTTTTAAAAGATGGGCTATATGCAGTTCTAGTTCTGTGTTTAACTGGTAATTGCAAGTACAGGACGGAAGGCAGAAGATTCAAATTTGGTATTTTATTCATAATGTTTGTGTTTGTTAAAGAAATCAGTATGATTCTCAAGAGACAGAAGTCCTATCAGGAATGCTCAGACCACCCTGATACATTTCATCCTGTCCAGTGCAGTTTGGTCTCTGCAGAACTGAGGCTCCAATTGAGCCAAGCCTCGGTCACTATTCACATGCAAGTTCTACGTCCGTGGCAAAGGCCATAGGTAAAATGACTTACTCTGCAATGAAAAAGGCCAAACACATCACATTCACCTTGGACTAAGAAAACACATATGGACACTTATAAAAGTTCAGCCCATGTAAAGTAATTCTGCTAGAACTCAAGAGACAAGAAAGAATTAATGAAAAAAAAGTCATGTTAAATGGATCAATGAAAAGAACAAAAGAAAGCTTTCATTCCAGGGTTAAAAAAATACCAGTCAGGATTACTGAGCAACAATCAAAGTACTGGATAAACAAAGACTTAATGTTGCATCTTTTCCTTAGGATTTTCACTTTAACCTCTTCAGTGATGGAATTTACTGATGAAAGCATTATCTTCTATTTAAATAACCAGGGAATAAAAAAGACTGCAAAGGCAAGTTCAGAAGTGGTAGAGCTGAGGCCACCCGAGCTTCTCGGCACAGTCCTGCACAGACTGAATGCTGGCCTATGTTTCAGCTTCCTCCTCACCCCCACTTATGCTTTTGCATACACATTTGCCAACCTTTTTCTCCAGGTTGCCAAGTGACACCAAGGAAAACACCAAGAAAACTGGTAAGACAAAGCCTAGTCCCTGGTGCCTTTCCCTGCTCTGTAACAATACACAGAAGCAGCAGAAGAGACACCTGTAAAGCTAAGAGCTCAGCCCTTGCAGCCCAGTACCAGAAGCTTACCTCACCAATCTGCATCTACACATCCTAATAAAAGTGTAGCAACCTCCAATGGTAGAAAAGCAACTGACTGCTTTCAGCTGAATTTAGGAAAGATTCCGATAGAAAGATGAAAAACTTTCCTCCTATGATCTGGATATGCCCTTTCGCTTTTCCCAGGAAGTAATCTGTTTCAAGGCAGACTACAGCCTTTGCTAAACAGTTGTTTCATTTACTGCCACGAGTCCACTTGGCAAATGGAGTTAATGCTGCCTTACTGAGTCTCCCAACATACTCTTTATTCTATAAATTGTATCGTTATTCCCTAATAAAAGTCAAGAACAATATTAACAAAACAGTAATCTATATTGGCTTTTAGTGACTTACAGGATGTGCTGATTTGATGCAGAGAGATGTCACAGAGAGAGAAAAATCACATTGAAATACTTTTAATTTGAGGTATTCATGAAGACACTTCTTGACATTTGCACCTCAACTCATTCACAGCTGTATTTTCAACTGGAGGAAGAGAGCATTAATAAGAAGACAGATGATGATACTGAACACGCTGGCAAAGTCACATAAGGACTATGAAACTGCTTCATGACAGTCACTGGCAAAGATTCAAGCAGCTCCCACAGTCTACACTCAGAAAAATAAAGAATGAAGTAGAACTTCATTAATCAAAAATGAAACACATTTTTGCAGAAAAAAGCCACTAAAACCAGCAGAGAAAAAAAAAATTCCCTTTTTTTCCCCCTGCTTTACAGGAATGAAGAAATATACAGCACAGTAAGTTCACCTCTCCTTTCCCATCATTACCACATAGTGCTAAGACAGAAATGCAATTTGGGTGAAAAATCCCAATACACTAGAACCACATCGGCTCCAGACATAAATTAAAGTTGCTTTTCTCAAACCAAGAACATCTACAGTTAATTACCACTGACTTGGAAATCCAGGAAAAATGAGAGTTTGCAACTGTAGCCATCTGTACTATCAGACTATCATTAAGAAATCAAATAAACATCAAGGAATCTTCTGCAAGTCACAATATTTTTCTCTTATGCTAGGAATCTATCACTATTCTACCCATTTGATACCTCATTCAGTTGCATTTCTATTCCTGGTCTCCATCCATACCACTCCCCATCCAAAACGTAGGCAAGTAGTCACCAAATTCACTCTGGAGTTGTATTGAGTAGGACAGACAGGGTTATTCTCATCTGTCACAAAATGGCTATCTGAGCATCCAGCAGCTGAATGAAACAGAGAAAGTTTCCTTCATAGCTCTCACAGCTTCTCCCAAAATGGTTATGGACTTTGACTTAATCAATCACTAACAGCAAACTTCTAAAGAAGCACAGATTTAAATTCTCAGATGATTACTCCACTGTCAGTGTGAACTCAGCATCTGGAACCACAGTCTTACATGTGGGCTTTCACAAGCACATGAACTGCAGCAGATACGCTAAACCAAAGTTTAGAAATCCAGAAGAGTTGATACATGCAAAGCAATTTGAGCGAGACTTAGATAACACTTGGTTGCTTGTAATGTCGGAACTAGCACCTTTTAAACCTGCAGTGAGAACATCTGCTATGAGTCAGCAGTGAGTACTGCAATCAAACATGTCTAACAAGAGCATAAGCTTACAGCCCAAAGGTATTCAGTATTTTCAGCAAGCACAGTAGCATCTGGGAAAGTTGTGCATTCAGTGCACTCCTACCCAAGGCTTAGAGAAGAAAAATTTAGTTTGCTGTCAGATACAGGAGGTAGGAAAAAGTCTTGAACAAAAATAGCAGGGGTATAAATCTGAGTTTCAAGGTCCAATGTTTGATTTGGTAGCAACAAAGTAAAACAAAGCAACTGGAGAGGAAAGAAAAAAATAAAAGGAGCACTCGCTGCCTATGGCAAGTGAATGAAATCTAGGTCTCAAACATGCTGTGTCCTGATTGTTTCCCCAAGTTCAGAGCATGACACCCTTCTTTCTGAAATGGTTTCAGCTGAAACACTGGCCTAGACATCACATCAACCCCTTTTCTCAGCTGTTCAAGCCTTATCTTTCAAGGGAATTGACAGCCATGAAGAGGATTACATAAACATCTGGACTTGTGAAGGCTGGACCACAGCATGAACCTTACGGTTCAGCCTCACTCAAAGCACATTTGGCTCGCATGTCCTCTACCCAATAATCTCCTATGAAGCATTACATTAAAGCTCCATAGCCAGATGAACTTCTGAACACTCAGTTCAGAAAGTTTATCCAGAAAAACTTAGACAGTGTCATTAATCTGAGTTGCATAAGGACAGATTTACAGCATCTCTGAAAACTGAGACTTGCATGTGGGACTAGGTTAAGGGAAAAGAAGATAAGGACAAACAGTCAGTTCAAGTAAGACACAGAAGCTGCAACAAGACATTGTCCTTCACGTGGCATGATTAACAAGTACCAAAGAGCACTTCTAAGCTGTTTAATATGCAAATACAAGCACCAGTTTTAAGCAGCACAAAATCTTAACAGGGAGACTATTATTCTCAGCTGGTTTTGACTAACAAAGAAAAAAAAGGTATATGTAATTTTATGTTTCAAAGCATATAACTTTAGCTGAAACATCACCTACTGGGAATGGCTGGGCCTGGAGCTGCCATGGTTTCTGTGGGTTCTTTCTGGGCTCTGTCTTTTCCTGGGTCTGCAGCAAGGTGAGATGGGATGGACAGCGGAAGCACAATAGCCACAGTTTTTCTCTCTCTCCTTCCTGTTCAACAAGGAAAGCTATCCCTCAGTTGGACAGACATCACACATCTTGACAACTTATTACACATACCAGTTCAGAACAAGGTGAAGTTTGCAGCACAGTAAGGGCAAAGTACTAAACATAAGAGCAATAAACATACAGCTTTCTCAGACATTTCTCTGAGCCTCCCTTCTCAAATAGAACCATTATCTTCACATTTCTTCAATGAAGAAATTCACTCTTGTTGCAGTGAAAGGGTTTACAGAAGATCAAGTCTTACTGTCTCAGTTCCTAACCAACCCAAGCTTGAGTTGTCAAATGCAAGCAGAACAAAGACCCGTTCTTTTAAAACAGACCCAGGCAGTCCAATGGCTCACATGAGCCTGTCTCCCACCCTCCATATTAACAGAACTCCAAAAGACACAGAGCAGTTGCACTGTTTTTCATCACTAAGTTTACTTCTCTAATGGTAGTAATATTTATGGTTAACTCCACAGATAAAAAATCTGTGATTAAAATTCAGGGAAGGGTATCTCAAACCTATGCAACTTCCCACCTACTTCAGCAGACTAAAGAGACCACCACCCAGTACAGGAGGCAGGCAACAACACACTTCAGTTATGACATATTAATTAGTAACAGAGAATTAATAGAGGGTTTCTTCCCCCCATACAAACAACATATCCATTTGGCACCCTAGGGATACTCCCGCATCAGATCATGCACTAAGAATCATCTCTTTCCAGATATAAGTTTTAGAGGAGATACAGGGAGAGTAGAAGAAGTTTGAGGTGTTTTAAACAAAGTAAGTTACTACCACTAGCTCAGGGGTTAGTAAATCAGAAATGTGTCCAAGCTTTGATGTTAGTGTCAGGCAGCAGGCTCTCTTTCAAACTGTGCAAGCAGAAGACAGGTGCTATGTTGGAAGGCAGCATGTTCCCCCTATCAACCTAAGAGGAAAGGCTGGGAAGCAAGATAAAGTAAAAAAAAAAAAAATCAAAGTGAAGGCTTTGTCTTTTGTGAAAGACAATAAATATCCCCATCTTTTAAGTATTGAGGGGTTTAAAGTTATAAGAGCAATTCTTAGCCTTTCCCTTGCACTTCATATACCATTATATACACACTGTAAACTGTATTTCATCAAGTATCATGCTCACTATGGCGTGCCTTGGCTGCAGCTTGCACATTACACACAGCCAAATGGAGAGTTACCAATCTAGTGAAGTGCCCCCAACACAAAAGAATTTTTGATTTCTGGTTCAGTTTAATTGTAGGTCATGCTTAGGTTCCAAAGGAAATTAGATTGGGAAGGATTTGCCCCGGGGTTCGATAATGCTGGTCAATCTCCATCCAAAAAAAAAAAGGTTTCCAGCCCTATTGGTTTAGTTACGACTCTTTCACCTTCTCCTTCCTGGAAGCATTCCTAATGTCTTTCCCCAAATAACTCAACTGTTTGTTTAGCTGGGAAACTATCCTAGTAGCATGAAACAGTTTTTCTTCAGCTGGTGGATGACATCATCTTAATGCCTTTCACATGAGAAGAGAAGCACAAACTGCATCACCAACATGGGTCCAGGTCGTTTCCTCGCTGGGTAAGGGAAGAATCCTTGTGTCGCAGGTTAATCCTTGTGTCACACTAAGGCTCTGAACACTCCCACTGCACTTAGGAAAGGACCTATTTACCCTTTGACTGGATGGCTGATTCCCACAGAAGTCTGCCTCAGTGTCCTGCCTCCCAACATGGCTACCATGTCCAATTAAGTAGAAGCCTTGTCATGAGGTGGGAGATAGAGAAGAAGGCAATGTTGTACCTGAGCCTATCGTATGTCCAACGGAGTCAAAGGAAAGAACCACTGAATCTGTAACACAAGAGTACAAGTTCATTTTCCCCTTTTTTTCAGCACCATTTCTTGCTGTAACATTTTTTTGTTATTTTGCTTAACCAATTCCTTGGGCTCCCTTCTGCCAGGAAGCAGAACAACTTCTCCACCAACCAGGCAAAACAACAGGCATCTAACAAATGCAAAACAATTGAGTATGCAATAAATCACAGTGCCGTTAACCAAGGAAGTAGATACAATTCATTGAAAAGAATTTTATTTTATGTCTAATAAGCTTGGTCAACTGAATCATAACATGCTTTGACTGCTGGACTGATTTTTTCTTATCAAATGTGTTACCAGTGTTTTGTCCTCACTTAGGGGCCTTGCCTGTTATGATCAGTTCCCTGACACTGTTGGCTAAGCCAAGCACTTTGTGCACCTTGCACTTCTCACCATGTTTCCCACGTCTTTACTCACAGTAGTGGCTTCCCAGCTCAATGCATTTCAATTCATCAATATCCTCTCACCTTTGCACTATATGCAGCACATGTGCCAAGCATCAAGAAAATATAACCTCTCTACTTGATACCCTTTTATTTATCCATCTGGGGATCACAACAATGCTTTTATCCATGACTGCAGTGACAACTCTTACTCACCAGTTAATGCCCAACGCTTTTAGTCGCTGTTTCATATGATGGGGCGCCCTTTGCTTCAACTGTGGTTTAAAGATCCTAGTTTTTATACACGCAACTTGACATTTGGCCATGTAGAAACCCTTACTTGCCTGCTTGCACTCAGCTCACCCCATGATTCATACCCCTGTATTAGTCATTCATTTTCTTCATATACCATTCTTCCAGCCTAGAATCTGTTTGCAAAATTATCAGTAATAATTTGATATTCTGTTCCAAGTGGAGTTGCAATTTGGTATCATGCTCAATAATGGGGTTTCCCCCTAGCTTTATGCTTATTTGAGACAAACCAACATTTATTTTGGTAGTAAGCCTCCTAATTTGCCACCTATTTTCATGGCAATCCTAACTGAAGGAGGAAGCCTTCCAAATTCTATTTCCCTACCGGTAGAGCAGAATTGGGCCCAGAACTTAGAGACAAATTGCCAATGGGCAAAACACAGAAAAGAACAAACCACCACAATAGGATTAATAACTTTATGGCCCGAGAAGCCTTAAACTGACACAGCAATAGCTGAACTGCCTTTCATCTTCACCTAAATGAATAGACTGAATCCTTTGACATTTCTCTTTGTAACTTAGGTTTCAGATGTGATCAACTCATCACACATCCTTTGCAGCACCACAAAGGCTGCCAAGGTGCAAGCTCTCAGTGCAAGGCAAAAAGCCCAAGCACAAGAAGACTTAGCCTGCTGAAAAGAGTTTAAGCTCCTGCTGCATCACTCGAAATTTGGGCAGGTTACAATCACAGGCACTGGCAGTTACCATGTTAGAGCTGAAAATGACACAGGACTGAGCCCTTGGCTTCTCTATACCTTACATTAATCTCATGCTTATTTTCCAACTCTTAAAAATGCAATAAGAAAGTGCTAATTTTCAAAATAAACACTGTTGTTTTAACAAAGGACTGTTAATTTGACTGAGTTTAAAAGAATTTTAAAAAAGATGGTCTGTGCTGTCTCAGATCCAGCATTATGGTAGTGACATTAAAAAAATTAAAAAGAAAGTATTACTAGTTTCAAAACATACTCCAACAAAAATAAAAATCCATCTGGACTTAACAACTGTGTTTCCTCTTTTGGGAATAAAATTCAGACATCATTATATTATTCTAAATAGCAAGGAGTTTAATTCATTTTAAGTGCATTAACTTCATTTGCCATCAATTCCAAAGTATCTCTCTGTGGGGTTTTACTTTTAAAAAACTGTTGAGATTTTTATCAACATAAAGTACTGCTTTGTAGTTAATGTCAAATTTAAATGCTGTTAATTTTCCTGAAATATATTTTGCGTTCAAACACTGCACATGAAATATTAGGACTTATCCAAGAATGGCTGAAAAGCACTGCAAGCACCAAATTAATAACATTATCACAACCCACAAAAATAGTATAATGTTTCATTCCTTTAACTGAGAATGTTATCTTCCTCATATAAAAAACCAATTTACAAGCAGAGTAAAAGCTCCCTTTTCCAGTCCAGTCCTTCATGCTACTATTAGTTTCAACATCAAATTCATTGTGAATAACCTGTATTATAGTCAGCTCCCCCTTGAACTCCACAAGTAATTTCACAAAACATGGATCTTAAAACAGTTAAAACACTGTTTTTACTTCTGGTATTAGCACTTCAAAAGTGAAGAAACTATAAACCTGAAGAAAGCTGAGAAGATAATGTGTCACCTTTCTTCTACCCAAACAGCTACTCACATCCAGCCAAATTCAGAGCTACAGGTTATTTCTGTCAGAAGTTGATGGAGATAAACATTTTTTGAAGCAAGCCAGATATTTATTTGCAAATACACCGAGTTATGCTTCCACAAACATAAGAAGAAAAGTTCCTCTGCTTCTAGTTTCAAATCCCTTCCAGTCATCGCTCAGTTCAAAACCCTCCTGACTTTCTAGGGGTCTTTTCTGCTGAGACAAAGTGGCAGCTCAGTCTGTGCCCAGTGCCTTTCCCCAAGCCCCGGGGTCTGCCCTACCTTTCTAAGGCAATCTTCAAAGGCTTTCTCTTTCAAAACTTATTAAGACACGATGTAAAACATACCCCTTACATGCGCCCTTGCTTTAGGTGCCAGGAATTGTTCACACCTGAAGGAGCACTCCCCAACCTTTTAGATACCTACTTCCATAAAGAACCTTAAATGTTTTTTCTCCTGCCTTAACTGAAGGGCAGCCTTTATGCCCAAATCATGAAATCTGACACACAGTAACTTGCCAATATGTACAGCTTAAGGCTGCACACACCACAGTGCCAGTCTTTTACATCTGTTTTCAAGTTAACTACAATATTCTTTTTCAGTGGCTCTAGCAGCTTAAAAAAGAAAAGGAAAAAAACCCAAACCAACAAGATACAGCAAAATCCAAATGTAATTCTGGATCTTGTCCAATCCATCAGAAGAAGCAAAGACAGCACAAGCACTCACTCAATTTAGAAGGCACTCAGTGCCAGGAATAACAATGGCTGAGACCTCACCAGCCAGACTGCAAAGCTGCTTTGGGTCACTTTGTGTCAACTTTAGGTTAAAGTTGCATTGGGACCTATGCTCTGGGTCACTTTCCCCTCACTCCCACCATCCAGTTAGAACATCACAAATTGGACCAATACATTAATCTACTCCATCATCCCCCACAAAACAGTGCTGTGCAGGGCTACCTGAATGCAGTCCATCACAGCCCCTTTGGAGTGTGGACAAATGTTGTATGAGACCCTGTTCCACTGCTATGAGACCAACAGAAGGATTCCATTTCATTCAGGAACCAGGAGCTCAAAGAGAGACTCTGCAGAGACCCTCAATGCTGCTCGGGGAACAAATTTAAACTCAGTTTCAACAATGCTCTATACAGGATCCAGAGATGAATGTACCTTTGAAGGAACACAACTGGATTTGCACAGTTCTGCTCTGTAGCAAAAAAAACCCCACAAAAACCCACCTGCAAATCTGAGGTGACTACATTTATTGCTGCACTTACACCACAGTCCAGCTAAGCCATAAGGTAATGTGGACTGATTGTATTTCAAGTCAAGGGATGTACATCAAGTGTTACTGACCCCTTACCTTTCTCAGGGCCTGGATAACTGTGCACCACACTCCCCTGGCCCCAAGACAGGCAAATTAAATTATCCACCTTGCTGCATATATTGTGCACCTTAGCTCTGGGCATTTCTGGACACCAGACAAGTATTTAACTGCTACTCATAACAGATTGCTGTATCTTTTCCAGTACTCCAGTTTCTGAACAGAAAAATAAACGAAGATTTGGATCTTCATGAAGGAGTGATGATCCCGACCAAAAAACTGCAGATTTGTAGGAGACAAACAAAGCCATGCTGAAAAACATCTGAAGTTTCAAACTCCACGCACACCACTAGATAAACATTTAACATGTGCACTGCACTGAAGAGATGTATGGAAACAGCTCTTAAAAGCCCAATTGTGTCAAGTTCTTAAAATCATGTAGGAGCAAGTACATGGACTCATTTCCAATATAAAATACAATTACTTTGATTTCATCATTGAAGAAAATGCAATATACAAACCAAAAAACAATCAGTGGCAACACATAATGAGAACAGTAAATATAATCCACATTCAAACAAGAGCTGTATATAAACTGTATGTTTACCTAAGTGCTGTTTCAAAATTTCAGTTAAGATTTTTATAGTAAGTCCCTCTGAGAAGCCAGTAACTTTTTATTGCTTTTTACAGCTTCTCCCTGCAAGGATTTGTAGATATTTGTCTTAACCTATTGGAAACCAAGGAAGCTGAACCAATAACTTGTCTTACCTGGTTTTTTTGGGGGAGGGATTGTTTGTGGGTTTTTTTTAAGGAAATAAAATGCAAAACCAGACTTCGGCAATAATGTAACTTCCCCAAGAAAAACAGCAGGATTGCGTGCTGCTTTGGAAGTGGTCCTGAGAAACCACAAACCATCAGTCCCACTGGAGTTATAAGAGTTTAATAATAAAGGCTTAACACAGCCTCAATACCACATACCATTACAGCAATACACTCCACAGGCCAAGCCAAACAGGGAATACATCACAACATAAGGCTGTGATTTGGCACATCCTCATTCAGACACTCAAGCTCTGAGGTCTGCACTGCTTTCTCGTATGCATAATCACTATCTCTCATTCCATACCTCTGCTCTCCAGATACTCAAATGGATTCCTACAGAACTGCAACCTGTATTTAATAACATTTAATGTAATTTATACCTCCAGAGCTTGAGCAGAGACGAGATATCCTGCAGAGCTCCATCAGCTGGACTGAGGATGGCAACTGCAGTAATACCAACTAATAAAATTTTGATTCAGAGTCAGAATGAAAAGAAAAAAATGAGGTGCTTCATTTTTATTACAGAATTAGAAGAACATCCATAAGGGTCTGTCATTCATCTGTCTCCCTTTTTCTGCTGAGTACTGAAAAGTATAGGATCAAACATTCCAATAGCCATCAAAATTTATTTCTATTTGAGATCAATATTCTGGAACATGACATACCAGAGAAGGAACATTTAATGCATGAAACTCTTCATAATTTGCTGACAAAGACATCAGTAACAACAAAAACTGTTCTTATGTTTCACCTAGTCAGGAAACGAAGGTCACAAAAGCAGTGCACTCTCAAAAAACATGCTACTGTCAGGATTCATTTGGCAAGATGATCTCCCGCCCCAAAGAAAAAATATTCTGAGTAAGACCCACTCTTATCATGACTATGCAATATACTGGATAATTCTTATATCCAAAGAATTGAAGGGAACTGAATCATTTCATTTCTGTCTTACAGAGATCTTGCTTACATATCTTGCTTAGATATCTTTCAAATAAATACCACCTTTATTCCCTTACTCCTGTTTAGTCTCTGTTTCCAGGTAGCCTCTTCACGCATCAAAATCATGAATATCCTTCCTCAGGTTCAGTAAAACACAACCGCCTGCACTTTAAAATTACTCGACAGGGCAACCTTCACTTCCTAACATACGGTTTTACACGCTGAAGGTGGATTTAGGAAAGGGTTAAGTAATTTACTCAGATTAATGACAAATGCCATCCTACTAACTTATTAAGTACCCTATTTTTGCATTAATGTTGGGCTCCCCGTTCCCCCAGCTTGGTCTATTTTGCTTTACTAAGTTCTTTCTTCTATAGTGCCAAGGACTTTCCTATTTGACACCTTTTCCTGAGCACAATGAGATCGCTCTGTGTTAAGGGCACCAGTCACTACAATAACATATTTTGTACCACAGTTCAAGGATGTTCCAAGTTACTCATATTCATCATTTAAAACTCAAGGCACTAATTAAGACATTGCCTAAGCTCCACTTCACACAGCATCAGTGAAGGTCAAAGGAAACACATATAATACAACTCTTACTGGTAATCTCAGCTCCTACATACTCTGTCAAAAACAATCAGTAGTGCTCCCATGTTGAGACACCACAAGGAGTTATGATCTCAAGTGGATTGTTTGAGCAGCATAATTCTAATATTTTCAATACCTAAGATGAGAAATTACATTTAAAGATGACACATACAGAGCACAGACACAACTTCCTAATCACAGATGTGAGAGCTAATAGCAGCAAAAAAAGGGACTGAAAGTTTTGGCAAGCAAAACACATGCAGAGGTTCAGTCCAGTGCTGTGTGCAGCTGATAGGAGACCCAGGTTCAAAGTTCAAAACTTAGTCCCTTTGTGGGAAGGGGAAAGTCCCTCGGCAACAGGACACATCTTCAGCAACAGGAAACATCTGATTGTAAAGGACATTTCCAATAAACTCTGGATTTAATAAATTGTCTTAAAACAAGGCTGCACTAAATTTGAATGCCTGTCCTGTGTGCCACCTGGCTATACTTACTTTGATACGGAGATGTGGGAATAGGAGGATGCTTGTTTCACATAACATACCTGTGAGGGAAGATTCACCCTCATTTGAGAACACACATCATTGGGAGATACCATAAGAATGGAAATATTTCATTCTTAACTAAACAGTAATTCACTTACGCACTGTACAAATTCAAAAGTTTCTCCACTGTTGTTCTAGGTAGTATCTCTTTAAATACCATCCCCATTTATTAAAGCACACAGTACTAAAGAAGGCCCATAGGTTCTCTCTTCATTTCGGTGGCTGACCCAAAACACCCATTTTATTGACAACTGACTTCACAGCCAAGCTGAACCCAAATTCCTTGGCCATCTGCTCTGCCCAGACACCAGGTCCCTTTTGTGCTTCAGCCTGGAGCCAGCCAGCTTCCACACCGGGAAACTTGACCCGGAGCGCTGAGGCTCAGCACAAGCTCTGCTGCAGGGAGGGCAGGCACAGCTGGCTCAGAGTGAGTCTGCAAACTAAACCACAGCCAACTGGGGTAATTTTGCTATAACCCATGCAGCCCTGAACAAGTCCTTTGATTAAATTGTTTCTCATCTATAAAAATAAACAATCTGATTTTTTCCAAAGACCCTTGGATAAAAGGCTTGAGAACTAAGAATGGATATAGCAAAGTATTATCACTTGTCTGTAGAATTTAATGTGGCATCAAGGTCTACTGGTTACATTGTAAACAGAAAAGTAATTCTCTATCACCTCTCAATTTCCTGTCATTTAATTGAAAATACAGCTCTCTTAGTGTTACTGAACTTGAGAGATGTAGTAATATTTCTTTAGGCAATTTTTATGAATTTCATGGAACCCAACCAACCTTTTTACACTTGCTGTTTTGTGCATTGCTCCTTTTTCATCAGGACGTTTGTTATGAAGCGGTAAATGAACTGAACAAGAAACAACACTCATGTTCCGAACAGATGTATTTTTAAAATGGTCCGAGCATGCCAATTTTCTTTATTCTGCGATGAATGAATGGAATGAAAAGATGTGATGTCCTGCGCCAGCTGGCAAATGCTTCAGAAGGATATTACATTGCTATTGTCTTCAGCAGCGCCCAAATAACTGTTTGGTGGCAGGAAGGGCTGGTATGTTTTGCTCATAAGATCAGTATTTATTTGGGTCTACTACATAACTTTGCAGAGGCATGACCAACATGGTGCTCCACTCTGAGCATCAGGGATGTGCAGCTCCTCCACGCCCACCACAGCTCCCTATTCCAGGGGAAGGTCAACAACACTGGCTTCTTACCTTGCTCCTTCCAGAAGAGAGATGGACAGTTCCCAAAGACAAAGGAGAAAGGGAGATCAAGGTGCTGCAGGTATTCAATGAAAATACACTTGGCTTTGAGGAACACAACTGTAGAAAAGGTACAGAACTACTATAAAGTCACAAAAACACCCAGGCCAAACTCTACCAATAAAGCTGGTATCTAAGAGGTTCTTTTCTTGACAATGAGAAATCCTTTAACTGATCCCAAACAGATCCTCAGTATTTCAAGGAGCTCATTATCCCCTCAGCCAAGCCTCATATTTTGGTTTCAGTTATTACTGTAGCACAAAGTCAGTCATACTCCCAAATTCCATAGAGGAACATGCAATGAATTACAAAACAGTACAATTTCTCTCTTTGAAGATAACAATCTATGTGGCAAGACAGAAAACGGGTACTGGCAGTTGGGGAATTATACAGCACAGAGAAAATTAATTCTGTATTTTCATATTGCAAAAAACATATATATTGTTAGCTTAGATACTATAAAACACAAAGCATTTATAATTAGAAATAAATTGCTTTACTCTTGTAGCACTTTTTCTAAATATGGACATGGGCTTTTACCTTAACAAGACACAGTTTAAGAGCTGTGTCTCAAACTTACATATACTCACACAACTGTCACAGAACTCTGGAAGGCGGATGCACATTATTTTCTGTTTTACATAAATGAAGACATCTACATGCAATTAATGACAATCAGGACAGCAACTATTTTAATAGCCTGGTCTTGGTTTTATGCCCACTGGAGTCACTCAACTATTTCTTCCTCCCTTTCCCTCACATGGAAAAACCTTTTCCTTTTCCAAGCTAGCTCTCAGGAACCTCTCCTTTCTCAAAAGCAGAAGTACAAATAATTCCATCAGGAAATAGGCATTCTTGAGCTTGTTTGAAAATGATCTACAACTTATGATATTTAGCCAGTGGTCAAAAGCTTCCCAAAACCTGAAAGCACACAACATCTGGCCCAACTACCACAATAACTGCCAACAAAGTCATATGTAGAACTTTACAGTGAGATTTGTCATCTCTCCTGGCTCTGCCTGGAGCACAGACAAATCACAGGAAGGAGTAAGGTAAGAGGTATGAGCATAAAACATCTCCTGAATACAAGTGTTTTAGAGGCATCTTGTCTAGAAAATGACCACGCTTGAATTTCTTTTGCATTACAAGGACCTAGATCATTTATTAACATGAGAGGTGATGCTGAACAGAAAGTCTGCCAGATCCATTTTTTACTCGCGTGTTTTGTAGTTTGGGGCCAGGGGGAAGTTTGTGGGAATTTGTTTAACTTTTAACAGCATCGCCCCAACTGATTCCAAAATTTGAAGAGATTTCTGGCCCATCAAATCCTAAAACTCAGTAAGTTTCCGAAACATGCTAAAACTTCCAAACTAAAATTTTGATTTGAGAGGTCCTACATAGTATGTGATTTTTTAGGCAGTGGACGTACACAGAGAGATATGGAGCATAAGTTGTTCCCAAAGTGACTGGCTTGAGGAGCAGCTTGTCTTTACCTTACTGACACACTACCTGGTCTACAAAGGGCATTATATCTACACAAAAGCCTTCATGTCCTAAACACTGACACAAGCAAATCTGAAATAAAGGTGCTCCCAGAGTATCTATGGGACTATGAAAGTGCCTATACTCAGAGGAAAAAAACAAATTTAAAAAAGTCCCCAAAACAAAAACCACAGTAACTGAACAGTAAATATACTCTCATTTCCTATTATTTTCTTCTACAGAAGTGTTTGATTTGAATTTAAAAGAAAAAAGAAGTTCATCAAAACATAAGGAAAATAACCCAGGGATGGACTAAATACTGTTAATAGTGCCTCATTTCCATGTGCAGAAATTGCAGGACAATGAAAAACTTATTGAAATAGCAGCTGCAGGAGTGGAAGTTGATCACCACACACACCACCCAGTCCCTGGACAAATACAGCTGGAGACAATCTAAAGGAAAAGTGTTCCTATCACACCACATAGAAAAATACAATGAATCCCTTTAAATTAGCACTTGGCAGAGAAACAAGCCAGTGAGGAAAAAAAAAACAAAACACAACCAACCAAAAAAAGCATTAAAATAATTCCAAGGCACCCAGAAGGTTAAATAAAAAGAAACATTGGTTCCAGTCTAGGATCAATGGAATTAAACTTCCCTGAAGTGTTTCACAAAGCAAGCAAGCAAGCCTTTTATAAAAGAAATAACTCATAGCGTAGTTTCCAAGTCAGCAGCACTAAAAGCACAATCAAGCTGCCACTCTTCTAAGTGGGAAAAGGACAAAAAAAAGATGCCAGTCTCACCTCCAGCTACAAGAACTTTTACTGTCCGTGGATAAATTGTATCAAAAAGATCCTTGTCAGTCAGACTGAAGCTGACAGTGACACAAAACTCGTGTGCTAAACTGGAATAGGCAGTAAATTACCAGAGAATGGCAGAGAACTACATGGCATCCAAGCATATTGGGTGACCCCATTCGAGAAAGCCACAAAGTCTCTTGCATTTTTGCAACAAGCAATCAAAATGTGTCTGGAAAACAAAGCTAAACAAGAAAACCCCCAAAACCAGAAAGGAAAACCAATCCACATCAATGGACTACTTTAATGAAAATATTGAGACAAGGGATAAGCTTACTTCAGAACAGTAATCCAGCATCCAGCAGTAGCAGCATCACTGAAGCATCAATTTTTTTTTTGTTGAAGATCCTGTGAAACTGCCAACTCTACTTCACCAAAAGCTGAAACTTCAGAAACTGAGAGATGCCAAGAACAACTCCCTTTCTAAGTCAATTTCCACAAAGAAAATCCACTGTAATCTCAGAAAGACAAAACTTCCACAGTGCTCCACAACAGACTCCATTCCTTATTAGCATTTCCAGCCACCTGCTGAAGTATGCTTCCAGCCAGGATTTCACAGGCTCACTGGGATTCACAAATTTTAGAGTTTCACCAGTTCTGGATTACTCCACTAGCAGAACTCCTTATAAAAGGCAACAGTCATTTTATTAACTTTATTCTAAAACAGCTGCCTCATCCAACACAACTTCATTTGACTGGCAAAAAAACCAACAGCTTGATGTTGGCAGGTCTGGGATCAATTCAGAAATGGAAAAAGGCCTTTTCTTGGTTTGTGACAAGTCATCAATGTTGGCAACTTTCTGGCCCTAAGTTTGACTATGAAATTGCCGGCACAATTGAGCAGATGATATGGAAAGAGAGGAGGGGATTAAGTGAAGAGAGACAGCAATGAGTAGGGCATTCTACAAATCAAGAATATTGCAGAAGCCTGAGACAGCATCTCACAAAACACAAAGGCCTGCTGGTCACTCAGAAAAGGCAGACTGTGTTACTAAATGGCTTAAGCTGTTGGGTTTTAAAGGCAGGGTTTGGTTGTAGGAGAAGAGGTTGTTTGGTTTTACAAGGTTTTAAAACTGTAATAAAAGAGCATCTTCCTCAGGCTGGATAACCTTGACATTCCTTTTAAACCATACTAAAACAAACATGCCCACCAATTCTCCCAAACCAAATCAAGAAATGGCAACACTAACCATAGTAGATGCTATTCAAGGCAATACACAAACCTCAGCATCTCAAGGCTAAGGACTCCATATGGAGAAATGCAATCCAAAAGCAGGATTTAGGGCCAACTTCAAAATTGCACATATGGAAGAGAACTGCAATCACCTTAAGATCCTCACTGCATCCAAGCAGCTCGTTATCACCAGCCCCAGGCCCACAACACTTCAGAGAAGGAAATAAAGTTATCGGTTGCAGCAGAGCACTTTCCCACAGCTGGTTTTAATTAAGCTAATTTGGCAATAGTGACTGACAGCAAGCAGAGCCTTCCCAAATCACTTTGCAAGCATTTTTGCCAGCATTTCACCATCTGTGATAACCAGGAATACTTGATACTAACTAGGATCTGTCTGAGGTACAGCATTTTAGAGCAGTGTATCCACTCCTTTAAAATCATCTGGTACAGCCACTGCTTACAGGTAACTGGAGCCACTGCTTGCAGATAATGGGGTGCTGGGAGAAGATGCACAACTTGAGGAAAGGTATTGGATAAATTCCACTGAGAAAACCACTCCTGAAAAAGCAGATAGATCACTTGCCAGAATCCCATCATACTTTGGCCATACCCACGGTACATGAAACTCATAAATGACCACATGGGTATTGAGGAGATTTTGGAGCTGTAACAAAAAGAACAGCCTATATACATTCTAGGCTAGTTGTGCAGTTTTTATTTTGTGGATACGTGCAGGATAGAGCAGGTTTACCAGGAAGAAATGCTTTTGGTTACACCATAACCTCAGAACAATCCAGGGTATGGCCAGACTGTGCAAATTTAAGCCCCATTAAGGCTGTGGGAAAGGATCTAGCAAGGGAGTAATTTTAATGACATCTAACTAGATGGAAATTTTTTTTCTAAGGTAAATCTGTGACCAGCAATTGGAGTGGCAGACACTAATGGCATCAGTACCAGCACTGGTACATGAGACCAACATACATAAGGAACAGACGGATCAGTAAATGTAAGTTAAGGACATGCCAGAAGAAAGTATAGCCTTCTGCAGGAACACTTAGCATGTACTCAGACCTGGTCTGTCTGGTTCACTCAAGATACGAATATCCGATACAAACACTAGCTCAGATTAAAACACCAACCTGGCCAACTCCAGTAAATGCAGATTGCTGACACTAAAGCCAGGGAAGTTGCCAGGAACCAAGCCTTAAGTCTCAACCAAGGCAAAGGAAACAATGAAAGTTTCAGGATCATAAGTCTGGGCTTCACGAGAGCAGAATTCAGGGACCAGCTTCAGAAAAACCCACAGAATATGGGCCTTGGGAGAAGACTGGTGCAGGAGAGTTTGCTCATTTTGAAGAATGACCTCCACCATGCTCAGGAATCATAGAGCCAATGTGCAGAAAATCAAGCAATGGTACCAGGAGACCCACATGGATCAACAAGGAGCTTTTGACAATACTTAAATACAAAAAGAATGCACACAAGAAGTGGGAGTGGGGTCAGGTGAGCAAGGACAAATGTAGAGACACTGCCCTAGTGTGCAAAGACAGACTTGGGAAGGTCAAATCCTGCCTGCAGCTGAAAACAGTCAGGGACAAGAAGCACTTCTACAAGTAATTGAGCAGTAAAAAGAAGACTAGGGAAAATGTGGGCCTCATGCTGAGAAAAAAATACGGAAAAGGCCTGAAGAAATGGGCAGGCAGATCTCGTGAAGTTCAGCAAAGAAAAATGCAAAATCCTACTCCTGGAGAGGAATAACTATGCCCTACAGGCTGGGTGCCAACCTACTGGAAAACAACTTTGCAGGGAAGGACCTGGGAATCTGGGTGGAGTAGCTGAACCGAGCCAGCAACATGCCCTGGTCACAAAGGCAGCCAACAGCCCCCAGGGTGGGGGGACCCTTCCCCTGGCTCAGCACCGGGGGGGGGGCACTGCTGGGCACCGCTGCTGCAGGGCCGGGGGCACCACGGCAGGGCCCGGGGGCACCGCTGCCGCAGGGCCAGGGGGCACAGCTGAGCTCCCCTCTACAGAGAGACACATTGGAACAAGTCCAGCGAGCTAAGATGATTAAAGGATTGAAGCATCTGCCACGAGGGGAGGCTGAGAGAGATGGGATTGTTCAGCCTTGAGCAGAGGAGGCTCAGGAGGATCTTAGTAATGTAACCTGATGGGAAGGATTAAAGAAGGCAGAGATGGGCTTAGAGGTGAGGTGCCCAGTGGAAGGACAATAGGCAATGGGAACAAACTGAAAAGCAGGAAATTCTGTTTAAACCTAAGAAAAAACACATCTGTACTATGAGGGTGCCTCCTAGTTATAACTATTTTGTGACTCTGTGAAACACTCTTGTTCTAAATAAGTATTGCTCTTAGGATTTTAGTGCAAGTACTGCCCCTCAGTTGAGACTGCTTCAGAACAAATTAAATGCAGAGGAATCAACTGCAAAAAAAGAGAAACCTTCCAGTCTGCCAGCAATACTATGCCAGGCAAAAAGTCTTAACAATGCATTAAAAAAGTGAGAACTGAATTTATCCCAAATAAAGCACAGGGTAAATCCAATAACTACAAGGTTAGAGTTCACTTACAAAGAATTTCCTTCTCCATATAATGAAATATATTGTTCATGGCTACTATTTGAGGCCAGGAGTGAAAATCCAACAATCCTGAAGAGGTCATGATTATTACCCATAATAAACTGTTTTTTACTACTGGCTTTCACAAGAGGAGTAGCCAGTTAAATACAATGTGCAAACTGGAGTGTTCTGGCCAGGAACTGAGTTAGCTTGAAGGATCTGGGCAGTTTCTCTACAGTTGTTTAACATACTCAACATAACTGAAGTGTCCTGCACTGACAAATTGCCCTGTCAAATTTCACCCATCAGATTTCAAGCAGGTGAGCATTTACACAGTGATGCCACTGAAGGCATAGCTTCCCACCACAGCCCCAAGAACCCCATTCCCCTATGTCCCACCCTTTGAGCCATCACAAGGACTCCCCTGGCTGAAAGGTCAAACTGGCAAAATGCCTTTCCAGTTTGGTCTTCTGCTGTTTTGGACTAGGCTGGCATTGTTTGCCACACCAGCACAGAAACAGCTGGCTGAAGGTGAGCTCTAGAAATAAGGGTTAGGGCTGAAGCACAAAGAATGCAAAAGCACAAAGAATAGCACAGTTATAGCCAGTGCTAGCAGCATTTCCTGCAGCCAAAGCCCAAAAGCACATTAATACCTTTCTATCCACTCCTCCTCCACTGTAGCTCTACCCCTACCAGACATCTCATCTTCTGCTCCTAATAGATTCCATCACTAAAAGCTACCCTATCATCCCAGAAACATGCAAAAGAATGAAGACAGAAAAATTATTCATAGGCCCCAATAACTGTTTCCCCAATCTTTTTCAAGCCTGTCTACATAAGGTCTTCTCTCAATGAAATCACACTGTAATACCTGTAAAATCATCCACGAGGACAAACCATGATGAGAGGTACACTCAGCACATGAAGTGCTTCAGTGAATTTCCTACTATATCTACTATATCTTGTACCTACAAGGGGTGTCATCTGACACTATGGCTTAGATCACTTTGCAAAGCAGAAAACTTCACTCACAAAGTAGTTCTTTTTGCCAGCTTAACATCAAATAAGCCTGTATCAGAATTCCACGCAATCACAGAATGTTTTGGGTTGAAAGGGATCTTAAAAACCATCTAGATCCAACCCGCTGCCATGCGCAGGGACACCTTCCACGAGACCAGGTTGCTCAAACCCCTGTCCAACTTGGCCTTGAAAACTTCCAGGAATGAGGCAGCCGCAGCTTCTCTGGGCAACCTGTGCCAGTGCCTCACTACCCTCACAGTAAATAATTTCTTCCTACTGTTCAGTCCAAACCTACACTCTTTCAGTTTGAAACCATTTCCATAAGCATAAGTACATTACAGTAGAGTCAGAATATAGCAGTGACCAAACTGAAGGTGTCTCACTTCCATCAGGATTACCAATTCCAACCCCAAATTAACACCAACCTCAAGGCGACACAAGATACTTTGGCAGCAAAGCAAAATTTAGGAAATTTTCACACACTGTGTGGCCCAGCACATCACTGCAACTGCCCCCAGCACAGCACAGTGCCATGACAACTCTCACAGGGTGAGGGGAGGTGGTAAATTGGATCATTGAAAAAGTATGGGACAAAAGTGACCAAAAATAGTCCTTAAAAATGCTACAACGTAGTCACTTAGAGCAGATTTACCACAAGAAACAACATACTATGTAACTGTACTCTCAGAAACTTAGATTTGGAAAGCTCAGGTCCTTTCCACAGAACTGAAATGATCCCTGGCAAAACAGTAACATTCCTTAAAAGCAAGTCTTAAATAACAGCCCACCTGTTGACATTCAAATAAAACACAACTCTGGTGAACAGCAGCCAGAGACTGTGCAAGAATGTGGTAAATAAAACACAGGAGGAGAGAGTAGGGCTGCCCAACAAGAGAGGGAATAATTGCAACTTTATCCTCAAACCTTTACTGTTTTTTTTTTAATACTTTATCTCCAGTAGAAAAACTCTCTGGAAAGTTCCAGCATAATCAACTCCTCAATCTAGAACAAAGAAAGAACAGTCCTTCCATAACACTGAAGGACAAACAAGCTGTATCAGAATATACATCTTTGAAGCGCTTTTTGTGATGGCAAAACTAATGAGAAAACATTCATACTTAATTGGGGATTGTCCACAAAACTACTTAGTAAGTCCATAAATGGATGCTATGAAGACGAGGCGGTGATCCAACAACGACTAATAACATGTCAACAGTTCCAATGAACAACATATTAGGAGCAAAAAAAATTCCAAGCTCGGTGTGAAAAACCTCATTTTTTATCTTGCACCAACAGTACCCTCTGCTGTTCCAAAGCTGCACTGCATAAGGTGACATCCAGCCCTGACAAATCAGGAACACTCAATTCATCAAAAGCACTTACCTAGCTTTATTCATTAATTATCTCACTTCCAGTAAACATGTTCCAGAGGTACGGGTTTCTTCCTACTACAGAACCAGGTTTTGGGTTGGTTATGATGTTAATCTATCTATTGTCCCAAGACCACCTTCTGTGATTAGAAAAAGACAGTTTTAGCCTTAAAAATCATTTTAAAATTAACAAAAAGAAAATAAATAGAAGACTATCCTCTAAGGAAGACAAGACCCAGTCAACACCACAATATTTTCTGGATAATTTCTGTAAAGCCAAAAGGGGGGGTTTAGATTTTAAAATCAGTGTATTATTCAACAGCCACACATCAGAGAAATCCAAATAGTCTACAACAAGGTTTTTCAAAAAGCAACTTGAAGGCTACATCCCATCTGGCAAATGGCCCCAGGGGTAACAACATAGGAAGACTCCTGTATTTCTGATATCCTATGACAACCCAGCATCCCCATGCTGGAAGAAGGACCATCACACTGCAGATCAGCAAGAGCAGAAGCAGGGAGGTGAGGCAGAGAGTCCTGTAGGCTTCTCCTGTGGTGACGATTCCAGACCCATCCACGCAGGGTCACCGTGAAACTTCAGCAAAAGCCTTGAACCTGAGGAGACACCACCCTCACAGTGTCCAACTGATGATCTTCACTGGCAGAGAAATTCAGAAACTGGGTGTACTAATGTTCTTCTCCCTTCATCTGGAAGGCAAGGTGAGGGAGGATAAGCACAGATTGTATGAGCATTACAGGGGAAAAAATGCCCCCAAGTGTGATTTGAAGCACAGGCATCTCACCACAGGCAGCCTGTATGAACAAGCACAAGGAGGAAAAGACAGACAAGAGCGAGGAATGCTTTAACTAGATTACATGGTTAAGATGACCGTGCTAGAATTGAACTGTGAGTGAATACACTGAAGTATAATCCAGAACTACAGAAAAAAAAATTAAAATAGAAAATAGAACTCCTTCAGTACAGAGAAAAAACCAAACATGTATAGATTGCAATGGAAAAGAAACCTTTACTGCCTGACCTCAGAAGCTTTCAGGGCAGGGTAACGCATGACAGAAAAAGTCTACAGAGCTTGAAACCAAAAGAAACCCAACAAAACGTTGTTCTTAACTATATCGTCAACAAGCTACTTCCACCCAGTTCAGTGTCTTTTTCTGAAGCAATGGGAGACAGTGATGGGAGACAGCCTTTGACCAAAGGACACAACTTTGAAGCTTCAGAGATGGTTTCGTGTCTTTCCATCAGAGCAGACTTAGAACCACATTTTCATACACTTCACAGCAACAGCAACACGATTTCCAAGTGTGTGGCAAGTATACAAATATTTGATCTTGGCAAGGGAACAAAGGACTTCCGAGGGGACTCAGTGGTGTTGTAATGAGTTATAGTGAACAGCAGGCTGATCTGAATTGGCACCACAATACTGAAACCCCAATGTCTTTGCACTGAAAACCATGACCTAGAGCACAACTGCAAACCACATTTTTCTATTCCACTTATAGAGATAGAGCCTCCAAAGAAATACATGATGGAGTACCACACTCCAAGAAGCATACACTCAAGTTATAGAATATTCAGAAGTAACAATGATCATATTTAAAAAAAAAAAAATACTCCAACAGAAAGATTATAAAGCCCAAATCTGAAGAAAATAAGACTGCAAGAAGCTTATCAACTAATCTAAAATTCATAAACACATGTTGAGGGGAGAAAAAAAATTAAAACAAGAGAGGGTGAAAGCCAGAAGAGCTTGCAATTGACTGCATTGTGGTCAAAGTGATTTAGAGTAGACATCAGGAAAAATCTGTCTAGAGGGAAGAACAATCAAGCACTGGGACAAATTGTCCCAGTTTCCATGATTAGATTTTATAGAGTACTTATGACATATGTTGGCATAAAAAGATGTTAAAAATATTGTTTCTAAAGGCCCAGAGAAAGACCTCCTGTAGCTCTTTCCAGTGCTATTTGCTACAATTTCCTATGAAGGAAAACATTTTGAATAGTCATTATTAAAATATACAACTTCTAAACCAAGTAGTAATATTTAAGATCAGATAATCAAGAAAACACACAGTACTAGAAATCAAGTATATTAATATACACTTAAAAAAGCACAGGACGATCAGTTTATAAATTAAATATTTATTCAAGTGTCTTGGAAAGTACCTAGATGTTACATAGAAGGAAAGGATACTGCCTTGTACTTCCAGCTCACTCCCTGTTGTTATTTAATGCCAGTGAGATAGCTGGACTAAATGACAGAGTGCCAGGAGTACAAAAATGCAAGATAACGGCACTGAGGTATGAAATATAAATATTAAAAGAAGTTACAAATAAATACTAATTATTTTTTCAAAACTTAAATATTTTGGAACTTAACACCATCCCTTTCTTACCTACAGACTGACTGTTCAGGACTGCTATTCTCACATCTTGCTGCTGTCAGCGCTTTAAAAAAAAAAGAAAATTAATTTTCAACTATTTTTAGCATTAGGACAGCAATAATGAGGCTTCTGCTTTATGGCCAAAGAAACACTATTCTTCAATACAACCCAAGTCCTAAGAAGCTTACAATCACAACAATGTAACTTCTTTCTCAGTACAGTTGCCCAGCATCCATCTAGAAATTTGAGACTGGTTCAAGCCCATCCTTTAAGAGAAGCCAAAAAACATTTGCCTTGATGGAGAAACAACATGGAAGAAAAGAGAAATTAAAAATTATTAACATGGATTTGCTCCTATCTTCAAGATGAAACTTGCAATATGCAAGCACCTCCACATGTTTATAATCCTGTCAGAGCCAAGCATTCAACATGCAATTTCAGGGGATTTATATCCCATGTGATTCCATGTAACTGCATTCCCCAAACATTTTATTGGACCAGACGGACATTCCAGAGATGAGGCTTCACACTGTACAGGATGCAGGAAGAGAACCACCCAGCAATCAATGCAAAATGAAGCCTTCTGGAAACATTCATCCCACTGAGTCCCACTGGGCACGGACAAAGGAAATACCACAAATAATGGTTTTTAATTAAGATGTGTTATAAAGTGTACACAGGCACACACTAGGAAGAACTAATAAAAAGTATTATAAGATAAAAGAGCTTAGAAGAGGAGTACGCTTACTTCTCAATTCCTACTAAGAGAAAATAAATTATGGTATTTGTTATGGATTAGTAGCACTGGAACTCTCACCTTTCAAGGACAATAAGTGGAGCTGCTATGAGGAAGAGACAACCACTGCTGTTGGTACAGTCACTGCAGGCAGACAGACAGACAACTGTGTGCAATGGCTAAAAGGACTCAAAAGGGAGATGAATCAACAACATACTATGGATACACTATGGTTGCCACCAGCACATATCTTATTGCACAACTAATGAAATACCTCCAGTGTTCCCATACCGCAGAGTTTTGAATCAATGAAGCAATTATGGGAGAGATTTAAACAGCTTAGTGTGGATGCCTGACTGAAAAAATAAACTACCTCAAAAACAGTTTGGAAAACAACATCTGTGCTACACCAGGAACTGCAGGACTTGAAGAAAATCGAATTGAAGAAAGATGTGCAGAAAATTGAAACATGATCAAATAAGCAATACAAATGCTCAAAAGGATTAGAAAAACCAAACACAAGTACACAAGGGAGATTTTAAGGACACTACTCCTTTTGGATGCAACACATTGCCGTGCCCAACTCCCTCTGAAATGGATTGCGAACCAAATTTATAGTCACTTCAGTAATGATCAAACCCATGTTCAACACCCCAAATATTTCCACATTTTTAGTCACCATCCAGACATGCCTATCATTAATAGCTGGCAGCAGCACAAGTCATTAAAATGCAGCAGTGTTCACACCCAATCCAGCTATTTTCAGCAGCACTGCCTTCTCCAGAGGGAACCAATTACAACACGAATGGCCCCCCTTGCAACCATCATCTTCACATGAGTCCTCAGCTTCTGATTACACAGCAGTCAGTAACAGCCATCCTCTTTC
This sequence comes from Falcunculus frontatus, assembly GCA_013398115.1. Lineage (NCBI taxonomy): Eukaryota > Metazoa > Chordata > Aves > Passeriformes > Falcunculus > Falcunculus frontatus. The sequence goes on from VZRV01009277.1 coordinate 505,022, forward strand.
AAACAGTTCTTTGTTATTCTGAGCTTACTAAACAGCTGTGTGTCAAGCACTCAGAGCCTAAATTAGCAGTATTGCACAAACAGCCACTGCCTTTCCTCACTGACCTGCTCATCTGCTGAGTTCTGAAATTTCAAGAGACTGCCCTGATTACTTTGGTAATTACTTCTCACACTGTCTTCTGGTCTTCCCTTTATACCTACAATTATAAACCAAAAAAAAAAAAAAAAAAGAGTGGGGACATATGGAACACATACTCAATTCCCACTCCCTCCTGTGAGTCCTTCAGGTGAAGGAAGTGAGAATGGCCACAAGTTACAGATTAGGATGTTCTGACTGGACATTAGGAGAGATGTCTCTACCAGAGCACAAGGGAACAGGTTGCCTGGGTGAGAGGGTGCCTTAACTCTGTTTTTCTACTCATCACTCTGTTCTATTCTCCCTTAAAAGTGACTGCTTTTGGATCGATCCTCTTGAGAAGCAAAAGGCCTTTGTGGCAGCAACATCAATACCTACATTGTTATTGTATATTCAAAACATTCAATATTGTACGTTCCATGTTAAGTGTCCCTTCACTGACCTGGCATTTCTTCAACAAACTCCAATACGAGCACCTCCAGTGCAACAAATGCACAATAAAGAGGTGTTTGAAACAGAAGGTGGCGTATCCAAAAGTATACAGAACAATTTAACTGATATAAAACAGCAAAAAAGTTTAGGACAAGGGGTACAGGGATACCCAGATATAAAAAAAAACCCAAACCACTCCTAATGACAATGAACCCTCTGTTCTACTACATCATGCCTGGTCTTTAGGGAGGCCTACAGACAAACAAGGGATTGTGCAGGGATTGTGCAGATGATCAAACACCAGGGCATTAACACAAGGCCTGTGAGGAGAGACGGAGGCAAGGAGCTCGTTTAGCGTGCAGAAGACAGCGCCTGGGGAGGCCAAAGGGCAGCCCTCAGCACCTGCAGGAAGCTCCTGGGAAAATGGAGCCTGGTTCCCAAAGTGCCGCGTGGTGGGATAATGAGAGGTGGTGGGCAGAAGTTGAAATGAGGGGTTTGGACAATTGGATGTAAAGAAAAGTCTGTTCACCATGAACACAGTAAAGCATTGGAAAAGACTGTACAGAAAGGTTGTGCAGTCTCCATTCTTGGAAGTTTTCAAAACTTGACTGGATAAAGACTTGGTCTCAGCTAATAATTGATGCTGCTTTGACCAGGAGGTTGGACTAGAAATTTTGTTATGTTCCTTCCAACTAGTGCTGTCCTCTAATTTTGCAAAGTCTTGCTCTAATCTTAAAAACACTTCAGATTTTTTAAAGGTATTTTAAACCTGAAAGAATTGGACATTAAAACTAAACCATGTAGGTTTATTTTCCTCTAGCTTACCATATCTGGACACACAAGATGGAAAGGGTTATTTTCCCCACTCTTTACACATGTAGGCACACAAATGTAAGAGTGTAATGCAGTTACCTTTAGGAAAAGAGCTCTTTTTACTACGAAGCCTGCAGTGATAATGGTTAAATGGAATCAGAGAGGAATACACAACTCAGGTGAGAGAAGCAAAAAAATTTCTGCTTTAAAGAACAGAATAGATATGGAGATTCTGAATATTTCTAATATTTCTATTTATGAATATGGCTAATTCTGAATATTTCCCAAGACTAATTCGCAATCTCAGCCTGCTTTGCTAAAATAAATCTACTTTCATCTTCAAGCTGATCTCACATCAACAGTTACCATGTGCAAATCTAAGAAGTACAAAGATTAGTTGCTTTCAAAGAAATAATGCAGTATGTGCACTTAATCTTTCAGGTGCTTACAACATAGGAAACATTTGGAAGAGCGCAGCTTCAATTATAACTTATTTCTTTCCGAGTAAGTTCACATAAATCAGTTTAATATTTTGAAATACTATTTATTATCCTTCTTAATCTGGCTTTCTAAAATCTTGGTTAGTCACACATTCTTAATCTTTCCAACCTCTATGTAGATACTAAATTATTTTCTGAACCCAGGCAGATTCTTAAGAGATTCATTGTAATTTCTACCCAGAATTAAACATTCACTACCCTGTCTTCTTAAACACCTTTTTTAAAAACATAAACAAATAGAATACTTTGCCATTCACTTAGGGCAATTTTATCAAACGTTTCTAGAAAAATTAATTATCTCCCCATCTTCTTAACTCATTTATGTTTTATCTAGGCTTTAGAGGTGCTTTTTCATACAAGTCCATTAGTCTGGGAAGCTCAATACCATGTGAAGACGATAACAGAAGCTCTTATACAGGTTTGCAAAGTAGCCAGACAAGTTTATGTCGTAAAATCTTAACGGGCGCTATTATGTGAAAAGATAACATATCTATCTCAGGAAACTAAAGGTCACATTGCAGGAAGATAGGAGAATGAGATGGGAGAACCAACAGTATCTGCTAACACCACTGAGTTTTCTGAGACATCCTGATGCTTGTGCCTCTGGCCTGAGCAGGGGCAGAACTTACCCATACAGATTTTGCCATGAAACATGAGAGACATATACAACAGATGTACTTCTCAACACAAACTTGTCTCCCAACGTTTTTATTTTACTTCTTTCTTTAAAGTACGTGAAACTAAGAGCAGTAGTTGTTTTAAAAATTATAAACATGCCATCATCCCTTGTCAGAGGACTCCAGCATATTTTCATCTTCAGTTCCCATATAAATTCTACCTGATGAAAAGCAATTCAAATTATCAAATATGTCTTTAATCTCCTCCTCTGCTTCAACTTCTACAGAAGGATCTGCAGATTTTCTGGATCTTCCAATCTTTCAGGATTAGAAGCATCCAGATTTTCTCCACAGCACCAACCCATGAGATAAGATTAAACAGTAAGAACTTTTCTTCTCTCTCCTCAGCTGGCAGAAGTTCTTTAAATAGAACAAGCTGTTCGTAAATAAATGAAGTAACAAAGTCTGACTTCCTAAGAATTTTAGATTTGTCTGTATTTTCTTCTCCCTGCAATAATGCAAACATGATACTCAAACCCTTACATTCCTCTGTAATCTCTCCAGATTCTTTAGGCAAATACAGAATTTCAACTGAATGTAAAAGAAAAAAAAAATCCATCGATTAATAAAGACCTTTTGAACAGGAGTGTCAGGAGACAAAACCAGAAATTTGTCACAAGATGGGACTTGATCAGATTATAAAAATAGCTATGGGCACCAGTAGTGGGACTGTTAAATATAAGTGGATATAAATAGCAAGGTTTCTCCAAATTAAGTTCCTGTAAAACCAAATGACTCCATGGAAGGTTTTCTTAATGTCCACCCAGTGGAGGGCAGCTGCCAGCCTGTAACTACGAAGGAAATAAGAATGCTCTGGGGTTTTGTTTGTGGGGTTTTTCGTGGGTTTTGTCCCCAGCATTTTTGCCGTGGCCGTGACGTGGCGGGAGCGCCGGGGCTCTGCTGCCCCCGCGCGGTACCCGGGCGCCTCTGCAGCCTCCCCATCCTCTCTCACCTGCGGGGCTCCGCGATGTTTCAGTAAAAACCGTGAGTTAAGCACGTCGGTCTGTCCGGGATGGATTAAAAATAACATTTCCTAAAGAACTGGAGGGAGAGAAGAGAGGGCCTCTGTATTTTCACACTATATCAATTCCCTGGACCAATTCACTACACAAACAAGTTTTTCAGAATATCTGAACGCAAGCCAGAGGAGCAGAAACTGCTAAGCCAGGAGCTCAGCAGAAACTTTCCAGTACGGCAATTCCGTTTCACATTACCTACTCTGTCATGTTATTTAGTCTTTACAAAGACTGAAGTATTTAACTAGGGAAAAAAAATAGGAGCACAGAACCAGGCAAAAAACTTAATTCCTCACCAAAAAAAATCCACTCAACTTTCACCACAAGCATGAGGCATGATGTGCCTTAAAAAAAAAATCACTGCTAATAGAAACAGACAAGTATACAACATGAAAAAAAAATGCTCACACAGGAAGAAGTAATAGAGATACCATAGCAGACATTTCCAGGTACACTGGGTAGAGCTATCTGGGGGAGACAGATTTGACAGTAAATGTCACATGTCTACTAAACACTTTCACACAGGTAGGAACAACTGTTCAAATCCAGCTGGTCCACCACACATGCAGGACAGGTAGCTGCAGACTGAATTGTCTTACAGGTTCTGTCTATCTCTTCCAGAAAAACAATGGAAAAATACAAAATTTATCATATAGCCATCTCAGACATTTTTATAGACAGGTCCTTGAAGAAAGAAACCATCCCAAGATTGGTTAACACTGAATGGGGACAAGGATAAGTAAAACTACTTACGGGGTAATTCCATTCCTGCGCAGGCACAAACACACAACTGCTGAGCAAAGTATACTTACACTAGTACAAAATTATGTGAAAACCAGCAATTAACACATAACGGCCAAGTTGGTTTGGGTTTTTTTTTTTTTAACCTTTTGACCACATGGTTGCACATTAAACAAAATCAAAGCAGCCCTGAATTCCTGAAATTACATTGAAGTCTGCAGTAAAAATTTCTTATCTTAGCTCTTTTTTATGCTACAATTATAAAAGTTTTCTAGGAATGAGTGAACTTCCTAACACCAATTCTTTTGCTCTTACCCTAATGGTTCTTCTCATTTCTGAACTGCATTTCCAGTTGATCATTAAGAATGAATTCTGCATCTGCATCAAGATTGTATCAGAAGAGTGGCCAATCCACTACACAACAGCAGATTTCTCTAGTCTTTCAGCCATCCACTCATCCTTTGACAAAAGTGTAATTTGCATAGGAGAGTACAGCATAAAGAGTACTTAGCTCTACTTTATGAGCTATTTTCAATTCTTCTTGGGAAAAAAAAAAAAAAGTCTTAGTAACTACATCAAGAAACAAGACTTACAAAGGTCAAAAAACACCGGCCTAAAATCCCTTCAGATAATGGCACAGTTTCTATTCATAGGACTGTTTTATAATACAATATGCTGTAATTGTAAAACCAACTTAGTGGGAAATAAAATACACAGCAAGCAGAAGTAATATATTATTATAAAGTACTGAAGCTTTAATGTTTTTCTAATGTGAATAAGGCCTCTTTTTCAATCACAGAATGGTTTGAGTTAGAAAGAACCTTACAAGATCATCTAGTTCCAATTCCTCCACCGTGGGCAGGGGACACCTTCCACTAGACCAGGTTGCTCAATGCCCCAGCCTGTCTTTGAACACTTCCAGGGATGGGGGATCCACAACTTCTCCAGGCAACCCGTTCCAGTGTCTCACCACCCTCACAGTGAAGAATTTCTTCTTCATACCAAATCTAAACCAATGCATAAACCTATCTTTCAAAAGTTTACAAATATTCAAACTATATTTGAAGCATGGTTAAATATGAGGCAAAATAAGAAAATTCAATCAAAATTAACGCATTTTTCCACCAGAATTCAATTTGCAGCCTTTACACGGCATTAACTCAGTCTTTTGCTTCTAATGAAGTACCTGACCCAAAGAGAAAGGCTCTGGACTGAAAGATACAGAAAATAATGTTAAAATGAATCACAATGAAAAATAATAAAAGCCTTTCCATTGTTCAGATAAGGCACTTTTAAAGAGAGATTATAGCAGCAGTGCTATCAGAAAAAAGCAGCATTACTAATTTCCTAGCAGCTTAATGGAGAACCGCCCATGCTCCACTTGGAATCTGATAGAATTGTGTGAGGCAAGTCTCAAAAGGCTGTAAAGTCTTTGCAAGTAAATTCACAGTAATTAGGTTTCTAATTATACCCAAAGCATTAGTGATTGCTATGGTTAAAACAGCCTGAACTGTTTCATTATTCCTCTCTTTCTGAAAGCTCCGTCTTTCATTGTTTGAACAGAAATTCTAGAAGTTTAGTCTGTGCCCGAAAAAATATTTTTTTAAGTTTAAACAGAAGAACAGAGAGTCCTGTGCTTACATATGGAGAGCAAAATTAAACTTTTCCACTACAAAAAAATACTCCCTGGTTTTGAAGCAGCTAGAAAGTATGAAGTACAGAGCCCTTGATGGGGCAAATCTGAAGGCTGAAAAGCCCCAAACCAGCGTTCACAACAGTTCAGGTTGTACACTTAGTTCTGGAGGCACTTGCACAGATGCATCTGAGGCAGCTTCTAGCAGCAGCTCACAGTAGCTGCATCATACCCTAATTACAGCACCTACGTCACTCCACCAGCACTGCCCATGCAGACCATTTTATTATTAATACAAGACTCTGAAATACTGCCTGTGTTTTTACAAGCATCAGCAGATGACCTCTGCCCCAAGCAAGCAGCTTCAACATATTGCTGTCTTCCTGACCTACAGACGTAGAATGTGTAATTATAGGACAGCGAGTCTCATTTGGCCAACTGGACTGAGATGACAAACCTTGAGACCTTTATTCTATTCATAGCTCTGCCCTTGAGCTGCTGCATGATGTAGAAAAATTTGACTTTCCTGTGCCTCAGCTTCCTCTGCCTTCCTGAGTCAAGTCTATTCATCACCCTTCATCCTAAGAAATGTGTCTCAATACATTTTTTAATTAGGGTCTCTAGGCACAATTACAGCTGAGAAACAGTATTAACATAGTATTTTATAGCTACTCTGAGATTGATTAATTCGTAACAAAAAGATGCACTTGCACTTATAAATTATTAACTTTGCAACGGTAAGGGTAAGCCTTCAGAAGTAGGAAGCCATCAGATACTTATCTGTTGGGAAAACTCAGCTTTTATTGATTTCTTGTACCACTACTTCTTTTAAAGCATACATGCATCTGTCCATAGTGCTTTGAAAGAAGATACTCCTTGGAACATGCACACTCATTGTAGTTATAAAAGATATCAGTTAAACTTTTCTATAGTTATTAACTTCTTTTGTTCTGTGAGTGATTAAGAGGTACACTTCCTGTACTGATGCAGCTCTGATGATTCACACATTTAATCAGTGTCCAAACACTGAAACCCATAGGGTAACAACTGTGAAAAAGTGACATGCTGCAACAGGGACTGAGTAAAGTAGGAGAGATCCTAGAGTGATATGAAAAAAGTGAAAGACAAGAAACGTGTATGTTTATAAGCACTTAAAAATGGAAATAGCTGATTTTAACGCATCCTGATTTACCTTTTTTTTTGGAACTGAGCAAGAAATGCTAAATTCTGACCTTCAGAGATACACATTTCTTGGATTGTTGAGGCCTTTGGTTATGCAAAATACCAAGAACTGGTTGAGAAACATCCTGTAGTTTCTGTACCTGACTAGAATTTTGGCACTATCCTCACATACTGTTACTTCCTCAGGAAAGCATACAAGAGCAATATAACCACCTAGTGCCATGAAGGAGTAACCACTTAAAATCAGCTATCTCAGGTTCAAACATCTATTCAGGATATGCATGCATAGAACAAATCACTTTTTGCCTGGATGCACAATTACATTCCTTCTGAAGTGCAGAAGAGATACATAATTCATAGAGAGTTATACCTCATGACCCAAGTGTACTTGTCCTTGCAAGTCATACGCAGGTTGTTTGGCTGCTTTATTGCCTCAGCCTGACACTGTGACGTAAACCCAGACTGCAATGACAAAATATGAGATGTTATAGTGACAGTGTTGACAGAAGATAACAAACTAGGAAAAATCTCCTCTGAAAAACATCCCTAAGTGTGACAGGCACGGTCAGAATCAGGACCAAGGCCACGCTCAGATCACAGCCACAGCAGCTGTCCAACTCGAGAAAAATCACAAATTACCTCCTCTGTCCCAGCATCCGTAGAACTGATGTGAAGCAGAATCGAAATGGGCATGGAAGGTACCCAAAGCCAGCCCGACTGTATCAAACTCAATGGAAAAAGTGTCATGTATTCTATCGAATGAGTGGTGGGGGCAGGCTCCCATCAAGGTTGGCAACACCTGAACCACTACAGCCAGTGCTGCAATGGTGCAGGTCAGAGGTGAGTGCTTTGTGCACCAGGGGATGCACTGTGAGGAGAAGGAGAGGCAGAGAACCACTCACTAACACGGATGAGACAGCCCTCACAAGGAGGTATTGTTTCCAGCTGAACGCATTGCTAAGGGGTTCACAGTCAGCTGAGATGAATAAATCCTTTCGCCTCTGAAAGCACTCAGCTGCAGAGCAATTGCTACCAGAGGTAAAGTGCTTTCACTGCAATGTACCTTTCCAGAATATGGAAAACTGCTGACTTTGACCTCTGGAAAACTGTATCGGAGGACACAGCTTCAGCTGCATGTAAGACACTGAACACTGTTCCTTATGAATACTCTCCCAATTCATCCATCCAAAGTCACAGGAACATACCCTTCCCAAAAATTTGTGGGGAGGCCAGGGAGAAAATGCACATGAGTTGAGCAAGTGAAGCAAGTGAAACACTAAGGTTGAGGTCAACTAAGTGAAACAAACAAAAATCACACTCTGTTTTAAACTGGGCAAGTTCCTCAATTGTACCCATCAGCTAATGACACAAATGGAGAGAGGGGGAAATAGAAAGGGATTCAAACAGCATCAAGACGGTCGCTGTCAAGAGAAGCAAGAGCAACTTACTATTTCAAAATGCAAAACTAAGGCCTAGCCATGTGTAGGGAGATGGAGAAGTATTCTTGCATCTTACTTTTCAATCTTGCTAAGAAGTCAGCGCTGACCCAGAGCTAAAACAGTAACCCAAAAAAGCCAAAATGAAGACAGTATAAGTACAGTGTTATAGCCACCCTTTGATCCACAACATGCTTAGGGTGCTACGTCCTTCATGCCCTTCACTAAACTGCTCCTTATATGTTCCTAAAACCAGAAGAGTGTTCAGGGAGTTTCCTCTTCGGGAGAAATCCCAAGGACAAGGCATATTATACTTGCTCCCTCTCTCAACAGCTCTGTCATGCATCATTTCCCGTTGCCCCTGCAGAGTTTTGTCCTGCACTGTTAACATTATAGCAGCACTCGAAACTCCTGGAGGGACAGCAGGGTCATAAAGTAAGGCTGGGTATTTCACTAAATAGGCAGTAACAGATCAGGAAAAGACGAGGCACTTTCATTCCCCTGTGCTCCTTGTCTGTCCTGTGTCATGCTCCCTTCTAAAAGACAGAGAGGCACCCGTGAATTTTTTAATTTTTATTTTAACTCTCATAAGTTCTGATTCACATTCACTGAGCAGACTGTGTCTTCTGTCCCAGTGGCACGCAGGCAGCTGCCTCGGGTGAGCCGGGCAGGCAGTTCTGTGCAGTTACATCCAGCAGCAGGAGCAAGAGCAATCAGGAACACACACACCAGCTTCCAGCCAAGGGAGAAATAGCTGGCACTATTACAGCTGTGAAAGATACTACCACAACTGAGTGTCCTGGAGTTGCTGCAGTTTAAGTTCAGCCATGCTCCTTATTCTGGCAGGCTAAGAGGGAGCACAAAGTAACTTGAGCAGTGACAATTTCTGGGCACCAAATCCATTTTTCCTGTGTTCTGCACAGATAAGAAGATTATCCACCATAGTTAGTACACTATAGCTTTAAGTTTCAAGCTGAACACAAGTGGACTACTTCAGCCCAATATGAGAAATCTTACAAAAGTTAAGCTACTTTACCAGACAACTCGTTTTAACTTCTGTTTTTACATCTTTGTTTCTAATATTCACTGCTGCCTCAATAACATTACTTTCTATTTTTAGCATTTCTAAAAAGCATCACTGTGATCCTCAAATCCCTAAAGCATCTGAAAACTAGCAAAGACAGCCTTAAAACTGTAGCTGGATCGATGTTATGTGAACTTTCTGAACATTTGTTCTCAATTTTGATGCAGAAAGTACAGCACTAACACACACTACAGCTCAGTAGATTAAACAAACCTTGAAGTTACTAATAACTCAAACATTAAATAATTCATAATAATCCATCTCAGTGCTGTACCAAGTCTCTTCCTTCAAAGCAAAAAAAAAAAAAAAAAAGGTAACTGTTTCGGGAAGCTTAGAGTGCTGCACAATACTGTCCAAAACAGTCTTTTTTAAAAAGTAATGCCCACAAGGTTAGTCTCTCAGGCTTTCCAGCCTGAGAAGCAGAGGCAACAGCAATAAAGTCTACTTTAAAGAATACACACACACACATCCTGCTAAAGCTAGTGCCATAGATAGACAGCAGTTAAAATGTATACCATCACCATTTGTTTGCCACCCCTCACGACAGCAGTGTGAGTGCCTTGTAAAAAGACATGCCCCTTCAGCCACCTAACCATCAATTCATCCATCCCAGCTCAAACCACTTTCATCAGATTCATGTTCCCAGTGCCAAGTTGAGCTGGCCTGGAGTCCCTATTTTTTTTAGGAGCGCTCCTGCATTCCCATCTTCTGGCAAAGGCAAGTAGGACAGTCACAGCAGAACACAAAACCATTACGTGACTCTCTCCAAAGAGGACAAGTTTGTCTCCATGGCCTAGTTGCTCACACACCAACTGAAAGTCTTTTCATTGGTTCTTCATTAAACAAAGAACAGAAGGAAGTCAGATGTCAGTGTACATAAGATCCACTCCCTTGACGCAGAACAAATGACATCCCCAGTAACCCAAGACACAACAGCCGTACCCACCCAGGATACCACCACACATCCATGAGGTTTTAGCCACCTGAAACAGCACACACGTTCCAAACCCTTGCAAGAAAATCCATTTCTTCAGTACATTGTTAGACCCTAATACAAGAATTGACTAAAGTACCATTTCACTTTCAAAGAGATGGACCAGTATTTATATGAATAATAATGGTTTGATTGCTTTTGATTAATTTAGCCTTTTTTGCTGCATGACTGGTTTCCATGGAAATGCAAGCAGACTAAAAACCTGCAACCAGAAGTGAGTCAGTTTTGCCTGTTTATGTCTCTTCAGTTCCCTTGGAAACAGACATTAAAAAAAAAAAAGGAGTAAAAAGGATAAGGGTCCTGAAATACCTTTGGAAAATCTCTTCCCAAAGCTTTATCTCTTTGGATGCCTTTCCAGAATTAGAGTTGAAAATAACACAGAGCAACAGATGACAGAATAGTGACTTGATTTTTTCAAGGAGACATCAACAGAACATACCTGGAGATATTTCAAAAACCACATTAAAACTGACAAGCTCAAATTGTATCAACGTGGGTTTTGGCAAAAGTACTTCATGCAGAGCATATATTTCTTAAAATTAGTTCAATACTAATGTAGAGAGAAATACAATAGAGAACAAGAAAATAGCATCACACTGTCCTAGTCCCAAGTATATTTCAATACTTTGAGAGAGAGGGAAAAAGAAAAAGCTTCCTTGGCGGAATGAGTCCAATATTTCCATTGCCAGGATGCTTTTTAATGGAATCATTCCTTCCTTACAACATATTCATTTTGAAGTTGCAAAATCAGCTATACATGTATCAGGTTAAGTAACAAACATCAGTATTAAATTTTTTATGCATAAACATGCATTCCTCCAAGCTGATAAAGCAAACCTAGGAGGGCCTGTCAGCAAGACTCCATCTACCACCACACTTTTCAAAGACAACAGTGCACCCTCCCCCGAGCTGGATCTTCACACTGGTACGGATAACATCTTCCTTCCTCCTCAAAACCAAATGAATCAGGGAAGGGGAAGGAATAGGATGGGAAGTTACTAGGAAGGAGGCTGCAAGTGCATGTCTCAGACCTTCAAAGCCTACTCCTATCACTACCATTACTATGCAAGAATTCCCTGACAACCAAGTGTCCAGGAACACAAAGAACAGCTGTACAATTATTTGCTCCTCTAAGTTCCTTCTAGAATGCTCAGGACAGCTAAACCTGATTACAAACTATTTATTTCCTTGTTTGTCTCCCACATCACATTATCAGTTCTACGTGCTCAGCACACCTCCGTGCAACTCAACACTTCGTCAGAGGGCTGTGGAATCCGTCGTTACTGCCTGTCTGGGAAGAACGTGCGGGGATACTGCACATCTCTTACCAGTCCTGTCAGAGACTGAAGCTGCATTATAAACATCGGGAAAGAGAAAAAGGAAATCTTACCTCTGTCCTAAATCCTGCTCATATACTCCCAACAATCACCAGAACTCGAGGGCCCTCCTGCATTCAGCATTACACCCCTTACTTTTGTACTTTGCTGCTGCTCTGAGAACTAAGAATACACTGCCACCAAAATGAAACAAGGCTTGGGGGAAGAGTAGCCGGTAATGATACTCACTAAAAGGATGAGAGAGGGGTAGCAATCACTGGAGGTTTGTCTTGAATGGAAGAAGAAGTTGAACTTAATTCAATGTTAATTAGTTCACATTAGCCAAAAGCAATCTATTCTTGTCACAGTAAAGATAAATCTTAGAGAATTAATTATTTCCTATTCTCCTTTGTATTTTGGCAAGATGTAGAGTCACACAGTAAGGAGAATAATCTTGCAGTACTCACTGAGGCATCACTCAAAGAGGGCAGATTTAACATTAAGTTAAGAACGTTTAATGTTAAGGGAACATTAAAAGAAACATTGATGTGTATCTTTCAGTCTATTTCGAAGTTTAGCCTCCTTTCTTGTAGAGGTCAGATGTACATAGAAACAAAATAATTTAGCTATTCATTTACTTTAGCAGCTAAATACACAAACATCCAAGTGTCTGGGAGACTAGACTCGTTACACAGTTGCCATTCAAATTAATCCATGACAATCATATGCACAGGCATCTTCTAAAACATTTAATGAAAAAACTATGCAAGCAGCAAATAAGCAGATCAAGTGTTTTCCACCATACTCTACAACAAATTTGTTTGTTTCCGTTACTAAACGCAGGTGTCAAGTTTACTAAAACCAGTCTCAGAAGAGATTGCAAGGGTGTCAGGTGTCAGGATCAGCTTAGTTTCATGCCTCCTCTAGCACAAAGAGCAGAACAAAGATGAATGTCACGGATGAAGCTAGGGAGTCACTATTAAACAGATGAAAGACGCTGGTCACAAGAAAAGCAAAAATAATTTAATAAGAAGATAACTCACACAAAATCAATAATCTTTCATTATTGAGGACCCAAAAATTAACACATCTGACTTAGTTTTAATTTAGGGGACATCAGCATTATCATATCAATCTTAAGGAAATCTAAAAGGTCACACACTGTGTTGTAATTCAGGAAATAAAACCACAACAGTTATCACGCACCACCTCTCTCGTGCACTGAACAAGTGCTCCCCTTCAGCAAATACAAAGTATAATTGCCCCATTATACATTGTATCATATTACACATTCTCAGGAAGCCTAATCATAGTTAAATAAGTCAGTTCAAATCTGTCATTTGTTAACTTCCAAACGCTGATTTATAGAAGCTTAATATTAACTCTTTGTATCAAGTTTCCCAATATGGGCTTTTAAATTTGTACTTTAAATTTGCATAAGTTCTTCCTGTGTTAAATTACGTGATAAATAAAATGGGTTTTGATACATACAAAACTCTGAAGACCAACTGAACACAGGTACCATCTTTACTGTTTCAAAAGCAGCATCTGCCCCTTTACACTAGACTGCTGCTTATGCTAATATTTCAAGGAACTTCATCCGATATTTAAGACACAGTCAAAAAATTGTCTAGAAGGAACAACAGTACAGCCTCAATCAACTGTGACAACTGATAAAGAACAGTAAGCTAAATCTTCAAGCTGGTATCAGTGCTTAGTACATGTTGAGGAAGCTTAATGCAAGCACTGCAACTTCCAGGGATAAATGAACAACACATTTTACACAAAATATTAGAAAAAGGGAGACACACACCAAACCAAAGGTCTGTTATGTTACCTCACAGTGCTCCTGTCAGAACATTCGGGGTACCCAAAAGCAGCCAATGCACTCAACAGAAATCACTCTAACTAGGCTGCAACTTAGAGTCCTCTTCCCAGGTAAAAGTGTTCCATTTATAGAAATCCACAGCGTCTGCACACAGATTTGCAACACTGCATTGCAACCCAAAGTTACCACAAAACTCCCCAGGGACTGACATGGTATAAAATAACAAATGGCACACAAAGCTAAAGGCACGAAATCCAAAGGGGATTGGAGAAAGTTAGAACCCTCCCCAGCACCTTGGTGTGTAACGCAAACACACAGCTGCTTCTTCATTTGTAACAAAGATCACACACAAGTTGTGGCATGAAGGGTTTTTTTGCAGGCTTTGGGAAGTCCAACATGATTTCCTGGTGGTGTGAAGGACGTAAAGGACAGCAGGTGGTAAAATTTCGTAACAGATCATCATGTAGTAGCAGATATAGCAAAACTGTTCTTTTAACCACAACTGTACTTATTTTCATGCAGGAAGGATTTTCTACACCTTGTCAACAAAAGTGCTAGTTTTCAGAAAGTCAAAATCAAGATTTTTAACTCCCTCTCTGAAGCACAAACCTGAAGAAAAAATCCCTGCTCAGAAAGACACTATGCCTCTCCTTTTACAAATTTAGTCTTACAATACTTGTTCTAGTCCAAGGCATCTTAGTAGTTCTCCTGTCAAAATCAGTGCATCAGCACAAGTGTCATATCCAAGTCATCATCTGTCATTGTGCAAAACTTCTTAAGAGCACATAACAGCAGATTTGGAGCACGTAGAGGTAGAAAAATGCTAAGTTTAAGAGGTATTGCAGCAGAAACCTCTATCAGCATGCAGAGAAACGCAATAGAGCAAAGAATAAATTTGACCAGCATCTTCTTGTCAGTTCTGGATCAGTGTTTCTCAGCTGCTGATCCAGGGAGCAACAGTCAGCTCTGAAACATCTGAAACAGCCTGTGGAACAGCTGCAAGGAAGGCTGGCTTGTGTTTTGGGAAGGGGGGGAGAGGAGCGAATTGTTTTCTTGTTTTTATATTTTCAGTAAATAGTTCTTGCATGCAGGCAAAATCAACACAAACAAAAATAAGAGCAGCAACTGAGCAATCAAACTTCAGCCTAATTTCTGTCTCATTGCAACTGTAACCTTCTATGGCCTTACTGCACAGTACAATCCTCAGATTGTATTCAATGAGGTCAGATGTCTCTTCGGACTTAAAAAGGTTGAGAGACATCCTTTAGATGACAGATAGTTGGCAGATAACAACATGGAAGATAAATGGAAGATGAGGATTTCTGAAGGACAAAGTAAGATGATGAGATGCACATATGATTACAGAAAGAAATCAAAATTCACCAGAGGAAAAAACCCAAACTTGTCTCAGATATTTTAAAATGTACAAAAGATTCAGGAAACAAAAGCCTCAAAAACAAACTCTTTATTTTGACAATTAGGAATCATAAATTGACAGAGTATTCCAAGAACTGAATCTCTAATACTAGATTTATAAAGCATGAGCCTGCTCTTGTACCCAGTAATAAAAGTAAAGCCATAAAGAGCATTAGGTAGTCACAAATTCGACCCCTTAAGCATACTAAAAGCTCTAGCATTTGAGTGGGCTTAATCACATCCCTCTAATACTACTAAATCAGAACCACCTCACCACTATTGCAACTATTTAACAGACAGTTTCGGGAGCCCAGAAACAGTTGCACCGTGCTCCTACTTACTTGAATCCTCCCATCTGAGAAGGTGCAACTTCCAAGCAGAATAGTACAGAAATCCCAGTACGAGAAAGAGGCAGAGGGCTAGCAGCAGGTTACGCATAAACACCAAGAGTCCCATCTTCACATTAAATCTGCTCTTCTACATGACCTGAGAAAGAAAAACAGGTTGGGGTTGGAGCCACCTTCTCCAACGGGCATCCTCTCCAAAACATGCAATCCCACACCCACCATAACGCACAGATCCCAAACGGTGCTCTCCACGAGGTGAAACACACCCGTTCCCCAAAGCACAGTGAAACAAGAACTCCCACCCCAGATAGCTGCCTGTTCTGGCCGTCACAAGGGTCAGTGCCGCTCCGGAGAGGCGGGGAGTCACCGCCACGCCGTGACAGAGCATCAGCCCCGCTCCTGCCCGCTTCAGCACGGCCCTGGCCGCCGAGGCCTGGCGAGCACCGCGTCCTCCCGAAACGCCACAGAGCAAACCCAAAGCGCCGGGGGTGTCCCGCGGACAGCGGGGCCCGTGGGAGCGGCCGGGGCAGCGCCGGTCCCGGCTGGAGCCCCGCGGAGTCCCGGGCACTCCGCGCTGCGGGGACGCGCTGCCCTAGAGGCGGTACCGGCGCCCGGGGAGAGGGACTCGCCGGGCCCGGGCAGGACGGCAGCTCTCCGCCAGCTGACAGCTGCCGGCTGGAGCCTGGGTTTGAACGGGCAGCGGCGTCGCCACCGCCGGGCTGCCCCTGCCTCGCCGTGCTCCGCTACCGGCTACGCCGCGCCGCGCCTCGCCGGGCCCCGCTCGCCGCACCGGCCGCTGTGACCGGCCCTGCCCGCCCCACTCCCCCCGCCCTTCCTCACCCGGCCG